>OY754983.1:6843012-7443012 GCA_963576475.1 Molanna angustata | reverse complement strand
GGAGTATCAGTCGGAGACTGGTGAACGTGACCAGAGTCATAAAGGGGCCTCTTAATCCCGCATACATGGTCGCAAGCCCATGTGGCTCGCCTGTTCTGGCTGGTACTCTGGTCGCCTGTGCTCGTGGGCCTGCATCCAGTGAAACCACGATTGCCTTTCTCTTTTTTATATAGAATAATAAAAGTTTGTTATATATTTGAGATTAAAAATAGCAATTAAAAATGACAACTACTCACACATAGGTGATTACAGGAAGAGGGCTAATAATATACCCGTAACCATGGATACAATTTAATGTTAACAATTATTATTACATGCAGCCAATACTTTCAATAAAGCCAATATACTTAACAACAACAATCTAAAATTTAAACACAGTCATATTCCACGACTTCTTTGAAACCCTCCGAAAACAAATTAAGATATTTGTCAATACTGTCCCATAACTCTTTACTAACACTAATAATCCCTCTTTTTGTTCTTACTATTAATTATTTTTTTTATATTATTATTCTTTTAATCGGTCGCTAAATTAAATCTAGTATTTAACGCTTTTTCAAATAGTGAATTTGGACTAGAATTTAAACAAGCAGTACCCCATATTCAGTAACTATTGGAACTGAATTAGGAACGTTCTAAAATTGTAGATTTACGGTATTATTTCAGCGTTATAAAACATAAACTTGGCCTAAATGGAATAGGAACGTACCTATTTTGGCCGGAACGTTCTTAAAAAGTTACTGAATTAGATGTATTATGAATAATTGAGTCGTATAGTATCAAAGGCAGCTCAGTGCTCCAGTCGTATTTTTCACAATCGAGAAAACTTATTTTTTACTCTTTAAGCGAGCTACTCTTCGAGCTAGAAATAATGTTCGCCATACATTATTTCTAGCTCGTGGTTAAACCGGATCCTCCTTCACAGGTAGGACCAAATATTTTGCGAAGTATTTTCCTTTCGAACACCAACAATACATTTTCATCCTTCTTGGTCAATGTCCAGCATTCTGATGCATATGTCATGACCGGTCTAAGAGTTTTGTAAATGAGGGTTTTTGTTTTACGAGAGATGAGTCGTGACCTTAAATGCTTTAGCAGTCCATAACATCTATTTGCCGTGGCAAGTCTTGCCCTTATTTCCGCACTGGTGTTGTTGTCCGCTGCTACAAGAGATCCCAGGTATGTGAATGATTCAACGGCTTCTAGCTGATGGGTTCCACTGATATTGATTCGTTTCTTACGGTGATGCTGTTCAGTGATGCTTTTCTTGTTGCCATGTATTTTGTCTTTGAAGCGTTGATCTTTAGACCCATGTTATTGGCTGCAGACTCAAGTATCAAGAAATTATCCTTCATGCAAGGCAACGTTATAGCCATAATATCGATATCGTCTGCATATGCAAGTAATTAACTCAACTTTCTGAAAATTGTTCCTGTTGTCTCTAACAGCTTTTTCCTCATTAATAATTTCTCCTTCCTTGCTTCTGCATGCTATTGTTCTTGGCTTGAATTCTTTCCTTTGCTGATTTATTGCCTTATAAAACTTTCTGCATTCACTCTGGGTGTTCAATATTTCGAGTTCCTGTAGTTTTTTTTCTTTCGTACAATCTCTTTTTGGATCTATGTAGCTGCTTTTCTTGTCTTCTTTTGGCTTTGTATTCTTCTTCTGTGCCCCTAGTGCTTCTTTGCTGCATTCGATGGTAGGCTCTGTTTTTCTCTTTTGTCACTCTTTCGCACTCCTCGTCGATCCAAGGGGATCTTCTCTGTATTCAGGCCATTCCCAGCACATCTGAAGCAGCACTCTTAATTTTCTCCTGGAAGCAACCCCAAAGCTCTTCGATCGACAAGCTATTATCTAGGTCTTGAAACGATTGCTCCGCTGTTTCCACAAACCTCATCCTAGTTTGTTGATCTTTGAGTGCTTCAATATTGAACTTAGGTTTGCGCTCTGTTTTATGCGTTTTTGCTATAGATATTCGCGCTCTTACCTTCGTTGCTACCATATAGTGATCCGAATCAACATTGGCGCCCCTGTAAGTTTTGACAACCTAAAATGATAATTTTAGAACGTCACAAACTGAGGTTTAAATCAGTTTTAATTGTCATTAAAAAAAATCATCAAACAGATTGAATTAATAATAATTGAATTAATTAGCAAATAATGGCAATATGTTAATTCAAACGATACACAAAAAATACACTTTTGACATTCATGTGATTTTCCGCCCGATTAGTTTATGTAAGTTTAAATGTCTCCTTTGAGAAAATATCTTCCCACAGATATTGCATTCATGTGGTTTTACCCCGAATGAGTTAGTTTATATGAGATAAAATTTCCTCTTGGAGAAAATGTCTTCCGACAGACATTGCATTCTTGTGATTTTTCGCCCGAATGAGTAATATGATGTAGTTTTAAACTACTCGTGAGATTAAATGTCTTCCCACAGACATCGCAACTATGTGGTTTCACCCGTATGAGTTAGCATATGTCTCATCAAACTCCCTTTTTGAGAAAATGTCTTCCGACAGACGTTGCATTCATGTGATCTTTCTCCCGTATGGGTTAGCATATGTCTCATCAAAACCCCTTTTTGAGAAAATGTCATCTGACAGATATTGCATTCATGTGGTTTTTCCCCCGAATGAGTAAGATGATGTATTTTTAAAGTACGCACGCGAGAAAATGTCTTTCCACAGATAATACAACTATGTGGTTTTTCACCCGTATGAGTTAGCATATGCCTCATCAAATCCCCTTTTTGAGAAAATGTCATCCGACAGACATTGCATTTATGTGTTTTTTTTCCCGAATGATTAAGATGATGTAGTTTTAAATTTTGCGCGCGAGTAAATGTCCTTCCACATACATTGCAACTATGTGGTTTTTCACCCGTATGGGTTAGCACATGACTCATCAAACTCCCTTTTTGAGAAAATGTCTTTCGACAGACGTGGCATTCATGTGGTCTTTCCCCCGAATGAGTAAGATGATGTCGTTTTAAACTACTTGTGAGATTAAATGTCTTCCAGCAGACTTTGCAACTATATGGTTTTTCACGCGTATGAGTTAGCATATGTCTCATCAAAACCCCTTTTTGAGAAAATGTTTTCTGACACACGTGGCATTCATGTGGTCTTTCTCCCGAATGAGTTAGATGATGTAGTTTTAAACTACTCGTGAGTTTAAGTGTCTTTCCACAGACATTGCATTCATGTGTTTTTTCTCCCGAATGAGTAAGATGATGTAGATTTAAAGTTCGGGCATGAGAAAATGTCTTTCCACAGACATTGCAACTATGTGGTTTTTCACCCGTATGAGTTAGCACATGACTCATTAAATACCCTTTTCGAGAAAATGTCTTCCGACAGACTTGGCATTCATGTGGTCTTTCCCCCGAATGAGTAAGATGATGTCGTTTTAAACTACTTGTGAGATTAAATTTCTTTCCACAGACATTGCAACTATGTGGTTTTTCACCCGTATGAGTTACCACATGACTCATCAAATACTCTTTTCGAGAAAATGTCTTCCGACAGACTTGGCATTCATGTGGTCTTTCCCCCGAATGAGTAAGATGATGTCGTTTTAAACTACTTGTGAGATTAAATTTCTTTCCACAGACATTGCAACTATGTGGTTTTTCACCCGTATGAGTTAGCACATGACTCATCAAATACCCTTTTCGAGAAAATGTCTTCCGACAGACGTTGCATTCATGTGATCTTTCTCCAGTATGGGTTAGCATATGTCTCATCAAAACGCCTTTTTGAGAAAATGTCATCTGACAGATATTGCATTCATGTGGTTTTTCTCCCGAATGAGTAAGATGATGTAGTTTTAAATTTTCCGCGCGAGTAAATTTCCTTCCACATACATTGCAACTATGTGGTTTTTCACCCGTATGGGTTAGCACATGATTCATCAAAATCCCTTTTTGAGAAAATGTCTTTCGACAGACGTGGCATTCATGTGGTCTCTCCCCCGAATGAGTAAGATGATGTCGTTTTAAACTACTTGTGAGATTAAATGTCTTTCCACAGACATTGCAACTATGTGGTTTTTCACCCGTATGAGTTAACATATGTCTCATCAAATCCCCTTTTTGAGAAAATGTCATCCGACAGACATTGCATTCATGTGGTGTTTCGCCCGAGTGAGTAAATTTATGTTCGTTCAAATCTCTTTTTTGAGAAAATGTTTTACCACTGATGTTACATTCATGTTTAATATGTAAAGGTGTTTTTTTTATTATGTCTTCATCTCCAATAGCTAATTGTTCTTCGATTTCTTTTTTTAAATCTACTTCATATTCTTCAATTGGGAAATCAGTTAATTCTTCATCAATATATTTGTCTATTGAAGGAGTATATTCAACTTTTATTATAATTTTTGTTTGTTGGTTCATTGAGGTATCCATTTTCTGAAAAATATTTATACAAAAGATTAATATAAAAGTTACTGATTTATCAGTGTACATGTTATAAGGCAAGACATTAGTTTGTTGGTAAAATATACCCTGGAATAAAGCAAACATCCGGCACTTATAGTAAAAGAGATCAGGTTTCACGAAAACGAATATACCTATACATGTTAAACTTTTTTTTGCGAGATGACTTCTTTAGTATGGAGCTTACGGCCAGTTTCAAGTTTATAAAATACAAATTAAATTTGCTTTTAACAATTACATCTTCTCTTTGTGTGGTCAATAGATGACATATAAATGCACAATATGGACATAATATGTCCTATTCTGATTCGTCTAAATTTATCCGTCTGAATTTTAGTATGTGAAAAATGTCAAAATGTTGACTGCATTTATACGGGGCTCATTTCGTCACACCGCGCGGAAGAAATCATTTTATCCATAATCCATGGTCGCCCGTTGGTTATAGACTATTTTGTAAACTGAAACGAATCAGAATTGGACATAATATATAATACTTAAATATATAATTTGGTTTAAAGAAAAAATAAAAATAAACATAAAAGTAATGGTTTTTATACATGTGGCTAATGACAAATCTTGATGTTTTTTGACAAATTTCAATATTGAATTATGTATACCTTTTTTACTGCTATGAAGCAAGGTCAGAATGTTTATGGATAGAGAAATCTTATATTTAACACGAAAAATATTGAAATGTTTTTGACATTTGAGTCCAGCCAATGATATTCATGGTTTGATCTGCGGGTAATTATTTACAAGTGGTATAAAGCGCACTTTACACGAACGAGATTTTCAACGCGATCCGATTTTCAACGGGTTTTTGAACGCGATTGGAAAAAAATAGGACGTGTTCTATTTTTCAACGCGATTTGTCATTTGTATCGTTTTTCGCAAAACAGAAATCTGTAAAATTATTCGTTGCCGACAAGCATAGAAAAGAGAACGAATTTAGAAGGGAAACTTCGACTTTTTCTATGATCCCGCGCTTTTAGCGCCATCTCTGAATGGTCCCTCAAAGTTTTACTGGAATTCAGTAATAATAATAATATTACTGACCTTCCCCAGTGTTAAAGATAAAAACACTGAATTTTGTTTTTTTGGGAGAATTTCATTACCAAAAAATTCTAGGTATAAATCACTTTTTATAAAGAAAAATTTTAAAAAAATATTTTTACGATAATGCAAAAAAAACATTTTTCCCAAAAAAATCAAAGAATCAGTGTTTTAATCTTGAACAGCAGAGATAGCAAATTGTTTTTCTAGAAAGTTAGATAGATAGGTAAGTATTCTTATTCTCTCTAATTGAGTTATGAAAATAAAAGAATATTTAAAACAAAGTTATCATAATATATTGTAAACTATATCATACCTACAATGTTTGTATTCATTAAACAATATAATTAAATCTTAATATTATGTAATAGACAAAAATACTATGGACTTATAAATTTCTTCGTGGGTTCATGGGTTGAACTGTATAAATTTTCATGGAATATCGCTCAGTCTGCCGAGTCTGCTCAAAGTCAATTCTGAAAAACAAAACACCATTATATTACATACATAAGCGCATTGAACTATTAGTTTTCAAGTATTAATAATGTTGTCAACTTGGAATTGATAAAATAACTATATTTATAAAGTTTTTGCCAAATTTCTAACCAGAGTAAAATATCACCACTACATGCAATTATTTTAAAAATATTGCTAGTACTATATTTATAGATATCGGATCAACTTGTTACTTACAAAAATATTGGATTATCGAAAAAATAAGTTGTTTCATTAAAATTGATACATCGAATAAATTTCAAAGTGACATACAACATAACCTCTAAACAAAAACGGTAATAATATTATTTTACCTGGGGCAAATATTGAATGCATCTTATTTATTCCTCTTTGTTTTTCTTAATTTCCATCTATAATAGATGACTTTCTCAAAATATACTACATATTTTGTATTTTTTCACTCACACAAAAAAATATCCGTTGGAATATAATGTATCACAGTGTATAATTGCCTTTGTTTAGTAAAACAAAATACTTCATATGCATTTTCGATAATATAAGTGCAAAACTGGAACACTAGCACCAATTGATTTCAGATAAATTTTAAAATTCGTAAATTTTAAAATATAAACATCGATATTATCAAACTTTCCATTAAAACTGTTGGTTGTTGGCACCGTCTGGAAACTCAGTACATTGGAAAAAAGTATTAAATTACCTTCAGGGACTTTGTATAGGTGGCGGTAATGTCAATTATGGCAGGTTTACTATTCAATTACCTACCAGTTTTTTTACTAACCGATTAAAATAAAAAACGAGTAGGTAGGTTCCTACATTTGTTTATGGTACAAATATTATTTTGTCTATGCTTGTTTTAGTTATTCAACCAATTAGAAGCACCCATTTCAAATCTAAAAAGTGGTGTGAGGTCAACCAACAACCAACAGTTTTAATGGAAAGTTTGATAACATCGATGTTTATATTTTAAAATTTACGAATTTTCAAATTAATCTGAAATCGATTGGTGCTAGTGTTCCAGTTTTGCACTTATATTATCGAAAATGCATATGAAGTATTTTGTTTTACTAAACAAAGGCAATTATACACTGTGATACATTATGTTCCAACGGATATTTTTTTGTGTGAGTGAAAAAATACAAAATATGTAGTATATTTTGAGAAAGTCATCTATTATAGATGGAAATTAAGAAAAACAAAGAAGAAGACATAAGATGCATTCAATATTTGCCCCAGGTAAAATAATATTATTACCGTTTTTGTTTAGAGGTTATGTTTTATGTCACTTTGAAATTTATTCGATGTATCAATTTTAATGAAACAACTTATTTTATCGATAATCCAATATTTTTGTTAGTAACAAGTTGATCCGTTATCTATAAATATAGTACAAGCAATATTTTTAAAACAATTGCATGTAGTGGTGATATTTTACTCTGGTTAGAAATTTGGCAAAAACTTTATAAATATAGTTATTTTATCAATTCCAATTTGACAACATTATTAATACTAGAAAACTAATAGTTCAATGCGCTTATGTATGTAATATAATGGTGTTTTGTTTTTCAGAATTGACTTTGAGCAGACTCGGCAGACTGAGCGATATTCCATGAAGTTTTATACAGTTCAACCCATGAACCCACGAAGAAATTTATAAGTCCATAGTATTTTTGTCTATTACATAATATTAAGATTTAATTATATTGTTTAATGAATACAAACGTTGTAGGTATGATATAGTTTACAATATATTATGATAACTTTGTTTTAATATTCTTTTATTTTCATAACTCAATTAGAGAGAAAAAGAATACTTACCTATCTTTCTAGAAAAACAATTTGCTATCTCTGCTGTTCAAGATTAAAACACTGATTCTTTGATTTTTTGGGAAAAATGTTTTTTTTGCATTATCGTAAAAATATTTTTTTAAAATTTTTCTTTATAAAAAGTGATTTATACCTAGAATTTTTTGGTAATGAAATTCTCCCAAAAAAACAAAATTCAGTGTTTTAATCTTAAACTTTCTTCCAGAGTATTATGTCATATGGAATTTTATTCTGGGGCAGAGGAGCTGATTGGAGCCGAATTTTTATACTTCAGAAACGTGCAATTAGAGCATTGAAAAGCATGGGGTCAAGGGAGTCGTGCAAAGATTATTTTAAAGAATTAGACATACTCACACTTCCTGACATGTATATTTATGAATGCCTACTCTATGCACGCAAAAACATGCCCAACACCCCTCTGAACCGACCCGTGGAGCACAGATTAGCAAAATTATCTAAAAGCTTTATTTGTCTCAGTGTGCGTCTATTCAACAAGCTGCCGGAACGAATCAAGTCTCTGAATGATGATAAATTTCGAGGAGCAGTGAACACGTACCTCGTTGATAAATCTTTTTATTTTGTGGACGAAATGCTGGAGTGAACCATTTACATTCACTTCACCATTGAATTGACTATGAAAAATTGTCCATTATATTATTATATTTTTTATAAAACTATGAGTGTAAAATTGACGAGTCCAAGTACCCGAGCTAGGGTCTACGGACGATAAACAACAATAAACACTGGGGAAGGTCAGTAATATTATTATTATTATTACTAAATTCCAGTAAAGCTTTGAGGGACCATTCAGAGATGGCGCTAAAAGCGCGGGATCATAGAAAAAGTCGATGTTTCCCTTCTAAATAAGTTCTCTTTTCTATGGATCACATCTATCCGTATCCGTAGCAGTGTGACCGTTTTTAGTATTTTTAGTACTAAATTGGTATTTTTTCGCCACTTTGGAACACGTTTGGTATTTTTTTAGTATTTTTGGTATTTTTTGGTATATTTTGTGATTTATGGAAAATAAAATACCATGTTTTGGTATTTTTTTAGTATTTTTGGTATTTTTTGGTATATTTTGTGATTTTTGGAAAATTAAATACTTACCATGATGAGACCTCTCGTCTACCACGAGGAAACATCAAGCCAAGGTGTGGGGAAGAAAAGGAGAGAAATGATGGTGACACTATGAAATTGTAGTAGTACGGCGCATTTATTCAAAATATCATTATAGTAGGTCCATGGCAATAAAATAATAAAAAAAAAAACAAAACAACAGACAACAAATAAAAACACGTGGCATCTACCGAAACGAACTGTCACACACACGAAAAGACGCCGACCAGAATATACCGCCCCAGGGTACAGCGACATCCTTACTCCAGGCATGTCACTGTCTTCCACGTGGTGACGGTAGATCGGTGGGGCCCAGCCTCTGCGTCAGGCTAGCAGGTCTTCCTCGTGTCCGGCGTGGTTTATTTATTTTATTTATTTTATTTTATTTTATTTGGAAACATAACAGCTTTTGTATATAAAATATAATACAGTTAATAATTAATTAATAAGAAGCCTATTATAATGTTTCACAGAGTATACAAATACATTTACGTCTAATTGATCATGAAGGGTTTGTTTAGGAATGGGGTATGGTTAGGAAACTGGGAATTGAGGAATGAAATGGGAGAAGGAAGAGAGGGAAAGGACAGTTTCCCTAACCGATGCTTGTAGGCGCATTAAGAATTTGCTTAAATGCTTGTAGGGATAGATTAAATAGATCTGGCTGGGGGCTAAGATTATTATAGTAATTACAGCAGCGGTTGATAAAACTGTTTTGATCGTAATTAGTTCTTGACAAAGGTGTGTAGAATAGATTATGGTGACGCGATGTTCTAGAAGGGCAGTTAAAAGGTATTTTTCCAACAAGATAAGGACTATCGACCAGATTATTTAATGTTTTATGAAGAAAAAGGATATCTGTATTTTTCCTTCGTTTTTCCAAAGAAAGTAATTTGTGCTCCCTTAAGGATTGATCGTATGTGTAATTGTATATTTGTTTACGGAAGTTAAGGGATTTGACAAACTTTCTTTGGATTTTTTCGATACGATTTATATGTATATTGTAGTTAGGGCTCCACACGGTTGAAGCGAACTCTAGGTGGCTTCTAACAAAAGCATTATAAAGAAGAATAAGGGAACTAGTGCGTTTAAAGGATTTCGTACATCTAAGTATAAAGCCCAGATTCCTTAAACTCTTGTTCACAATGCTATCAATGTGAGGAATGAATGAGAGTTGACTGTCAATGATAACACCCAGGTCCCTTGCTTGGAGTTTTGTTGATAAGGAAGTATTGTTGATAGTATAGTTGTAGACAATCGGTTGTTTTTTCCTGCAGAAAGATATAGAGAAGCATTTATTGACATTTAAATATAGTTGATTACGTTCACAATAATTAATGAGATTATTTAGATCATGCTGTAGAAGCAGACAATCTTCAGATGAGGATATTGTTTTAAAAAGTTTATTATCATCGGCAAAAAGAAGAACTTCCGAGTCTGAGATACAGTTTGTTATGTCATTAATATAGATTAGGAAGAGCAATGGACCTAGGTGGGAACCCTGAGGTACGCCAGAAGGAATAGGCGAGAAGCACGATTGATAGCCCTTAACTGCTACAGCTTGAGATCTGTTTGTTATATATGACTTCATCCATCTATATAAATCGCCACGAATACCAAAAGACCATTGTTTATTTAGAAGAATAACATGGTTTATTTTATCAAACGCTTTGGCAAAATCGATATATATTGTATCTAATTGTTTATTATCGGACAATGCGGAGTAAGTTTTGCTAGAGAATTCAAGCAAATTAGTTTCTACGCACCTTTTCCTGAGAAATCCATGTTGTTTAACGGTTATGGATGACCGAACAACAGGACTTATTTCATCAACAATAATTTTTTCAAGTATTTTACTGAAAATACAAAGTTTCGATATAGGCCTGTAATTTTCGATATTAGAGTTATCTCCACTTTTATAAATTGGGGTAATAAGAGCTTTTTTCCATATTATTGGCATAATACCTTCACTCAGTGATCGTTGAAAAAGTAAGAATAAGGGAAAACATAATTCATTAGCACATTGTTTGATCATGTGGGGAGATATTCTATCTATGTCTGCTCCTTTGTTAATATTGACTTTAAGAAGATGATTATATACTATACTAGGGCTGATATAAACATTCGTTAATAACAAATGGGAGTTATTTGTAGCAGATGAGTTATAATTTGCAGTTTCGCAGGTGGGGCTATTCACAAATACAGAGGTGAAGTATTCATTAAACATACTGCATATTGTAGGACCGTTATTTGCTGGAGATTGTTTATAGTGCATGGATTTTGGGAGAACATTTGATGGATGCTTAGATTTTACAAACGACCATATATTTTTCGGATTAGTTTGAAGTGAGCTTTCAATATTCGTAATATAGGAGTAGTAACAAGCATGTGTAATTGTTTTTTGGCGTGATCGCAGTAGTTTAAATGTATCGTAATCTCTAGGGTTGGCGAATTTTTTCCATTTTTTATGGAATTTGTTTTTTTCTTTTATAATTTTAATAAGTGGTCTATTAAACCATACCGGAAAACTTTTGTTAGCTGAAACACGTTTCTTGGGAACATATTTATCAATTAAATCAAAAAGTTTATCATAAAATACGGACAAAGCATCATCTAGATTTAAATCATTAAATTTAGTCAGCCAATTGATAGTTGATAATTCATGTCTCATGTTAATAAAATCGGCTCTATAGTATAGGAGTACTTCGCGCGAGTTAGTGTTAATATAATTTGGTTCATTTAAC
Source organism: Molanna angustata (assembly GCA_963576475.1). NCBI lineage: Eukaryota > Metazoa > Arthropoda > Insecta > Trichoptera > Molannidae > Molanna > Molanna angustata. Next base: position 7,431,348 of record OY754983.1, on the reverse strand, counting down.
TCAAGTTTAATAATAAGGGCTTTATGGTACGGATCTTCAGGAACAAGAGGAGAATCGCATATAATAACCGAGGTGTATCCAAAGTTAGATATTACGAGATCCAGTGTTCTACCTAAAGTGTTCTTATGAGTATTTATTTGATATGTGCCAGTGAAGGATAGAAAATCGATAAGAAGAGTACTGGACGGAGATGCTGTATTGGAGCTTAATGAAGGCAAAGAGTTGTCATCAGTTAATGACCAATTCAATTGGGGAATATTATAATCGCCGACCAGGATAAAAATATCATCAGGATAATTATTAATGCGATGTTCTGCATTTTCTAGATGATTCTGTAAATTATTAAGATAATTGATACCTGGTGGGTGGTAGCTACAGCAGATATTGATTATACGAGTAGTGTTAACTTTAATTGAAACCCATATATCCTCCGCTAGTGATATCCATGTTGGTTGATATTTTGGATTTAATTCATTTTTCACGGCAATTAATACCCCGCCGCCTAATTTTTGGTAAAGTGCGGTATAATTACGATCTCTGCGAAAAACAGTATATCTTGAATCGAAAAGTTCTGAACTATGTATGGTATCTAAAAGCCATGTCTCAGTTAGGCAAACAACGTCGTAATTACTACTCAAGCAATTTAATAAGAATAATTCTGTTTTACTACGAAGACCGCGTACATTCTGTAGGTAAATACTTAATCCCATTGTGATATGTAGATTATTAATAAGAACATTGATATAAAATAATATAACACGGGGATGATTTTATACCTATGGGAGAATGATTTAAGAATATAGATATAAGATAATGTAACACGAAGATGATTGTACATACATATATATGGAATTATCAAGAGCGAGAAAACACCGGCCGGGAGACAATCGAGGGAGGTTAGGAGAGGAAGGAGAGATGGAGCTCTAGAAAGGGAAAGGGAAGTTAAGTGACAAACAAGTATTAGTAGATTATTATGGAAACAAATTTGATGAGTTATAAAAAAACAATGTAAACACAATATAAAAAAAAATAGATTCATTTCAACTTCTGCAGATCCTCTTCCTGGCCAATAACAACAGCTTGTGACACTCCATTTTTGCGTGCGAAAATTCGACAGTTCCTCACCCAGCAATATTGATATTCCTTCTCCTTGCATGTTTTCCTTGCTTTGTGAAAAAGGGATTTGTTATTGCTCGTTAAATGTTCATTAATATATATATTATTTTCTTCTTCTCCTCCTGATCTCCTCCTCCAGACCGTCACCCATGGCTGGCTCTGTGCCCCACGACACGCTATGACGGCGCATCTCGACAGAGGTGGCATACCAGTCGGGACCTCACCGGAAGGCGAACCGACGCCCCAGACGACACGGATTGCCCTTCGTGGTCCAATCTGCGAGCCGCCGCGTTCCCTACGCGGTGGCCCCACACTGCGCTCTGCCTCCAACCTCCTGTCCTGTTGATGCCCTCATCTTGGTTCTGGGGCACCATCAGCGTCCATGCGCGTGACGGGTCCTGTCACACAGACCTCCTCGTGCTCTTGAAATATGGCCGCCATCGGGACGCGCGTGTCGACCGATGACGGCGTCACACCAAACCGTCCGTCCTTCACCAGCGTCGAATGCCAAGAGAGCGCGTGCCATCGCGCGTGCTATAAGCTTCCTTGTCGTTCTCTCACGCCGTCAGGGGCGCTAGTAGTCTTCCGCCAAAATGTTGCCGCGGAAAAAATTAAAAATTATTGTTTTTCGACAACACTGTTTTTCGGCTATAACAATTCCACCCTACTTTTTTGACGAAAAACAATATCATTTTGAATTTTAATATCACTAAAAGTTTGCAGGCGCCACCGAATTTTTTTCTCGAATTCGGAAACGGTAAAAAAAACACATGGTTCGTCTTTCAGCACAGCACAAATTTACAGTTCGAAACACATCAAATAAACATCACTTTTCTTCCCCACGTGTTTGATCTCAGGGTGTTGATTCGTGCAAATGTCTATTCGCAAAAGCCACACGTTGGCAAGCCATTTGATGAGACCTCTCGTCTACCACGAGGAAACATCAAGCCAAGGTGTGGGGAAGAAAAGGAGAGAAATGATGGTGACACTATGAAATTGTAGTAGTACGGCGCATTTATTCAAAAAATCATTATAGTAGGTCCATGGCAATAAAATAATAAAAAAAAAAAAACCAACAGACAACAAATAAAAACACGTGGCATCTACCGAAACGAACTGTCACACACACGAAAAGACGCCGACCAGAATATACCGCCCCAGGGTACAGCGACATCCTTACTCCAGGCATGTCACTGTCTTCCACGTGGTGACGGTAGATCGGTGGGGCCCAGCCTCTGCGTCAGGCTAGCAGGTCTTCCTCGTGTCCGGCGTGGTTTCTTCTTCTCCTGATCTCCTCCTCCAGATCGTCACCCATGGCTGGCTCTGTGCCCCACGACACGCTATGACGGCGCATCTCGACAGAGGTGGCATACCAGTCGGGACCTCACCGGAAGGCGAACCGACGCCCCAGACGACACGGATTGCCCTTCGTGGTCCAATCTGCGAGCCGCCGCGTTCCCTACGCGGTGGCCCCACACTGCGCTCTGCCTCCAACCTCCTGTCCTGTTGATGCCCTCATCTTGGTTCTGGGGCACCATCAGCGTCCATGCGCGTGACGGGTCCTGTCACACAGACCTCCTCGTGCTCTTGAAATATGGCCGCCATCGGGAAGCGCGTGTCGACCGATGACGGCGTCACACCAAACCGTCCGTCCTTCACCAGCGTCGAATGCCAAGAGAGCGCGTGCCATCGCGCGTGCTATAAGCTTCCTTGTCGTTCTCTCACGCCGTCAGGGGCGCTAGTAGTCTTCCGCCAAAATGTTGCCGCGGAAAAAATTAAAAATTATTGTTTTTCGACAACACTGTTTTTCGGCTATAACAACCATTTTTTAGTATTTTTTTAATATTCTGTCTGCATTCACTTTTATTGTCTATGATAATTTTACCGCTCTTTACTTCTATTATTTCCTCATTGATGGACATGGTGGTGGCGGGATCTTTTGAATTCCTTTTTTTAACTGGTGACTTTTCACATTATTCTAAAAATACTAACAAGTATCGAACATTAAATAACTTTTGTAAAATCACATGTATCGTCCACATTGAACAAAGGTTGTTGACATTTTGTGTTTTGGTGGAGTTAAAATGGTTATTTTTTATTGAAGAAAAATGGTTATTTTTTATTGAAGTTATCCTTGAATCCATTCCTTAAAGCTGGAAACATTAAAAATGGAAATTAAAATTTGCCATGGACCGGTCGCGTATTCATTGCCCCTATAGCGGAGATGCGAGAAACCTTATGATTATCCGGTTACAGCTTCTATGTATTGAGTGACACATCTGAAGTATACTGAAAGTTTACTTCCATATTATCTGTGGTTGCCATTGGCTGCTATTTTTGCTCTTGTTTTGTTGTTGTTTTGTTGTGTCGGCGTTATAAACAATAAAAATGGAAAACTTGCAAGATGCAAACTCCAAGAAAAGACCCCATCGCTACTGTAGTGTCGGTTCGTGCAAAAATACAGATTTAACATAGAAACAATTCCGTTTTCCGTCCGTCCGCTGCCGAAGCACATGGCTTCGGCAATGTGCTTCGGCATAGAAAAACATTTATAGAAATTCAATTTATTTTGTTTATATTTGCATTAACTTATAAAGCTTTTATTATTTTAAAATTCATATTAAAAAAGTAAAAATTGTTATAAAAATAATCATGTTTATTTAAGTAGTGTCAATAAGTTAGGTATCTTGTTGCTGATCCTAAGGTCCCGGGTTCGATTCCCGGTGGAGACACAGTTTTTAATTGCGTTTTCAGTCTGGATCTGTGAGACAATCACTGGTCTCCGGAATGTGGCAACTTGTTATTGGGTGCGTGTCGAATTAATATTTGACATAGTACCCGAGAAGTAATTCCTGCCATAAAAGTAATACAACTTCCAATATTTACAATTTCAGAAAATGAGGAGCATACACCGGCAGCATCCACTTCCATCCAGGCGTTGGAGTTGCCACAATCTCCTGTCACTATATGGAATGGTAAATAGAAGAACATTTATAGAAATTCAATTTATTTTGTTTATATTTACATTAACTGTTAGGTTTAGATATGGGGGAGCCAGTAAATAAAAATGAACGAATGTAGTTTAGTAATTATAATCAATTAGAATATTACAAAAAGAGACGAGCCGACAATACAACCTCTTTGACATTGACTACAGATGACCATAGAAAGATACATATAGATCTAACACTCCCATTATCGATATGTATCATCTACATATTATATTTAACATTCGTACACAGCTATTATGCTTTACTACAGCCAATGTCTTGGTCAATATGTCAGCAAGCATATCACTTGTACACAAATAATCAACAACTACTTCCTTTGTTTTAATCAGTTTTCATATGAAATGATATCTAATGTCTATATCAGGGGTGGCCGACTTGATTTGAGAGCCTTGGCCTCCTTCAACAAGCTCCTCCAACCTCCTCTATCCTCAGCCGCCGTTCTCCAGTTAGGGACCTGCAGGAGCTTTTCTGCATCTCTCCGTATGTCGTCCTCCCATCTCAGTCTTGGTCTCCCCATCTTCCGTTTACCTCCCGGGTGACCAAACATGATTTTTTTGGGTAGTCGAGTGTTTGGCATTCTCTGTACATGGCCAGCCCATCTCATTTTTTTTTTTTTTTCCTGTGAGATCTACCAATAACATACTCCTTGAATTTTTAAATGAAACAGCATAGTTCAGTACACAATTAAGTAGTATTTTTTATTTTATCAAGAGGGAAATTATTCTTAGTAACTACTTGTATATATATGTGTGAACACTGCGTCTGAGCATAATCAGCTAGATTAGCAAAATCAGGTTTGTAGTTGGAAATTGCCAACCCTAAAGAATACAGTGTATGAGCGTATTGTTAAGCGTTAACTGTGTTTATTTTTTGTTTGTTTTAAGTAGGAAAATGCTGACTCACATAAATATGTTGAACCAAAACCCTAATTCAATTATTCAACACATTTCTTCAAACATGGATATTTCTCGTTGGAAACCAATGCCCAGAAATCTAGATCCATAAAGGAACGTAACGTGATGTGTGCAGCAGTTGGTGATTACGTTGCGCAGTCTGTTGGACGTATTTATGTATGTTTATATTTTTTGCCTTGCCACGATTGACTGGACTAATAGTCGCGATCGACCAGTTGGCCACCCCTGGTCTATATATGGTGTAGAGGAAAAAGCCAACATGGCTATTGACAAAACTCGCCAAGAAAGTTTTAAATGGCACCTAAGATATGGTCATTTAAATATTAATGATTTGAATAAAATGAATAAAAATTTTATTTATTTATTTATTTATTAGAAAAAGACATATTTTACATAAAAAAAAAATACATAGCAAAAAAGAAATTAAAACACTTTATAATATGACTTCCTTCAAAAAGAGATATACTCGTGTTTTGAAGGGAAAATGAAATTTGATATTAAATTGAATGAAATAAACTGTGAAATATGTGCAAAATGCAAAATTCATGTACATCCGTTTAAGCAATCCCATACTAGAGAGACATTTTGTCTTTTAATAACAGCTTGATCATTTTCAAATATAACTGAGTATCCATAGCTTGTAATTTGGGGCACTGACATTAAGTTGTGGCGAAGATCTGGAACATACAAAACACTGAAGTTTCACAATGTTATTGTTTCTATTGAACTCTATGTCACCCATTCCAGTTGACTTTATTATACACTTGTCTGCCGCTGTATAGATTTTTGAATCACAATCTCCGAGATTAGAAACACTCTGTGGACTATTACACATATGTCTCGTTGCACTACTGTCCAGACACCAAATGTTGGATTTGTCATTATTTTGTGCGCTGCATGCAATTGCCGATAAAGCATCTTGTACATTATTTGCTTCACTTCGCATTGTTTTTGATCTAAAATCTTGACTTTTATGTCCCACTCTATTACAGTTAAAACATTTTCCAGTAAATTTATTTCCGTTAAATTTATTATTATTCATCCCACGCTTATTTTCTTTCGTCCATAATGCATTGTCTTTATTTTGCACCATATAATAAGTATCTTTCTTTCTGGCTTCTTCTTTTAGTTTTATTTTGAGGTTATGAAATTTAGGCATTTCATCGCGTGACTCAACTGCGATCTCAAAACTTTCATACTCTGGGGGCAGTGAGCTCAGCAGCATAATAGATAATAGTTCGTCTGGTATTTTTATTCCTGCTTGTTCAGCTTTGTTTGTAAATACATTTATGTAGCTTGTCATTGACGACATGTCTTGTTTCTTCTCCATTCTTAACTATTGTTTGTATAATGCTGCCTTTCTCACTGGTCCTTTCGATTTAAATACAGTCATTAGCGTAGTCCAGGCATCTCGAGATGTTTCACATTTCTTAACGTGGTTCAATAGACTCAATAATGAGTTAAGCTTAAATAAATAAGCGCCAGGGCTTTGGAATCCTTATTAATCCATACTTGCGGGTTTGTTGTAGGTTTTAACTCGGTGCCATCTACATATTGCCACAAGTCATTGAATACAAGAACACTTTTTATTTGCACCTTTCACAATTTGTAATTATCTTTCTTGAGTTTCTCAATATTACCCATGCCACCGAAAGAAACCAACGCCATCGCGTTTTATATGATTACTAGTAATTAGATATGAGCGCCACGCCGTCGCCGTGACTTCATGTCGGCGCGCCGTCGCCTAAAAAACATACGGCGCGCCGCCGTTTCAAATCGCGACTTACTATCTCGCTCGCACTCGCGGTCCGCCCGTCAGTAGCCGGCCAGCCGTCAGTGAAATACTTGTGCGTGGTTATTTGTTGTTGTAAAAATTGAGAAGTAGAGAGAGTGAAGTAGGAATTGAATGCTGGAAATATTTCAGTACAGCAAGTCCTGAAGATTTAGAGCCTTACGGTGGAGATGTTCTACAGTAGGTACTCGAAAGACAGGAAAACTTCTTTGATTTTTTCTCATCATTGTTTACTCTAGCACGCTCGATTTTGAATATACCAGCCACCAGCACACCGAGCGAGAGAGTCTTTTCCACAGCTGGACTCGTGATAACCGCGAAACGTTCACGACTGCATCCTTTGAGGCTAAATAGGATAGTATTTATTTTATTTTAAAGAATTTATAAAAGAGTAAACATGTAGTTCAAATTTTTGATGTACCTAGATATATTTAAGTCACATTTAAACCTGTTGTCTGATTCAAATTAGATGGGACGGTGACAGGTAGCACTGAATTTGTAATCCAGTGCACAAGAGTTTGAATCGCACACTAACTCAACTAATTTCGTTCTGTAGTACAAGCGATTATGCTTATTTTAGGGAATTTATGTGAAATAAGAATGTAAAGTAGTAAACATGATCTCTAATTTTATATAATACTGTAAAATTGCAATTAAAAAATAAGTATTATTTTTTTATGTTCTTCGTACCTTATTACTGTTGAAAAGAGTGATTTTTAAGATTTAACAATGACGATTGTTTATTTTCTTCGTTCTTTTTTTTAAGATTATAAAGCTTTCATTGGTACCTACCTACCTACAATGGTGTTTCATTTATGTCTTTTTTAAGAAATCGATCCCTAAATTTAGTTTATCGTTCATCAATTCTTGATAGAACTTCAACCAAGAATTTTTATTATAAAAAAATTCCCTTATAAAAAAATATATTTCCCATGGGCGCGCCGCCGCCGCCGACGAATTTTTTGGTCCACGCCGCCGCCCCAAAATTGGCCATCGGCGCTCATATCTACTAGTAATATCACTTAACATTCTTATCTAGATTCGCTAATTATAATTCCGTATTTTTTTCCCTTCCATCCCTACAGTCCCTACTCATTCATTCATTTAAATTTTATTTAATTATTCAAACAAATATAGGTACTTGAAACTTTAGCATTATTCCAGTTTTATATAATATACTTACCATTTTATGTATGGGTATATAGGATTTTAGCTGAACAAACCCACTAAGTATCAATTCAATACCACCTTTTTTTTTCAATTTTTTTTTTGTGAGATATCGAATAAATAAATAAATAAATTATAATGCATAAACCTTCTCCTGAATGAGCTGAACAAATTCCCAAAGTTTCATCGCAATCGGATGGTTGGTTTGGGAGTTCATCGGACGCATACAAATATACGTAAATCCCTTTTTATATATACATAGATTTATTTTATTTATTTATTTGATCATAACAAAAATATAGCAATAATAACATCATTATAAAAAAAAACAAAAAACATTTCATATTAACGTTGGCCTCTCCCACTAGGAATGTCCTGTGTCGGGAGAAGCAAACTCACATAATTAAATTACACAAACATAAAATCACAAAACAAAACACTCAAAAACATACAACAAAACATACATATATAACACAAATTATCACACACAGGCTGGTGGCAAACAACCCATTAACCCAACACAGCAGCAACAGACCTATTGCTATGTAGGGTGACCACATAAAAAGTACAGGCACTGTTGCTTAAATTTTGCAGGGTTTTTCACTGATTTCATCTTCTCTGGCATTCCACTGTACAATATAGGTGCCAAATAATTATATGTCTTCCGAGCAAAAATGGTGTTGGAGTGTGGTGGCTGAAAATTTTGGGAGGTGGATGTGCGAGTGGAGTGACCCTTGATTGTTGAGTTCGCAATGCATCCAGTTCATTTATAGATATGTCGTTATGACACTTAATATTGAATTTATAACGTTTCTGGGCCCATAACCTGTTAGGATTAGATATGGGGGAGCCAGTTAATGAAAATGAACGAATGTAGTTTAGTAATTATAATCAATTAGAATATTACAAAAAGAGACGAGCCGACAATACAATCTCTTTGACATTGACCACAGATAACCATAGAAAGATACTAATCTAACACTACAACTTTCCTAGATCTAACACTCCAACATTATCTTATATACCTTTTATTTTAAAATTCGTATTAAAAAAGTAAAAATTATTATAAAAATAATTATGTTTATATAAGTAGTGTCAATAAGTTAGGTATCTGGCTGCTGAACCAAATGTCCCGGGTTCGATTCCCGGTGGAGACACAGTTTTTAATTGTGTTTTCAGTCTGGATCTGTGAGACAATCACTGGCCTCCAGAATGTGGCAACTTATTATTGGGTGCGTGTTGAATTAATATTTGACATAGTACCCGAGAAGTTATTCCTGCCATAATAGTAATACAACTTCCAATATTTACAATTTCAGAAAATGAGGAGCATACACTGGCAGCATCCACTTCCATCCAGGCGGTGGCGTTGCCACAATCTCCTGTCACCATGCGGAATGGTAAATAGAAAAACATTTATAGAAATTCAATTTTTTTTTCTTTTTATAAAAAATGAATATGTCCTTGTTAAAGTATATATACATCTTGCTACGTTCCCTAAAATAAGCAAACAAATTCTTGTGCTATAGGTGAACGAAATCGGTCGAGGCAGTATTCGAACTCGCGACCACTGGATTACTAACCCAGTGCGCTAACCGCTCTGCCATCGACCAATCTAAATTTTGTAAATATTTACATTAACTTATACCTTTTATTATTTTAAAATTCATATTAAAAAAGTAAAAATTATTATAAAAATAATTATGTTTATATAAGTAGTGTCAATAAGTTAGGTATCTGGCTGCTGATCCAAAGGTCCCGGGTTCGATTCCCAGTGGAGACACAGTTTTAAATTGTGTTTTCAGTCTAGATCTGGATAAGAATGATAAATGGATAAGAATGTAAACTGAAATTATTTATAATGATACCATACGTACATCTTAATTATTTGTATTATTACAGTATTAAATCTCAGACCACTGAAAAGACGACGACAGGTGCCTCATGCTGATGTTGCGAGATCTAAAAGTAATTTTTTTTTATTTTCTTTTTATATTGCTAGTTTTTTACTCTCCACACTATGGAATAGGGGAGAGTCATGATTTCGCAAAATTTAAGCATATTTTTTTACATCAATTTCTCAATGGGTATCATGTAGAGAATGCACACTATGAGTTTCGTCGTGATGTGTTTGTGTGTATGGCGTATACGCCGTACGCCGTAGCATTTATCTTTTTTGTGTCCTCTCTACAGCCCAAACTATAAGTCCGATCGACTTCATATTAACATCATATGTGTAAAGTGCAAAGACCTAGAGCTGATTAGTTTTCCATAGACAACTTTTGATTTCTTCTCTATGAATTCATCATTTACGTTGTTTTTTTTTGTGTCCTCTCTGCAGCCCAAACTATAAGTCCGATTGACTTCATATTGATATCACATGTGTTAAGTCCATAAACTTAGAGCTGATTAGTTTTCCATAGACAACGGTTCATTTTTTCCCAATGTTTCTTTATGATTTCATCTATTAAAACTGAAAAAATGCTCTCACGACCTGGAAATTAGAGATATTTTAATTTGGTTTCAACTATTTATACAACACCAAGAATCTTCATAAAATTGTATTCAAAGTTGGTCAATGTTAAAAGAAAAATATTCAACGGTTTCAAAAATTATATTTTATTTAATGGATATTTGTATGAAACTTATATGTAACAAGAGAATTTTTTTATATTTGGCAATGTTCAGTTCATTGATTTCATATTGATATAAGATATAGAATATTAATAGCTTGAACTTAGAACTGATTAGCTTTTCATAGATATCATAAAATTTCTTCATATGATATCACGTGTCAACATTGTCAAAATGCTCTAACGCTCTTTGAAACAAAATTTATCTGCTTTTTTAAAAATATTTCATACAACATAAGCATTCTTCACTATACTGCATTAATAGTTTGTCTATCTTAACATAAAAATATACTATCGGAAGAAAATTTATATTCCTGATAGTAACATTTAGTATGAATAAAAATGTAATCAGATAAATTTCTATGTATGGAAACGTTCAGTAATTTGATTTCATGTTATAATGTAAAGAGCTTGAACATAGAACTGATTAGCTTTCCATAAATAACAAAAAAATTCTTCATATGATATCACGTGTCAAAATTTTGAAAATGCTCTCGCGTTCTTTAAAACAAAATTTATCTGCTTTTTTTAAAATATTTCATACAACATAAGCATTCTTCACTATACTGCATTAATAGTTTGTTTATCTTAACATAAAAATATACTATCGGAAGAAAATTTATATTCCTGGTAGTAACATTTAGTATGAATAAAAATGTAATTAGATAAATTTCTATGTATGGAAACGTTCAGTAATTTGATTTCATGTTATAATGTAAAGAGCTTGAACATAGAACTGATTAGCTTTCCATAAATAACAAAAAATTTCTTCATATGATATCACGTGTCAAAATTTTGAAAATGCTCTCGCGTTCTTTAAAACATAATTTATCTGCTTTTATTAAAATGTTTCATACAACATAAGCATTCTTCACTATACTGCATTAATAGTTTGTCTATATTAACATAAAAATATACTATCGGAAGAAAATTTATATTCCTGGTAGTAACATTTAGTATGAATAAAAATGTAATTAGATAAATTTCTTATGAATGGAAAAGTTCAGTAATTTGATTTCATTTTATAATGTAAAGAGATTGAACATAGAACTGATTAGCTTTCCATAAATAACAAAAAATTTATTCATATGATATCACGTGTCAAAATGGTTAAAATGCTCTAACGCTCTTTGAAACAAAATTTATCTGCTTTTTTTAAAATATTTCATACAAAATAAGCATACTTCACTATACTGCATTAATTGTTTGTCTATCTTAACGTAAAAATATACTATCGGAAGAAAATTTATATTCCTGGTAGTAACATTAAGTATGAATAAAAATGTAATTAGATAAATTTCTATGTATGGAAAAGTTCAGTAATTTGATTTCATGTTATAATGTAAAGAGCTTGAACATAGAACTGATTAGCTTTCCATAAATAACAAAAATTTCTACATATGATATCACGTGTCAAAATGCTCTAACGTCCTGTAAAACAAAATTTATCTGCTTTTATTAAAATATTTCATACAACATTAGAATTCTACACCATACTGCATTAATAGTTTGTCTATATTAACATGAAAATATACTATCGTTAGAAAATTTATATTCCTGGTAGTAAAATTTAGAATGAATAAAATATTTCACTGTCAATATTTGTGGTGTGGAGAGTTTATAGTGTTGGCCACAACCCACTCGTTTTTTTATATATCTGTAGTGTTTACATTATTTTTTTTACCTTGTATTTTACTTTTCTGTTCTTTGGTTAATTCAGACAAGTTATTGGCTAGTTGCAAATACGGTGAATTCTATTGAAAATATAAGATGGAGTTAGAAAATTACACGGGAATAATGAATGAGGAACGCCTGACAAAAAAATATACATTGCTGACAGGAATGGAATGAGAGGTCGGGGCCGCCCAAGGAAGGGATGGCACATCCATGTGAATGGTATTTTGAAAGACGGAAATGTTAGAAGCGTGAACAACAGACGAACATGTATAAGACGATGTATGAATGTTGACGAGGCGATGAATGTATGTCAAGATAGAAGTAAGTGGTGTTCGGATCTCTCTGCCTACCCCGTGAGGGACATGGCGTGATGGTATGTATGTATGTATGTATGTAGAAAATAACTTTATGTTGTGTGCTTTAATATTGTTTGAAAACAATTTCATTCATCATTTTAAAGATAAAATCAGCTAAAGAACATACTTGAAATTTATTATTTATATTAAAAGAAGCAGTAAAGAAATCTGTATTCCTAAATATATTAAGAATTCTATGATAATAAAATAACATTAAAATGTAAAAAAGAATATTTGTGAATTGGTGCAACTCATATATAAGTAATGACATTACCCCTTATTCAGTAACTTGTAACTAAAATAGGAACATAATTATATTGTAGATTTTAGATTTACAGTCTTATTTTTTCAAATTGAAGCTAACAATGTACAAAGAATAGCATATATGTATAAAAATATCAAATATAGCAATTATCATCTCCATACATCAATTATTAGCTTACAATACTATCATAATTTATTTCAAAATACAGTCATATATTCAAGATACAAAATCATATGTGTGTGTGTGTAAGTGTATACCTAAGTGTATGTGCATGCGTGTTGTGCGTAAGTGATAATCTTATGAAATTCCTGTTTTTAATTTTTGAGCGAGTTTATGTTTTGTGTCACTGAATAGGTCTATGTCAAGGGACTTCTCATATTTTATGTATGTGTTTATAATTCTGTTTATAGTTGAGTTTTTCGCGGCATTAGTTTTGTATAATTCATTTTTTAATTATAAAAAATGCATAAAACAATACAATTTCAGAAACCGTCGGTATTTCCGGTATTATGATCAAGCACTTACACATTATAAAATAAAATCACTGGAAGACCGAAGGATAGTTATTGATCTGGTCTACTTGTACAAAATTTTAAATAATATAGTCGATAGTAGTGCACTCCTGAGTGCAATCCGTTTCCACTGTCCATCTAGAAGCAACAGAAATAAAACACTATTTTATATCGAGTCCTGTAGAACAAACTATATATTAAACACATTTGTCAATAGAGCGTGTATTAGTTTCAATAATAACTGTATGACCAATACAAAGATAGACCTGTTTTCATCAAACATTGCATCCTATAAAAAAGAACTGTTAAAATCAATAAATGGATATATAGTCTAATTAAGATGCCTATATTCTTGTGAAAAATCTAAATATATACTATAGAAAAATTATGGAAAAGTATATATAAAACCTAACAAGTAAAATGTTATGGCACTGAAATAATATATTATAAACAATAAATTCATTGAACTGTAAACATAAGCGAATGAAATCACAATTTGAAATAATCTGCGAGTTAACAAATATTTTTAATAACGTATTTTAAGATATTTATAAAAAAAGATGACAAATGAACAGTACGTAAATGTTTTACCCTAGATAAAAAAATGTACATAAAATATTTGTATGTTATGTACTTTTATTTGTCTCTATTTGTTGCTAAAAATAAGGAAATAGATATCATCTCCATCTCCATTATCACTTGAAATATTCTTTTTTCGTATTTATTGAGAATTTTTACCGAATAAACAATATAAAATGTAACTAATAACTAGGAAATACTGTAATTGGCGATATAAATAAGAAAATTATTTACTGTATACCTATAAATGTTTGTAAACAGCTGTTGTATTTCTTAATAAAACAAAATAAAAAATAAAAATAAATAAATAAAATAATTTAGGTCGGAAGCGAGTTGTATTTCAGTCTTATTTCAGCGTTATAAAATATCAACTTGGATTAAATGGAATAGGAACGTACCTATATTGGCCGTAACGTTCTTAAAAAGTTAGTGAATTAGACGGATCTTGAATAATTATGAAAATGATAAAAAATTCATAATTTTCGTAATTATTCAAAATACGTCTAATTCAGTAACTTTTTAAGAACGTTCCGGCCAAAATAGGTACTTTCCTATTCTATTTAGTCCAAGTCGATATTTTATAACACTGAAATAAGACTGTAAATCAAAAATCTACGATTTTAGTACGTTCCTATTTTAGTTACAACAGTTACTGAATAGAGGGTATTATAATAAATTGTATTTCTGATATGCTTTATTTTTTTTTCCAGAGACACCAACTCCAAATCGAATCAGGATCTACACTGCTGATCCTAATTTAAAAACAGTTCTTAAAAACCTTTGGAGAGCTCGCAAGCAGGCAAGAAAATGTCGCCGCAAAAATATGTCGGTTAGGTCAAAGCTGTTAGTGTTAAAGAGATGTTTGAAGAAAATTGACTGGTCAGCCCTAAATATGATGTCGCCTGTAGTTAAACACTTTTTTCAAAACCAAATCCAGAATTTAAAACGAAATAAATTTCACCGAATGTTTTCTGAGAAAGATAAAATGTTTGCATTGTCGGTACAGAAGATAAGTCCGAGAGCTTATCGATATCTGTCCATGATGTTTTCTTTACCTTCCGCAGAAACATTACGAAAATTTGTTTCAGGAATACCTCTGCGACCTGGTATTTGTGAAAATGTGTTTAATAATCTGGAAGTGAGAGTGAAAAAGATGAAGAATGAAATGGATAAATGTTGTGTTTTGTTGTTTGATGAAATGTCACTCCAGCCAGGCCTTTTTTTCAACAAGCATGAAAGCATCATTGAAGGGTTTACTGACGATGGAATCGAGAGAAAAGACCAAATATGTGACCACGTTATGGTATGGATGCTGAGAGGTATTTCTAAAAGATGGAAGCAACCTGTTGCTTACACCTTTAGTAAATCTTCCACTCCATATCCTACCATAATGGGTATGTTCAAAGTTTTGGTGAGGAAGGCTGCTGCCGTTGGTTTAAAGGTAGTTGCGTCAGTGTGTGACCAAGGCAGTGCAAATTCTAAAGCCATTAAGGAATTGATTTTAGAAACTAAGAGAATTGCATTTAGGAAAGGTGAGGAAGAAAATCGTGATGTCATATATATTGACAACACGGTTGTCATACCACTGTATGATCCTCCCCATCTTCTTAAATGCATGCGCAATAATTTATTGACCAAGGATCTAAAATTTAATTCACTTGATGGAAAGAGTTGCATTGCTAAATGGTCACATATTACCGACGCATACTACATAGACCAAACAAGCAATATTCGTCACATGAGGAAACTTACGGACTACCATGTGGTTCCACATAAGATAAAAAAGATGAAGGTCTCATATGCCGCTCAAGTAATTAGCAAAACAGTTGCTGTCACATTGCAATCATTCAGCCATGGTCGAACGACTAGCTACGATGGCAAGAAGACAATGGTGTCTGAAGCAATGGATACTTCTGTATTGCTAAGTTTCTTGGATGACATATTTGATAGCGTAAATGGTGGATTTGGAAGATCTATCAATTATAAATTCTTAAGAACTTCAGTCAAAACCCAAGTAATGTGTAGACAGGAGTTTCTATGGCAAAAGGCTACGTCAGTTTTCGATAGTATGGAGTTTATCAAAGCTAGACCGGGAGATCGGACAAAGCCTGAAGTCATAAAAAACTGGGTTACTACACTTAATGGGTTTAGACTCATCCGCAAAACGCTGGGTGATTTAGGTTGGAAGATTTTTGCCACAAGAGCTTTTAACCAAGATCCCCTTGAATCTTTTTTTGGGCAGATTCGACAACAAGGCATTACAAATTCAAATCCAACACCTTCTGTGTTTGAGTCATATTTCAAGAGCCTTCTTGTTGGAAGTTTCTCGAGGTTTCATTATTAGTTGTCCTCGAATTTTGAGGCAGAAACATCTGCATTACTTCATAGAAGCATTGCAGACTATATGTCTCATTCGAGGGACCAGGAAACCTGTCATGCAGTTTGTGAAATATCTACGTTGCCTGGTATCTTTGAAGTTGGTGAAACTGTTCGGATTGATTTTGTATCATATATTTGTGGGTATATCGTCAGAAATGTCCTTCCTAAGGATCAACTTTGTGATGTGTGCACTCAAAATATGATGTACAAAGGAGATCTTGAAGAGATTCATCGACTTATCGTAGCCAAAGATACCGAAAAACATTTGATATACTGCAACATCTCTTTTGTGAATTCTGTATACAAATGCATCAATGTCTTTGATCATTATGTAGCACATTGTATGCAACTAAGTTGAACATTGTCAGTACATTAATCAAACATATGAAACATTATGTAAATTTTAATTTTATTGACTGCGCTCACAGAGCAAATTTAGAAGATTTAATATACAAACATATTACACAATTGTATCAATATGTGAAAATATGCAACAATATATTAGTGGGTAAAGAAGTTGTTCATGAAAAGAGTGATTCGTTGCAAAAAGAATGCAAAAGTGCATTTAATCGCTTTAAAAAAAATAACCTTTTCTAACGAATTGCACGAACTGCAACATCTCTTTGCATGTATTATGTATCAATGTGTTTGATTATTATATAGCATTATGTACAATTAGATGTAACATTGTTAGCATATTAGTTCAACATTTGAAACATCTTGTAAAATAAAACAATATGTCGTTAATGTTAGGAAAATAACTTTGTGGCGACATTATAAATTATTTATAATATACACTTAACGTAGTTTACACCACTTAACTATGAGTACTAACTTCTACCGGTTTCCTCCTACAACTTTAAACCTAACAACAGTCTATATTTTATTTTTAATTTTTAGTACGTAAGTCTTCCTGACGAAGAAAACATTTAAAGTTTTTGAAACCGGTAGAAGTTAGTACTCATAGTTAAGTGGTGTAAACTACGTTAAGTGTATATTATAAATAAAACAATATGTACTGTAGTCTGTCATCTATTTTTGTTGGTATTGTTTCATTGTCACACTGTTTGTATTCTACAGTAGGTACTGTTGGATGTCCTAAATAAAATATAGCATTATATGCAACTAGATTTAACATTGTTAACATATAAATTCAATATTTGAAACATTTATTTAATTTTATTGACCCACAGAGCTAATAAGATTAAATTTATAAATGTATTGTACACTTGATGTTGTACCACTATGTTTAAGTTTTTAATAGCATATTGATGGGCAAGGAAGAAAGAGATTCCTTACACAAGGAATGCTAAAAATTAAATTTATAATTGTATTGTACACTTGATGTTGTACCACTATGTTTAAGTTCTTAATAGCATATTAATGGGCAAGGAAGAAAGAGATTCCTTACACAAGGAATGCTAACAATTAAATTTATAATTATATTGTACACTTGATGTTGTACCACTATGTTTAAGTTCTTAATAGCATATTAATGGGCAAGGAAGAATGAGATTCCTTACACAAGGAATGCTAAAAATTAAATTTATAATTGTATTGTACACTTGATGTTGTACCACTATGTTTAAGTTTTTAATAGCATATTGATGGGCAAGGAAGAAAGAGATTCCTTACACAAGGAATGCTAACAATTAAATTTATAATTATATTGTACACTTGATGTTGTACCACTATGTTTAAGTTCTTAATAGCATATTAATGGGCAAGGAAGAATGAGATTCCTTACACAAGGAATGCTAAAAATTAAATTTATAATTGTATTGTACACTTGATGTTGTACCACTATGTTTAAGTTTTTAATAGCATATTGATGGGCAAGGAAGAAAAATATTCCTTACACAAGGAATGCTAAAAATTAAATTTATAATTGTATTGTACACTTGATGTTGTACCACTATGTTTAAGTTTTTAATAGCATATTAATGGGCAAGGAAGAAAGAGATTCCTTACACAAGGAATGCTAACAATTAAATTTATAATTATATTGTACACTTGATGTTGTACCACTATGTTTAAGTTCTTAATAGCATATTAATGGGCAAGGAAGAAAGAGATTCCTTACACAAGGAATGCTAACAATTAAATTTATAATTGTATTGTACACTTGATGTTGTACCACTATGTTTAAGTTTTTAATAGCATATTGATGGGCAAGGAAGAAAAATATTCCTTACACAAGGAATGCTAAAAATTAAATTTATAATTGTATTGTACACTTGATGTTGTACCACTATGTTTAAGTTTTTAATAGCATATTAATGGGCAAGGAAGAAAGAGATTCCTTACACAAGGAATGCTAACAATTAAATTTATAATTATATTGTACACTTGATGTTGTACCACTATGTTTAAGTTCTTAATAGCATATTAATGGGCAAGGAAGAATGAGATTCCTTACACAAGGAATGCTAAAAATTAAATTTATAATTGTATTGTACACTTGATGTTGTACCACTATGTTTAAGTTTTTAATAGCATATTAATGGGCAAGGAAGAAAGAGATTCCTTACACAAGGAATGCTAACAATTAAATTTATAATTATATTGTACACTTGATGTTGTACCACTATGTTTAAGTTCTTAATAGCATATTAATGGGCAAGGAAGAATGAGATTCCTTACACAAGGAATGCTAAAAATTAAATTTATAATTGTATTGTACACTTGATGTTGTACCACTATGTTTAAGTTTTTAATAGCATATTGATGGGCAAGGAAGAAAGAGATTCCTTACACAAGGAATGCTAAAAATGAAATTTATAAATGTATTGTACACTTGATGTTGTACCACTATGTTTAAGTTTTTAATAGCATATTGATGGGGAAAGGAAGAAAGAGATTCCTTACAAAAGGAATGCTAAAAAAATGTTCATTACTTTTGGTTGTTTCATTGAATGCCGTCAAACCACGTAATTCTGAACAATTTTATGAAATTAAAGTATATATTACCGATACTTTTGTTGAAACAACCAACCATCTTTTCTAGATTGCAAACCCATCCCAATGCTACGTAGTGCGCTTTTCGGAAGAGTAAAATGGACACAATTCCTAATAGTTCACTTCCGTCCCGTCAGTCGTTTCCGTTCTGTCCGTTGAAGGATAATCAAAAATGATTTGCTTTATTAAAATAACAGCATTTAACTTATCATTAATATCCATTAAATACAGAAAGGTATAAAATATAAAACATGCATAATATAAAACAATTCACTATAAATCGGAGATATAAAAAAACAGTGCAATTAAGTAGATTATGCGCCTTGGGTTTTTAACCTGAATCTATGTACTCCACATGGAGTATGATTCCAACTAATTACCTTGACGTTGGCCATTTTTCGAAAAATCTTTACTTTGAGACCTTATCAATAATTAATGATATTAAAATCTAGCCAATCAATTATACATATTTTCTTTTTTTGTATTTTCACTACACAAGTTATTATAGTATTCTTAGGGCCAATATTTCAACGTACAATTAAATGCTTGATTGTCGATTTTCTTTATGTTTTTCGGCATGTCTATGGTTAATCGGAGTTTGGGGTTATATCATTACAAAATCAACGTTGATCGTCAATTACAAACTGTCAAAAATTGACTGGCCGTTTTTCGGCAATCAAGCGAGTTAATTGTGTTTTTTGTTAGCAAAGAACTGTCAATTGTGAACATAACCTTTGTACGTTTTGTGTTATATGGTTTTGTTTTTTTTTTATTATCTATATTGTATTAAATAAATAAATGGTTGTTTCAAAATAATATGTTATTTTATTATAACAGTTAAGATTTCAAAACATCTTTTCAGCGTGTTTCACTGAAACCAAAGCTGCACAAACCTACAAATTTTTATCTCAGGGTCCTAAATGTAAATGAAAAGAAACATTCTACAAAGCATCTAATTTTATTGAATTAAAAATTGGGATAATGGACATTTTACAAATTGAGATAATATGAATCTGTATCAGTGACCAACTAACTGTTTAGTTTGCTTTACATTTTATTTTATACATTAGTTACAAAAAAATAAAATAAACATTAGATACATCTGTGTATTGACGGGCCGGCCATGACGTAATGAATATTTCACAAAAAAAATTAAAAAATTGAGATAAGACGAATTCTATAAACAATACATAGATTAATTATTATCTTTGTAAATTTATGTGATTGTAAAACAGAAAAAAAAAAAAAAAATTCTGACAAATATGTCGACTGTTATGTTAGCGTCCCGCAGTTGTCACAACACAAAATAATGGATGCAAACAGCTGTAAACAACGAATACCATAGAGCATAAGACAGTATTACACGTGTTAAAAACATTGATCGACGATTAGTTGAACCAATTTTCTAAATTGGCAATTACGAATCTAATCGACGATCAGTTGATTGACAATTAACTCCATTTTTTACTGTCCATTGAAATATCGGCCATTATATTTGTGTATTTTGTAATATGTATATTGTTTATATTAGCAATAAAAAATTAAAAATTAATGTTTTTTTTTAACCTAAATTTTATGTGTTTTCATTACTCCTTTGTGTATTCTTCCTTATAATGCTTGAATAACATCTTCTTCTTCTTCGGCCTCACCTTTGTCCCATTTACTTGGGGTTGGCTCTCCTTATTTTATTTCACCAAACTCACCTGTCCTGTGCCAGATCAGGATTCAGCTCTTTCTCTCGCAGATGCTTTTTGATGCTCGACAGCCATGTGGCTGGTGGTCTGGCTGGTCTTCTCGCTGGAGTCTCGATGTCCAAAGCTTTATTTATCATGTTGTCCTTTCGGTCGTCTCAAAATGTGGCCATACCATCACAGCCTGTTCTCTGTTGATGCTTGAATAACATAAAAAAAATATATGAGAAACAATATATTCAAGCAATATGAGGAACAAAACAAGGAGTAATGAAGTACAACAAATAAATAAAATATTTGAATATCCCGCCCGCACGATTGGCCCCGCTTCCTTGATGTTTCGTTGCCTGTTCCTGATAGATGGCGACACTCGTATCGTTTTCATGGGATAGCCTTCACACAATTTTTTTTAAACATAACCTACAAAAAATTGGCTAAAATACCAATTTAGTCATTTTTTTTAATATCCTAGTTACTTTTTTTTTGTAATATATAATGCAACTGGCTCACGCCAGTCGCAATTATAACTACAAACAAACCTAACCAACCTATTTTTACCAAAATTTTGTAGGTTAGGTTTACAAAAATGGTGTGAAGACTAGGTTATCCGTTTTCATGCGACGCGAACATGATAGCTTGGTTTCTTTAGTTAGTGTGTTCTGTGCTTGTTAACAGTTTTCCTATATGACACTTATTATGTTGTTGCTCATTTCCACTACGTATTATCTATGGGGGCCGAATACCTAAACCAAATACTGGGGCATTTTCAAACATTTCAATCTGGCATATTGTTATGAATCCACATTGACTGTCATTACATAATATGTATATAAAATTAATAGTTCAAAGTATCAAAAGCAACACTTGTATATATAATTGAAACAAAATAAATTTCTCTGATTCAATAATTCATGTGATAAGATCAGACAGTATTCTCATAACTGTAGTTTCAAAATCTACATAGACTTTGCCTCTTCCTATACCTTTTTTGCATAGTTATTTGTACCTAAGTATATTTATTTTTCAGATCGCATTTCAATTGTAAGCTTATTTAAATAATATTCCGCGAGGCACATGGCTTGGTGGTAAGTATATATTATATACTTACCATCAAGCCATGTCCCTCGCGGGTAGGCAGAGAGAACCGAACGCCACATCATTCTATCCTGGCACGCATCTCTCGCCTCGTCCACAAACATGCATCATCTCATGCATATTTGTCTGTTGCTCGCACTTCTAACATTTCCGTCTTTCAGAATATCGTTCACATGGTCGTGCCATCCCTTTCTTGGGCGTCCTCGACCTCTCATTCCATTCCTGTCCGCAAAACATATTTTCTTTGTCAGGAGTTCCTCATTCATTCTCCTCATGTGGCCAAACCATCTCAATGTGTTTACTTTCATTCATTCTATTAATGACATTTATTCTTCATCTTACATTTTTTTTTCTTATGTCCTAATTTCTTACCCTGTCATACATCGTTCTATTACAGACTCTTCTTAACGATAAAACTTAATCAAATACTACCAGAGATACTCCATTTACTATATTTTTTAAATCATGTTATACTTTTATTTGTAGTACTTATATTTGGAAAAATAAAAGCACTTTATTTCGTCATAAACAATTTTATAATTACCTACTATGTATATATTTTGTAAAATATACAAAACCTCGTCAAACCAGACCAATCTTCTGTGTAATGCTATATTTTGTAAATTATAATATAATATAATAGAGATCACAATAAAATAGTAGCTGTACCAGATGTAGATCTTTTCAAAACAATGGTTTAGGTTATGTTATACATAAACCTTTAACTTAAATATAATACATTACTTATACCTTAACCTCACGTCTTAAATAGATACATTGATTAATAAACACATATTAGTGCATTTCCAATCAATATTTTGATCATATTTTACGAGAATTTACTTGTTTAATGATAGATGTCAAATTTGACAGCTAAGCCGCCATTTTCGCACGGATGGGTTATTTGTGCTAAAGAAATTATTACACTTACACCCATAGATTTTTATTATAATATACAAGTTTACTTCTATAGATGTACTTCGTGCAAAAAGTGAGTCATGGAATATCGCGCGTTTGACGTTTTGGTTGGCAACATATTTCAGTTTTTCTTACATTTCAACACATCCTAGATAACTGTTCTCTAAATCGTAATGAACAAAGTGTTTTTTCGACAAATAAATCCGAAAACAATTCACATTAGTCGATTCTCTATAGAAAAACGATGTGGTCTGCCAACCAAAACGTCAATAATCCCCCGGAAAAAATGACTCACTTCGACTTCTTATGCCCGAAAATAAATTACCGAAAAACAATATTTTTAATTCTTTTTTCCACGGCAACATTCCTGGAAAGATACTAGCGCTGGTTGTTTTGCGGGCGAGCAACGAGACTTGCAGCTAGCAGCTAGTACGCGCTCTTACGCTACGTCTTACGTTGGCGATTCAAAGCGAACGCGATTGCGAAGCGATGCGGTGCGGATACAAGCGAATTCAATGCGATGCGGTGCGACGCGGCGGCTCTGTCCTACGTGTGCGCGAATCGTTCCCTCTGCCGCCAGCTACTGTCATGGATGTATGTATATAAAATACTTAAGAAGTATGTTCGGCAGAGAAGTGAAACTAATAACTAGTGGGGAATATCACAATCTGTTCAAATCCAAAATGTACTTAGAGAGGCATATTTATGGGGAATATCACAATCTGTTCAAATCCAAAATGCTGGGATATGTTCTCCGTTTGTGCAGACAATTTAATAATATCTCTACCTTTAAAACTCTGTACTTCGCATATGTTCGTAGCATTGTTGAATACGCATCTCAAGTCTGGTCTCCCTCATATGGCATACACAAGATCAGAGTTGAAAGGCTGTAAAAGAAATTTCTCAGATATCTTGACTATCGTGCGCACAGAGACCACATTAGTTACTCTGATTCCTTAAAGCATTACAAAATTACATCACTCGAGAGCCGCAGAACTATAGCAGATATTATATTTTTATTCAAAATTGCAAATTCAACGGTTGACTGCCCTGATCTGCTAGAACGCTTGACTCTGAGAGTGCCAACAAGACCGACTAGACTGACTGACCTACTTTACCTCCCCATTTGTAACACTAATGCCAGACAGAATTCTTTCACATACCGCACTTCCCATTTTTATAACTCCAACATTAGTGATGCAGATCTTTTTAACTCCCCGTTGATTATGGTAAAGAGTAGATTATTAAGTACTCTAATATAATCCTAGATACTCTAATATAATCCTAGATGCTGATTAGTTGGGTTCATCACATAAAGGTTCACACACATACTCATACACCCCCACACACACCCACACATACTCACACATACTCACACACACACTCCCCACTCACATGTCACATATTTGATTTTTACTGTTTTCTTTTTTTCTCCTACACTACATAAATATATAAATGGTAATAATATATACATGTAAGTGATGCTGGGCATGCTTATTTTTTATTTATTTTTTTATCACCTGTATTTTTTAGTCCAGTTATTGTTTGTATACTTTGTATAAAATAAAATAAAATAAAAATAAAATAAAATCTGTATGAAGAATTACGTGATCTTGAATTAATAAATGAGACTGAATTTATATCTTTCCGGGAAACATATCAAAATTTGACACTCGTTCAAGCGAGAGAAAACTTTGTGTGTTTTGAGCAACACCCTATTGTTAAATAGCAATAATAAATAAATGTGTTTACTTGTAGTCCCATTTATTTTTGCCAAATCCTAAAATTCGCGGTTCGTTAATAATAATTTTTTTGTCCCATAATATGGGACGTTCACGGACAGAAATTAAAATTTCTGTTTATGATATGTCAAAAAACAATGGCACCGCTATCAATTCGCGCGAAAATATCAAACCAACTGATCGCGTTCGCTACACATCGCGCCGCGTCGCATCGAAACCAACTCGCGGCCGGTAACGTAGGACACTTCCATAGTGTTACCGACTGTTTATATTTTCGCGCCGCTTCGCATTCGCTTTGAATCGCCAACGTAGGACGTCGCGTTAGCATTCAACTCTGGTGGGAGACGGACAGTTTGTTGTGACGCCGTCATCGGTAGACATGTGCTCCCGATGGCGGCCATATTTTCGACGATGCAGGAGGTCTGCATGACAGGACACGTCACGCACATGGACACTGCCGGTGTTACGGAGCCAAGATGAGGGCATCAACAGGGCAGAGGCGTGGAGGCAGGGCGCAGTGTTGGGCCACCGCAGCAGGGAACGCGGCGGCTCGCAGATTGGACCACGAGGGGCTTTCCGTGTCATCTGAGGCGTCGGTTCGCCTCCGTTGAGGCTCCCAGCTGGCCTGCCACCTCTGTCGAGATGCGCCGTCATAGCGTTGCCTTGTGGCACGGAGCCAGCCATGAGTGACTGTCTGGCAGAGGAGACGAGGACCTGCCAGGCTGACGCAGAGGCTGGGCCCCGCCGGACTTTCAGCCACCACGTGGAAGACAGTGACATGCCTGGAGAAAGGATGTCACTGTACCCTGGGGCTGCACCTTCTGGTTGGCGTCTCTTCGTGCTCGGTTGTGTTTGAGAGTTGGGTTGTTATTCTTCGTTTTGTTTTGCTGATTTTTTTTTCTTTATACTCAGTTGCTTGTTGTGTTTGTTTTTTTTTATTATTTAATTGCCATGGACGAACAATACTGATATTTTGAATAAATGCGCCGTACTAAAAGAATTTTCATAGTGTCACCATCATTTGTCTCCTATTCTTCCTAACACTGGCATTGATGTTTCCCCGTGGTCGGAGAGAGGGCTCATCAGACTCATATAAAATTTGCTAACTACGACATCTAGTATATTATAATAAAAATTTATGATTACACCTAATAAAAGGATAGCCTAGTCTTCACACCATTTTTGTTAACCTAAACTACAAAAGTTTGGTAAAAATAGGTTGGTTAGATTTGTTTGTAGCTATAATTGCGACTGGCGTGAGCCAGTTGCATTATATATTAAAAAAAGTAACTAAAATATTAAAATAAATGACTAAATTGGTATTTTTACCAAACATTTGTAGGTTATGTTTAAAAAAAATGGTGTGAAGACTAGGCTATCCCATAGGTTTTCATATAATACACTTAGATGTCGTAGTTAGCAAATTTTGTATGAATCGAATGTGAGTCATTTTTCAGGGGGGATTTTTGACGTTTTGGGTCCAGACCACATCGTTTTTCTATAGAAAATAACGACTAATGTGAATTGTTTTCGGATTTATTTGTCTAAAAAACATTTTAATCATTAATAATTTAGAGAACATTTATCTAGGATGTGTTGAAATGTAAGGAAAACTGAAATATGTTGCCAACCAAAACGTCAAACTCGCGATATTCCATGACTCACTCTTTGCACAGAGTAATACATCTATGTAGGTATAATATAATAAAAATCTATGATCACACATAACAAAATTGGAATGGTGTTGCCACATAGATTCCAGAAAATATTCGATAATAACAAAATTAGTACCTTGGTTGAATAATTTTAATGGAAATAGCTCTAAACTAATGAAATAAAAAAAAATAGAGGCAAGTCTCATAGATTTTTATTGTGTATATCTTGGAGGAGTAAATATGAGTTTGTTATCGCATATAACAAAGAAGAGCGTTGATAAAAGTGTTTACATGCCGGCTAGTCAATACAATAATTAAATATGGTGGAGACGAAAGAACGTGTTGAGCGTATAAAATAAAACAATGCTTAAATTGACAGAAACACACGCGTAATAGTAATTATCGGTTAATAAAAATTGCTGTAAAATTAAAAAGAAAATAAATTAGAAAAAAAACAGTGATAACGGCCGCTGAAAAGAATTATTAAATACAGGAAATACACGTGGAACAGAGAATAATAGTGCTGAAAAGAATAATCAAATACATGAAATGCACGTGTAATATTGATGACAATCTACCTAAAATAAATTACGAAACGAAACGTTCAGAGCAAAGAAAACAAATAATAATAAATCAGAAAGATCTTACCAACCGCTGCTCTCGTTCCGGGTCTATAGATGAAACACTTACACTACATAATATCACTTTTTATTAATTGAAAATAACTTAAAACTATCTTAAATTCACCCCTCGTTGGTTATATGGACCTGAAACACACTTATTCACTATTATACGATTATTTAAGTTATGTTTATTCTTAAAAGTTATTTTTAATAGTACTTAAACTATCTTAAATTCACCCCTCGTTGGTTATATGGACCTGAAACACACTTATTCACTACCATGCAAATATGAAATTTAATGCTGAGTATCAAGCAGACGCCTCGCAGAGATAAGATTTTCTCTTTCAACGTTCGCGGTCTACGTTTGTTTTAAAAAATATATATAAGTTATCTTTCGTACGCGTGAGTTAAAATTCGTCTATCCCGACCAAGCGTCCACTCAAATACTGATTCAAACCAGCTATCGCGTCCACCGCTGGAGACAGGGGGGGGAGGAGCTACCCCACCGCGCGGCGGGGCGCGTTCTACCATCTACCAATAGGAAGCCTCCATTTCACCTACCAAGTTAGAAAGTATAAAGTTCCAGGAATATGCATTGAATATAAAATTATAAGAAATGACATATTTACAAAATATAAGCATTGTTTAAACACATTAAGGACCCAAAGACCCGTTAATATGATAAAACCATTATAAGAGAAAGTTTTCCAAGAATCAAGGTATTTTGTTGAAACAAAATAATAGAAGTCTGGCTTCTATGCTACCATAACCCATGGTAATATTTTGATCATAATACCTATGTTTATATCAATCGGCCCTCTTTTTTTGATCAAGATATACCATGTGAAAACCAAAGAAACCAAACATCATGTAAGTAGACAAAACTATTATGCCGGAGCTGAACGAATCTCATCGGCATGAACTTTAACAGGCTTCCCGCGACGTTCTACCCAGTAAACGTGTCCTCTTCCGATGGGCAATAAGATCCGATGCGGACCACTCCATTTAGGAGCAAATCCTGCGTGAAAACCGGTATTCATATCAGACTGAGGGTGTTCTCTAATTAATACAGCCTGCCCTATATCGTATTTCGAAACCGTATCATTATCAGGTGCGTAACGTTGTCGATATTCCTCCTGAGACGCTCGTATTTCGTTGTCTAACTGGGTACGCTCACGTGCTCCCGCTGTTGGGAAGATATCTCCATCGGGAGAATGAATCATCCATTCACCTGGACGGGGAATGTCGTAACCTAATAATGCCGTGCTAGGAGATACGCCTGTTGACTCATTACGACGACCACGTAACGCATATAAAATAGTCGGTAAATGTTCATCCCAACGATTATGAGGTTGACCTTGTAAATAAATACGCAACGCTTTCTTAATTTCTTGGTTTCTATGTTCCGTAATATTCGCTCGTGGATGGTACACTGCCGTTGTCCAGTGCAAACATTGCCATCTATCTAGTGCGCTGGTCCACAACCGATTCTTAAAATTAGTGGCATTATCCGACAAGATCGCTTTTGGATATCCGTAACGAGAGAATACGTCATCTTCTAATATTTTTATTATAATCGGAGCTCTACTCGATCGTACCGCAAACGCTTCCACCCATCGTGTATATAAATCCGTAACTACTACAATAAAACGCTTGCCGTGTGTGGATATGGGATATGGTCCCATCAAATCGACTGCGCATACGTCAAATGGTTTATGTACGTGAGTATTACCTAATGGGGCCGCAGGACGAGTCGGTACGGCTCTCGATAGAGCACACGTCATACACGCTCTCACATATTGCTCAACGTCAGTACGCATGTTCGGCCAAAAGAAATGGCGTGCCGCAGCCCGAGTCGTTTCTTTAGCTCCGGGATGACCTGCCACACGATTATCATGATACGTAGATATAACCTTCAAAACCATCGATCGGGGTACAAATAAACGCATATCATCATCCGCAAATTTTCTCCAAAGATAATCACCTAATAACGCATAATCACGTAAATATTGTTGTTCGTGACGTGCCGTCGATGTATTTGGTCGAGATAATAATATACGCAACCTATTTATACGTCGTTGTACGTCGGTATCTCTTTTCTGTCGTAACCGTATTTCTTCCGCAAGACTTACATCTAATACCTCAACATCGTCGGATGACTCAACCGCGTCCGGCTGGTCCTCCGTCACCGCATCATCTTCCGTTTGATGTACTTGTGCCGTTATCTCATTCGTTTCCGTTGATGGGTACATCATGCGACTTAAATCTTTTGTGTCTGCCTCCGTTACTATTGGGGACGATTCGGGATTTCGGGATAACGCATCAGGGAGTTCATTTTTACGACCGGGACAATGTTCAACTGTAAAATCAAATTCCTGTAAGAGGAGTGCCCATCTGATGAGCTTTGCCCTATCATTTTTCGCCGTATTCAACCATGTTAATGCTTTATTATCCGTGCGTAGCTTAAACGATCGTCCTTCTAAATACGGACGATATCTTTTAATGGCCCATACGGCCGCAAACGCTTCCTGCTCATTCGAATGCCATTTTTGTTCGGCCGGTGAAAAACGCATACTCGCATATGATATAACATCCCGTTCTCCGCCAGAGCGTGGATGATATAATACGGCCGCAATACCTAACTTACTCGCGTCTGTTTGTAAAATAAATTCGCGATTAAAATCGGGTCGTGACAATTTTAACGGTTGTGACATAGCCAACTTAATATTACGCATAGCGGTATCGGCTTGGCTATTCCACCGATATGGCCGATTAACCTTTAATAAATCGGTTAAAGGAGCAGCAATCTCAGAGAATCGCGGTACATACTCTCTTAACCAATTACACAGTCCTAAGAAGCCACGTAGTTCTTTACGAGTTCGCGGAGCTGGTGCAGAGAAAATCTCCTTGCAATGAGACATTTGAGGATAATTTCCTTCCGCAGTAACAACATGTCCCAAATACTCTATTTCTGACGTGGCTAATTTACATTTATCAGGCGAACATTTCAACCCGAACTGATCTAACCTTTCAAAAACCAGTCTTAAGTGATGGAGATGACTCTCCCAGTCAGAAGAATAGATGACAATATCGTCTATATATACAATACAAAATTCTCTTAAATAACCGGCAAGAACTTGCTGACACATCGCTTTCTGGAAGCAGCTCGGGGCTCCCTTAAGTCCGAAGGGCATAACCTTAAATTGATATAACGCACCGTCAGGAGTAGAAAATGCCGTATAAGGTTTAGAAGCAGGATCGAGAGGCACTTGCCAATACCCCTTTGTTAAATCTAACGTGGAAAATATCTTTGCGTTTCCGAGATCCTTTAATGTTTCGTGGATGACCGGTAAAGTGGAGACCTCGCCCTCAGTGACGTCATTTAACCGACGGAAGTCTACACAGATACGATAATCATTATCTCCCTTTTTCGGAGCCATCACGATAGGAAAACAATACGGAGATCTACTCGCTTCGATTACGTCATCAGTTAACATTTCTTCGATTTGTTTATGTAAATTACGTTTCTTAGCGTCTGATAAACGGTACGGTGGGATACGAATGGGTGTCTCATCTTTCAGCCGGATAACGTGCGGCTGCAAGCGAGCAGGGCCTGCATATGGGGTAAATAAAGCATTAAATTCTCGCAATATTTTATGTAATTCATTTCTTTTCGCATTAGATAAGTCGTTCGTAATATTTGGTAACTGTACGTTAGTTAAATTTGGTTGACGCTTCGTCGAATGAAAATATGCCGTAATCCTTTCCTTCTTGCCGAAATACAATGCTCCACGAATAAAATCAATCACGCCGTGTTCCGCTATTAGCCAATCTATACCTAATATTACGTCATCTCGTAGGCCGTCGACTACTAAAAATTCATTTTTCATCCTAACGTCTGCTATCGAGCAGTCTATTTCCGCTTTCGCTACTACCGTCATTTTGGCCGAAGCATGTGCAAGATTTAAACTCTTATACTCGTGTACTAAATCTGCACGAATTAAACTGTGAGAGGCGGCAGAGTCTACTAAAGCTACATAGAGACGATCATCGATCGTCACGCTTATCCGTGGGAGGCTAACTTTACCAATCGCACATACACCTACTTTATGTTCTAGTTCGCAAATTCCGTCACTGTACTCCTCTTCGTACCTACTCATCATTTTCGCCATCTCATTACTACCCAGCGCAACTACTGTCGTACCTAATTCGTGATCCGGCGCGACAACCGGTTTCCTCTCTTCGAACTTCTCTGACGCAACTACCAGCTTCTCAACATCCGACGTACCTGACGCAACTATCAAATCCCTATTGTTAAACACATCTACCAACTCTACCTCCGACGCGAATTTCGAACTATCTCGTATGTAAACTGCCTTCTCATTATTAGCCTCCACGGTCTCAATACTATCCTCATCATCTCTATGCACATCAGCCTCTACCACCATCTCAGTAAAACCTACAGAGTTTTGATCGCCTATTTCTACCATTACTTCAACAGATTCAATCTTCTCATTATTAGCCTCCACGGTCTCAAGGCTATCCTCGGCATCATCCTCTCTATGCACATCAGCTTCTACCACCATCACAGTAAAACCTACAGATTTTTGATCGTCTCTTTCTACAATTACTTCATCAACAGACTCAATCATATTAATAGCATTCTCATTATTAGTACAGGGCGCCAGTTCCACGTTTGTTAACCTGGTGGAACGCAGGTTTAATTTCTTCGGGAGCCCGCGACAGGTCGAGGTCCGTAATTTGTGTTCCTGTCGGGGCGGCGAGCGTTTCCCGATGCCGATGCGATAAACTCGTTTCTTTCCACGCAATCTTTATTAAAATGACGACCAGGGCAAAATTGACATTTTGGTAACTGTTTTCTGTTATTTACTGGGTTATTATTATTAGGGCGCGAATTCGCATTACGGTTGTTTGGACGTATATTATAATTATCCTGCCGGTACGTTGAGGTATTATAGTTATAACCGCTTTCGCACGAATTGTCACGTTGGGTATTCCTATTTTCATGATTACGTTCGGCAACTGGCTGAAACAACGTTTGTCGTGGGAAATCAATCATCATTACTTTTTCTTTAAGCGACGTGAACGTAAAATTTCCGAAAATCACTCCGACATCTAAAATGTTGCGATACGTGTCTCTCATCAGGTATATTAAGTCGGAGCATGAAGCATCCGACGGAGCCGTTCCAAAGAGCCGCATATGAACCGCCTCCTTCCGCTTAAGGAATGCGATTCCACCCTCATCCGCACGCTGACGGTCACCATAATAATTAGCCATAAGCGAAGACCGGGCAACGTCTATTCCGTATCTACCAATTAAAAAACCTTTGAATTCATCCCATGTCCATTTACCCTGCGCATGAGGAGACCACCAACGCTTGGCTTCTCCTCGCAACCTCTGAGACGCACGGCCGACCATTGACGCAGGAGAAAAAAATATGTGGTCGAAAAACGCTTCGCATGCCGTGATAAATAAAACAGGGTCTTCTTCTGGAAGACCGCTGAACGTATCTTCCAGTTCGCGACGTTGTAAATATGGGAATAAATGTTCAATTCCCGGGCTATCGTTTCTTGGGGGTTCTGGAATATCGCGGCTTGCATTATCATTTATTCTAGCCCTAGTAACCCGTCTATTATCCCCTCCGCCGCCATCGTTTTCACGCTCTACTACTCCGAAAATAATATATTTAAATAAACGAAAAACAAGTTGAAATAACATTTTTTTTTAGTTAATACGAGAAAAAAACTTCAAACGAAAAGAAAAACGCTCAAAACCTCAGGGTGGTTCGATAAAAACTACTGTTTTTAAAAATGGTTACACGTTGGATAGCGCCAAATTGTTATCGCATATAACAAAGAAGAGCGTTGATAAAAGTGTTTACATGCCGGCTAGTCAATACAATAATTAAATATGGTGGAGACGAAAGAACGTGTTGAGCGTATAAAATAAAACAATGCTTAAATTGACAGAAACACACGCGTAATAGTAATTATCGGTTAATAAAAATTGCTGTAAAATTAAAAAGAAAATAAATTAGAAAAAAAACAGTGATAACGGCCGCTGAAAAGAATTATTAAATACAGGAAATACACGTGGAACAGAGAATAATAGTGCTGAAAAGAATAATCAAATACATGAAATGCACGTGTAATATTGATGACAATCTACCTAAAATAAATTACGAAACGAAACGTTCAGAGCAAAGAAAACAAATAATAATAAATCAGAAAGATCTTACCAACCGCTGCTCTCGTTCCGGGTCTATAGATGAAACACTTACACTACATAATATCACTTTTTATTAATTGAAAATAACTTAAAACTATCTTAAATTCACCCCTCGTTGGTTATATGGACCTGAAACACACTTATTCACTATTATACGATTATTTAAGTTATGTTTATTCTTAAAAGTTATTTTTAATAGTACTTAAACTATCTTAAATTCACCCCTCGTTGGTTATATGGACCTGAAACACACTTATTCACTACCATGCAAATATGAAATTTAATGCTGAGTATCAAGCAGACGCCTCGCAGAGATAAGATTTTCTCTTTCAACGTTCGCGGTCTACGTTTGTTTTAAAAAATATATATAAGTTATCTTTCGTACGCGTGAGTTAAAATTCGTCTATCCCGACCAAGCGTCCACTCAAATACTGATTCAAACCAGCTATCGCGTCCACCGCTGGAGACAGGGGGGGGAGGAGCTACCCCACCGCGCGGCGGGGCGCGTTCTACCATCTACCAATAGGAAGCCTCCATTTCACCTACCAAGTTAGAAAGTATAAAGTTCCAGGAATATGCATTGAATATAAAATTATAAGAAATGACATATTTACAAAATATAAGCATTGTTTAAACACATTAAGGACCCAAAGACCCGTTAATATGATAAAACCATTATAAGAGAAAGTTTTCCAAGAATCAAGGTATTTTGTTGAAACAAAATAATAGAAGTCTGGCTTCTATGCTACCATAACCCATGGTAATATTTTGATCATAATACCTATGTTTATATCAATCGGCCCTCTTTTTTTGATCAAGATATACCATGTGAAAACCAAAGAAACCAAACATCATGTAAGTAGACAAAACTATTATGCCGGAGCTGAACGAATCTCATCGGCATGAACTTTAACAGGCTTCCCGCGACGTTCTACCCAGTAAACGTGTCCTCTTCCGATGGGCAATAAGATCCGATGCGGACCAATCCATTTAGGAGCAAATCCTGCGTGAAAACCGGTATTCATATCAGACTGAGGGTGTTCTCTAATTAATACAGCCTGCCCTATATCGTATTTCGAAACCGTATCATTATCAGGTGCGTAACGTTGTCGATATTCCTCCTGAGACGCTCGTATTTCGTTGTCTAACTGGGTACGCTCACGTGCTCCCGCTGTTGGGAAGATATCTCCATCGGGAGAATGAATCATCCATTCACCTGGACGGGGAATGTCGTAACCTAATAATGCCGTGCTAGGAGATACGCCTGTTGACTCATTACGACGACCACGTAACGCATATAAAATAGTCGGTAAATGTTCATCCCAACGATTATGAGGTTGACCTTGTAAATAAATACGCAACGCTTTCTTAATTTCTTGGTTTCTATGTTCCGTAATATTCGCTCGTGGATGGTACACTGCCGTTGTCCAGTGCAAACATTGCCATCTATCTAGTGCGCTGGTCCACAACCGATTCTTAAAATTAGTGGCATTATCCGACAAGATCGCTTTTGGATATCCGTAACGAGAGAATACGTCATCTTCTAATATTTTTATTATAATCGGAGCTCTACTCGATCGTACCGCAAACGCTTCCACCCATCGTGTATATAAATCCGTAACTACTACAATAAAACGCTTGCCGTGTGTGGATATGGGATATGGTCCCATCAAATCGACTGCGCATACGTCAAATGGTTTATGTACGTGAGTATTACCTAATGGGGCCGCAGGACGAGTCGGTACGGCTCTCGATAGAGCACACGTCATACACGCTCTCACATATTGCTCAACGTCAGTACGCATGTTCGGCCAAAAGAAATGGCGTGCCGCAGCCCGAGTCGTTTCTTTAGCTCCGGGATGACCTGCCACACGATTATCATGATACGTAGATATAACCTTCAAAACCATCGATCGGGGTACAAATAAACGCATATCATCATCCGCAAATTTTCTCCAAAGATAATCACCTAATAACGCATAATCACGTAAATATTGTTGTTCGTGACGTGCCGTCGATGTATTTGGTCGAGATAATAATATACGCAACCTATTTATACGTCGTTGTACGTCGGTATCTCTTTTCTGTCGTAACCGTATTTCTTCCGCAAGACTTACATCTAATACCTCAACATCGTCGGATGACTCAACCGCGTCCGGCTGGTCCTCCGTCACCGCATCATCTTCCGTTTGATGTACTTGTGCCGTTATCTCATTCGTTTCCGTTGATGGGTACATCATGCGACTTAAATCTTTTGTGTCTGCCTCCGTTACTATTGGGGACGATTCGGGATTTCGGGATAACGCATCAGGGAGTTCATTTTTACGACCGGGACAATGTTCAACTGTAAAATCAAATTCCTGTAAGAGGAGTGCCCATCTGATGAGCTTTGCCCTATCATTTTTCGCCGTATTCAACCATGTTAATGCTTTATTATCCGTGCGTAGCTTAAACGATCGTCCTTCTAAATACGGACGATATCTTTTAATGGCCCATACGGCCGCAAACGCTTCCTGCTCATTCGAATGCCATTTTTGTTCGGCCGGTGAAAAACGCATACTCGCATATGATATAACATCCCGTTCTCCGCCAGAGCGTGGATGATATAATACGGCCGCAATACCTAACTTACTCGCGTCTGTTTGTAAAATAAATTCGCGATTAAAATCGGGTCGTGACAATTTTAACGGTTGTGACATAGCCAACTTAATATTACGCATAGCGGTATCGGCTTGGCTATTCCACCGATATGGCCGATTAACCTTTAATAAATCGGTTAAAGGAGCAGCAATCTCAGAGAATCGCGGTACATACTCTCTTAACCAATTACACAGTCCTAAGAAGCCACGTAGTTCTTTACGAGTTCGCGGAGCTGGTGCAGAGAAAATCTCCTTGCAATGAGACATTTGAGGATAATTTCCTTCCGCAGTAACAACATGTCCCAAATACTCTATTTCTGACGTGGCTAATTTACATTTATCAGGCGAACATTTCAACCCGAACTGATCTAACCTTTCAAAAACCAGTCTTAAGTGATGGAGATGACTCTCCCAGTCAGAAGAATAGATGACAATATCGTCTATATATACAATACAAAATTCTCTTAAATAACCGGCAAGAACTTGCTGACACATCGCTTTCTGGAAGCAGCTCGGGGCTCCCTTAAGTCCGAAGGGCATAACCTTAAATTGATATAACGCACCGTCAGGAGTAGAAAATGCCGTATAAGGTTTAGAAGCAGGATCGAGAGGCACTTGCCAATACCCCTTTGTTAAATCTAACGTGGAAAATATCTTTGCGTTTCCGAGATCCTTTAATGTTTCGTGGATGACCGGTAAAGTGGAGACCTCGCCCTCAGTGACGTCATTTAACCGACGGAAGTCTACACAGATACGATAATCATTATCTCCCTTTTTCGGAGCCATCACGATAGGAAAACAATACGGAGATCTACTCGCTTCGATTACGTCATCAGTTAACATTTCTTCGATTTGTTTATGTAAATTACGTTTCTTAGCGTCTGATAAACGGTACGGTGGGATACGAATGGGTGTCTCATCTTTCAGCCGGATAACGTGCGGCTGCAAGCGAGCAGGGCCTGCATATGGGGTAAATAAAGCATTAAATTCTCGCAATATTTTATGTAATTCATTTCTTTTCGCATTAGATAAGTCGTTCGTAATATTTGGTAACTGTACGTTAGTTAAATTTGGTTGACGCTTCGTCGAATGAAAATATGCCGTAATCCTTTCCTTCTTGCC
The DNA here is from genome assembly GCA_963576475.1 of Molanna angustata. NCBI lineage: Eukaryota > Metazoa > Arthropoda > Insecta > Trichoptera > Molannidae > Molanna > Molanna angustata. The sequence continues at coordinate 7,394,254 of OY754983.1, read as the reverse complement.
GAAATACAATGCTCCACGAATAAAATCAATCACGCCGTGTTCCGCTATTAGCCAATCTATACCTAATATTACGTCATCTCGTAGGCCGTCGACTACTAAAAATTCATTTTTCATCCTAACGTCTGCTATCGAGCAGTCTATTTCCGCTTTCGCTACTACCGTCATTTTGGCCGAAGCATGTGCAAGATTTAAACTCTTATACTCGTGTACTAAATCTGCACGAATTAAACTGTGAGAGGCGGCAGAGTCTACTAAAGCTACATAGAGACGATCATCGATCGTCACGCTTATCCGTGGGAGGCTAACTTTACCAATCGCACATACACCTACTTTATGTTCTAGTTCGCAAATTCCGTCACTGTACTCCTCTTCGTACCTACTCATCATTTTCGCCATCTCATTACTACCCAGCGCAACTACTGTCGTACCTAATTCGTGATCCGGCGCGACAACCGGTTTCCTCTCTTCGAACTTCTCTGACGCAACTACCAGCTTCTCAACATCCGACGTACCTGACGCAACTATCAAATCCCTATTGTTAAACACATCTACCAACTCTACCTCCGACGCGAATTTCGAACTATCTCGTATGTAAACTGCCTTCTCATTATTAGCCTCCACGGTCTCAATACTATCCTCATCATCTCTATGCACATCAGCCTCTACCACCATCTCAGTAAAACCTACAGAGTTTTGATCGCCTATTTCTACCATTACTTCAACAGATTCAATCTTCTCATTATTAGCCTCCACGGTCTCAAGGCTATCCTCGGCATCATCCTCTCTATGCACATCAGCTTCTACCACCATCACAGTAAAACCTACAGATTTTTGATCGTCTCTTTCTACAATTACTTCATCAACAGACTCAATCATATTAATAGCATTCTCATTATTAGTACAGGGCGCCAGTTCCACGTTTGTTAACCTGGTGGAACGCAGGTTTAATTTCTTCGGGAGCCCGCGACAGGTCGAGGTCCGTAATTTGTGTTCCTGTCGGGGCGGCGAGCGTTTCCCGATGCCGATGCGATAAACTCGTTTCTTTCCACGCAATCTTTATTAAAATGACGACCAGGGCAAAATTGACATTTTGGTAACTGTTTTCTGTTATTTACTGGGTTATTATTATTAGGGCGCGAATTCGCATTACGGTTGTTTGGACGTATATTATAATTATCCTGCCGGTACGTTGAGGTATTATAGTTATAACCGCTTTCGCACGAATTGTCACGTTGGGTATTCCTATTTTCATGATTACGTTCGGCAACTGGCTGAAACAACGTTTGTCGTGGGAAATCAATCATCATTACTTTTTCTTTAAGCGACGTGAACGTAAAATTTCCGAAAATCACTCCGACATCTAAAATGTTGCGATACGTGTCTCTCATCAGGTATATTAAGTCGGAGCATGAAGCATCCGACGGAGCCGTTCCAAAGAGCCGCATATGAACCGCCTCCTTCCGCTTAAGGAATGCGATTCCACCCTCATCCGCACGCTGACGGTCACCATAATAATTAGCCATAAGCGAAGACCGGGCAACGTCTATTCCGTATCTACCAATTAAAAAACCTTTGAATTCATCCCATGTCCATTTACCCTGCGCATGAGGAGACCACCAACGCTTGGCTTCTCCTCGCAACCTCTGAGACGCACGGCCGACCATTGACGCAGGAGAAAAAAATATGTGGTCGAAAAACGCTTCGCATGCCGTGATAAATAAAACAGGGTCTTCTTCTGGAAGACCGCTGAACGTATCTTCCAGTTCGCGACGTTGTAAATATGGGAATAAATGTTCAATTCCCGGGCTATCGTTTCTTGGGGGTTCTGGAATATCGCGGCTTGCATTATCATTTATTCTAGCCCTAGTAACCCGTCTATTATCCCCTCCGCCGCCATCGTTTTCACGCTCTACTACTCCGAAAATAATATATTTAAATAAACGAAAAACAAGTTGAAATAACATTTTTTTTTAGTTAATACGAGAAAAAAACTTCAAACGAAAAGAAAAACGCTCAAAACCTCAGGGTGGTTCGATAAAAACTACTGTTTTTAAAAATGGTTACACGTTGGATAGCGCCAAATTGTTATCGCATATAACAAAGAAGAGCGTTGATAAAAGTGTTTACATGCCGGCTAGTCAATACAATAATTAAATATGGTGGAGACGAAAGAACGTGTTGAGCGTATAAAATAAAACAATGCTTAAATTGACAGAAACACACGCGTAATAGTAATTATCGGTTAATAAAAATTGCTGTAAAATTAAAAAGAAAATAAATTAGAAAAAAAACAGTGATAACGGCCGCTGAAAAGAATTATTAAATACAGGAAATACACGTGGAACAGAGAATAATAGTGCTGAAAAGAATAATCAAATACATGAAATGCACGTGTAATATTGATGACAATCTACCTAAAATAAATTACGAAACGAAACGTTCAGAGCAAAGAAAACAAATAATAATAAATCAGAAAGATCTTACCAACCGCTGCTCTCGTTCCGGGTCTATAGATGAAACACTTACACTACATAATATCACTTTTTATTAATTGAAAATAACTTAAAACTATCTTAAATTCACCCCTCGTTGGTTATATGGACCTGAAACACACTTATTCACTATTATACGATTATTTAAGTTATGTTTATTCTTAAAAGTTATTTTTAATAGTACTTAAACTATCTTAAATTCACCCCTCGTTGGTTATATGGACCTGAAACACACTTATTCACTACCATGCAAATATGAAATTTAATGCTGAGTATCAAGCAGACGCCTCGCAGAGATAAGATTTTCTCTTTCAACGTTCGCGGTCTACGTTTGTTTTAAAAAATATATATAAGTTATCTTTCGTACGCGTGAGTTAAAATTCGTCTATCCCGACCAAGCGTCCACTCAAATACTGATTCAAACCAGCTATCGCGTCCACCGCTGGAGACAGGGGGGGGAGGAGCTACCCCACCGCGCGGCGGGGCGTGTTCTACCATCTACCAATAGGAAGCCTCCATTTCACCTACCAAGTTAGAAAGTATAAAGTTCCAGGAATATGCATTGAATATAAAATTATAAGAAATGACATATTTACAAAATATAAACATTGTTTAAACACATTAAGGACCCAAAGACCCGTTAATATGATAAAACCATTATAAGAGAAAGTTTTCCAAGAATCAAGGTATTTTGTTGAAACAAAATAATAGAAGTCTGGCTTCTATGCTACCATAACCCATGGTAATATTTTGATCATAATACCTATGTTTATATCAAGTTTGACAAATAAATCCGAAAACAATTCACATTAGTCGATCTTCTCTTTAGAAAAACAATGTGGTCTGCTAACCAAAACGTCAAAAATCCCGTGGAAAAATGCCTCACTTTGATTCATTTAAAATTTGTCAACTACGACATCTAGTATATTATAATAAAAATCTATGAGTTTCCAGCATAAATCTCTTTTCTATGGTTTCCCCGGTTTCCCGCTTTATCCGATATTTTAAGTTTGTTAAAAGTGTTTTTACTTTTCCTTTCGACATTTGTCCAGTTGCAGCGAAAATGTCCAAATCTCGGCGTAAGTATGAATAAATTTTATTATGTTTTACTTTGACTGTAGTTATTGATAAAAAAATCATACTTTTATGTTCTTAATCATTCATATTTTATTTTTCTGGTCGAAATTTATGGATTTGTGGATTTATTGATATGGATAGTGTTTTAGATCAATATTTTTACCCTTATTAATTGCTTTCTTATTGAGTTCCTTTAATAATATCAATAAGAAGGCACAATTGGTGAACGTTGAGCAAGCGCATAAAGCGATCACGTAAACCAGCCAATGACAGGTCGTAAGCCCTGTAGGTGTCTCGAGTTCCTTGTTCTTCTATAATATCCCACCTTCGTCTCTGTTGAGATGTTAAAAAAAATTGTCAATAGAGACGGGGAAAAATGAGTGATCCGTATTATTTGACCGGATCATTAAATTGAATCGGTGACTCACGGTTCACGTTGCCACAACGATCCGCTCATGAACCGGACATCACTCTCACACTTTCTATCTCATATAAAATATATCGTTAGAATGCGATACACATACCGACTCATGGCAATCATCGATTCACAACTAATTCATTATGGTTCATAAAATCTAATTCATTGCGGTTCTTAAATATGTTAAGCAATTTTGACCGCAACATACTTTGAAAAACAAATACGTAACGTCTATAATTGAATATACTATTTTGAAGGCGATCTTCGATTCACGACTAATTCATTATGGTTCATAAAATATTTAAGCAATATTGACCATTAAGTACATTGAAATGCAAACATTTTAACGCCTACATTTGCATATCATATTTTGAATCGGTTTTGTTTTCTCTGTCATACTACGTACATGTTATGTACCGATAGATAAGGATAGCTATATTTGAATCATATTGAATCGAAGAGCGAATTGATGATCCGCATAAATTTCATGAATCGATTTTAAAAGACAGGATCTTACAAAAATATCGAACTTTGCACCACTAATTGTCAATAAAAATAATACTCCCGAAAGGGGAAAAAATCCAATGTTTGCGTATATGCAATTAAAAAATAATAATAAGTATATTATTATAATTTATTTATAGGCAGGCAGCCAAGGCTGGTGTGCCTATATTCCTGTAGAATTTTATTATTATTTTTTTTTTAAATAGAGTAATTCTGGTTGAAATATAATTTTATTTAAAATTTGAACAGTTAATTTTCTTTTAAACGGCGCTGGCCGATTTACTAATGATATTAATAACAATTAAGCACTACAAATAATAACACTCAATTATTATTATTACCATTATACACTTCCTCAAAAGAATTAGCAGATCAATGCGTAAATTGTAAATTATTTAAAAGAGCAAAATAAAATGCAACAAACGCATCATCAAGCTTTCAATTGGGAATAGTTCACTTAACATATCAAAGGATTAGGCTCTGAGGAGGTCTCTATACTACCTAACAATCCTACTGATTCCCTAATATTAACGTTTAAAAAATCTTTAACGATTCTACATGTATTCATTATTACCGTTTTTTGCATTTTTATTATTTAGTTTTCCGATAAATCTATAATTTCTAAATTACGTATTCACGATTTTGAAATAATGCCAGTGGCTGAAATAATGAATGGTAATATTATTATTTTACGAGAATGCCAAAGTCTTAGCTCAAAGTCTCGTTACCTAAAGCGGTGTATTTTCTAATTTTTTCATCAAAAGTTTTTATAATATTACTAGAATTTGGAATAGCCACGTCGCAAATATATGTTATTTTTTTAATTTTATCATGTATTATTATATCGGGTCTGTTATGTTGAATTTACTTTGAAATAATATTATCATTATTATTTATAGACGAGTAGCCAAGACTGATATTGGCAAGGCTGGATTTTAATAATAAATTTTTCAAATACTATTCAGCTTATTCTAACAAGTATCCAATACTCTTCTTCTCGTGCCATATCAGGTCTCCCCGACGTTGACGACCACCACAGAGAAAGCCTCTCTGTCCTCTTTCTCGTACCGGTCTGTTTCTGGATGTTTCGATTCCAGGAAATGTTTCTTCCGACCCCTCTACGACCCTCGATCTTCCCCTTCATGACAAGCTGAAGGATGGTATATTTTTTACCTCAAAATACCTACCACACTTTACAGTGCTTATCATTGGTGAATTATTATCTTTTGGTGTTGGCTCTATGTAGTACCTACATCTGTGTTACTGACCATGTCAGTCCATGATATTCTCAGCATTCTGCGGTGGATCCACATGGTTCAAATGCTTCAAGGCGGTTTATAATATTAACTTTGATAGTCCACGCCTCCACCACATAAAGCAGAACTGAGCACACATAACACTGGACCATTCTTTGTCTCAGCTTTAAGTTAATATTTATTTATTTATTTTATTTATTCATCTTCTTGTACATAATATAAACAAATATAATTGTACACTGGCGGGCTTATTGCCATTAGGCAATTTCTTCCAACCAACCAGATTACAAAGTATTACAACATTGTGTATGTGCAACAGCAAATAAATAAGAGTAAAAGAAATCATAGAAAATATGTATAACACTTTAATACTATTCAAATAATAATTCATAGCAAGAAAAAAGGATATGGTAAGGGTATGAGAGGAAATTGGGATCAGGTGTTCAAGGAAAAATATTCCTTCTTTAGTTTTTTCTTGAAAATACTAAGTGAGTTAGACGACGCAATATCCGGACTAAGGCTATTCCATAATCTTGATAATTTTACTTCGAACGAAGAGCTGAGAAATTCTGTATTATGGATAGGGATGGATAGTGTTGTACGTTCAGCAGATCGGAGTGGAAGTCCATGATTGGATAAATAAGTGAATTTGCTTTTGAGGTACTGTGGCAGGTTTGGGTTCGAGAGAATATTGTACAGTAGTGACAAAATGTGTATATTGCGCCGCTGGCGTATTCTGGGCCAACAAAGAAGATTACGGTAAGATGATATGCGATCAAATTTTTTCAACCCAAAGAGGAATTTGATACATATATTCTTGTGACGTTCAAGTTTATTGAGATGCACTTCATTTGCATCTAAATAGCATACATACATACATACATACCATCACGCCATGTCCCTTACGGGGTAGGCAGAGAGAACCGAACGCCACTTTCTTCTTTTTTTTTTTCTTCTTTTTTTTTTCTTTTCTTTTTTTTTCTTTTCTTTTTTTTTTTTTTTTTTTTTTTTTTTTTCTTTTCTTTCTTCTTTCTTCTTTCTTCTTTTTTTTTTTTTTTTTTTTTTTTTTTTTCTTCTTTTTTTTTTTTTTTTTTTTTTTTTTTTTTTTTTTTTTTTTTTTTTTTTTTTTTTTTTTTTTTTTTTTTTTTTTTTAAATAGCATACATCGGCATAATCAAGCAATATTGTCGTCGAGGAGAAGATTTTTCATTTTAGAAAATGTCGATCGGGTCGCTTCTATTCTGCATTTTACTTCAGTGTCAGGGTCTAGATTTTCAGTAATTATACTGCCCAAGTACTTGAATTGTTTTACCCTTTCGATACTATCACCCTTATTAAGTTGGAGATATGTATTTGGATGGCTGTCTCGGCTAAAAATCATCATTTTGGATTTCTTATACATTACTCTATTTAAAAACGAGTGGGATGTGGCCAACGCTAAAATCCTCACTAACAAGTGACTCCATAAAGTATTCTAATTTTGTATGAAAAATTTTCAGCATTTACATGAAATGAGTTTGTTCAATTATTTATTTATTTAAATATTTTATTATGAAAACTTGATATTTCTTCAATGCCATTTTATGAAAGTGATGTGCCCTTTTACTAATTTGAAAATAAAAAAATTCAAATATTAAGTTTCCTGAGCTTGGGGTCACTTTGAAATATTTGATACTTAAAAAAATTGAGAAGCACTATTCAGATATCCTTCAAAATCTAGTGGGGCCTAAGCGAGTATTAGATATACATATTTGCAAAATTTGAAAAGAATCGAATGAGTACTTTAGTCTATAATTGATAAAGTAAAATGAACACGCCATACATAGCACATAGCACACACACACAGATACATTGTGATGAAACTTTCAGAATACAATCTCAGCATGATTCTAGTTGATATTCTGCAATAAAAAAAAAATAGCCTTAAAAATTGCGAAATCATAACTCCCCACTAGTGAGGAGTAAAAATGCTTTTTGGATTCGTCAAGAACCTACCTTTAACAGGGTTTGCTATGGCCATGAATATTAGTATTATGTACTTTGTAGATACCCAGACGAATTGGACTAGGTTGGGCGGCCTTCGGTAAACTCGGTCACATCCTGAAAAACAAAGACGTTCCGATAAATTTGAAACATGTATCCTCCCAGTGCTAACATATGGATTGGAAATAATGACACTAACTGCCAACACAATATACAAACTAAAATGTACCCAACGAGCTATGGAACGGCAAATGTTAGGAGTGAGCCTCCGGGATAAAATAAGAAATGAAGAAATAAGACGCCAAACAAAAGTCGTTGACATAGCAGACTGTGTTGCAAAGTTGAAATGGCAGTGGGCAGGGCATGTTGCAAGACAGGGTACCGAGAGGTGGACACCCAGAATACTAAAATGGAGACCGTTGGAAAATAAAAGACTGGTAGGGCGACCGCAAAAAGATGGGTCGACAATATTATTCCGTTTGCGGGAAGGGATTGGCTGGGGGAAGCACAGGACCGAGAGAGATGGAGTTCATTGGAGGAGGCCTACATCCAGCAGTGGAGAGATGGCTGACAAAGAAGAAGAAGGAATAGTTAATAGGATATGACTAATCATGGTCAATGTGGAAAACCCTCAACAGGATTAGGACTGGGGTCGGTCATACAAGGAAAAATCTCCAGAGTTGGGGAATGGCTGAAGACGCAATGTGCCACTGCGGACAAACACAGGACTGTATATTGTTTCTTCTTTTCAGCCCAATCCCGTCCACTCCTAGACGAAGGCCTCCTCCATCTCCTTCCACGCCACTCTATCTTGTGCTCTGAGTAACCAATTGGCTCCAGCATAAAGGCTGATGTCATCTCTCCATCTCATTGGCGGTCTTCCAACACCTCTGACTGTCGTTCTCGGTCTCCAAGCCAACACTATTCTTGTATATTGTTTACGCGTCCAATATATTAAGAATATTTATTGTATATAACTGAAATTTTTGATAAAAGCAGCATGTTAATTATACATGTGTATTTGATTATACAAAATATCACAGAGCAGAGAGGCATTTAGGAACATATGTATTGACCAACATATTTTATTTATTTATTTAAACAGTAATAAATCCAAGTACAAAAAAAGAAAGAAAAGAAACTTAAAAGTCAACAAAACATAATACATAATAACTTCCTCCTCTCTCTTTTTATTCATCATAACCTCACCTAAACCTGTCTTAAGGTGAGGCTATTCAGACAATACAATAATATACCTACATATATACATGCACATATGCACATACACATATGCACATACATACGCACACATCAAAACAACAACACCATAAACATCAACCATGCAAAATATGCAAAAAAAAATATAATTTTTTTTTTTTAAATGAATATGTCCTTGTTAAACAAGTACATATACATCTTCCTACGTTCCCTAAAATAAGCAAATAAATGCTTGTGTTATAGGTGAACGAAATCGGTCGAGGCAGGATTCAAACTCGCGACCACTGGATTACTAGCCCAGCGCGCTGACCGCCTTGCCATCGACCCATCTAATAATACACTTCCATAAAAATAACACGTAAAATCAGTGTTTTTAAAATATATTGTTTGACAAGAAAATTAAAAACAAAATACAATATATAGAAAAATAATATATATACCAATGACACAATATATCATAGACCAATGACACACCCACCAGTGACACATATATATACACACTTATTTACATGTAGGTACGTACGTACACACATGCAGCCATGGATACATATGGACTGATCATATTTTACAATAAGATCTCCACCTTCTTTGTTCATAGTATGCATTATTTTTTTTTTGCAGAAACTTATGGAGTTTCTGGAAAGGACGAGAATATAAACGTTAAAGGTTTTTTTACACTCGCAGAGTGGCGATGCTTTGAAGATAAACACCGACATTTACTAAAGTGTATGTACGTTGATTATGTCAGAGGTGAGATTTAGTTTTATATGTCACTCTTTATTTTTCAGTCAGTCCTTATTCATTTTTTTTATGTCACACTGTATTCATTATTTTATTTTTATGTCACTGTAATTAACAGATAAAAGTTGTAAAAATATTTCTTTGTCACTTCATAGATGGCAACGTTTTTTTCCAGCTAATTTTCAAACAGATTTTCATTATTTAAAAATATAGAACATTCAAAAATTGATAGGGAACTCAAACAGAAGGCGTAATTGTGAGGTTAAAATGCAAAAGTGACTATTTCCATTTTAACAACTTCACAGGAAGGGCGTAAATCTGTGGTTCTTTAATGAAGCAGTATTATCTAGAAGATTTAGGCTTATAATATAGATTATCCAAATACCTAATTGGTCGACACTTTTGAGTACAGTCTGATGTACTGAATGATGAAGTTTTGAATACTCCTTTTTGCATAGTATATATTTTAATTAACACGACTTTTTTCTAAACTGACATCTCTAAATAGTGACTAACTCTTTTGTCTATTAAATATGGAACACTTTTGAAAACATAGTTAATATCATCTTTTTCTTAATAAATACTTAGATAAGTACTTCAACACTGAAACCATTTATTTTTAATTTTTAAATTTTCATATTCAACGAGCAACTGCAGACCCAGATCAGCGAAATGATGAAACTATAATATATACTGAAGATGATCCAAACACTTCGTAAAGATTTGTATATTTACATAGACTTATGATGGGTCGATGGCAGAGCGGTTAGCGCATTGGGTTAGTAATCCAGTGGTCGCGAGTTCGAATCCTGCCTCGACCGATTTAGTTCACCTATAGCATAAGCATTAATGCTTATTTTAGGGAATGTAGGAAGATGTATATGTACTTGATCAACAAGGATATATTCATTTTTTTTGTTAAAAAAAAAAAATAGACTGTTTTTTTTCGCAACGATTGATACGCCAGATATTTTTTATTTCACTTAGTAAATTTTGTGTAATATTGTTTTGTCTGTGGTGTAAAACTATCTAATTAATTTTTTTATATACTAGTTGCATGTAACACATGAGATCCAACTGTCGATAGCGATAGTATGTATAGTTGAAGAAAATGTACCAAACTATAAACCCATAAATACAAATTATTGAATATTTTCAGATATTTTGTTTTCTATACAACATATGTAGGTATGTATGTAAAGATAGGATAGTATGGAGGAAGTTCCTTTTTTCCTACCCAGAATATGAAAATAGCATGATGGTATGTATGTTTGGAGATGAAGTATCAAAATATTAAGTCTTCTTACATATTGTGTATAGGCGACTACCATACAAAATGTATGAAGCGATGTCGTCACTAAATTCAATTTTTAAAAAAATTGTTAAAAAAAATTGAGATCTTCTACTACAATGTTAATATTTTTTATAGAAAATTAAATTATCTAGTTGGGGTGTTTCGGCTTTTTTCGATAATTGTATGAAAAGTTTTGGAAATATAGGCAGTTAAACTCATAAATTTATCACAAAAAAAATATTTTTCTTAATAAAAAATGTTTGAGAAACCCTGGAATTTTTTTGAAAAAATTAATTTGAGATTTTTTATTTTTCTATGCTTGTACCAATTTTCAGCGTTCTAACTTTTATGGTTTCTGAGATATATGGAAAAATAAAATAAAAATTAAAAAGTTGATAACCCCTGACTGAAACAAAAATTCAAAATTCTGTGTATAAAAGTTTTGTAGGCCTGTAATTTTTTATATATTCTGAAATTTTGGGCTCTGTAAATTGAGCGGATCAAAAGTTATAAGGGACACACACACACACACACACACACACAGACACACAGACACACACACACACACACAGACACACGAAATGTTCTACTCCGAATTCTGAGTAAATCCGTGTATGGAACATATATGCTGCGAAGCCTCTAAGTTGGTGTTTTTTGACTTCAAAGTTGGAAAAGCCGTGAAAAAAGTAGACCTCTCCATACAATTCTCGCGTATTCTGGCTTGATACATTGTCGATATGTTAAGAGAACAAAGTTCTCCTGAACAAATCGACAGTTGGACAAAATAATCTATGAATTTATTCTTCAAGAATTAATTTTATGTCAAAAGTGACTAAATCCTGGAAATAGTCATTTTTGCAATAAATTTACTCAGTTTTTAACATGGAAATAGTGCATATTGCAAAAAAAATGTGATTTTGCAATGAAAAAAAGTCCCTACTTTAAGAAATTTTAGCGAAAAAATAATTACACCAATGGCTTCCTTATCTTCAAATTAATATAACCCCATATATAACTCAAAATCGTTATTTTTGGAGATAGTTCTTTTTGCATTACAACCTCACAATTGGTGAACGTTACGCAAATGCATAAAGTGATAACGTAACCCTGCTAACGACTGGTTGGTTAGCTCTGCAGGTGCCTTGAGTTCCTGGTTCTCCTATAATATTACAACTTCGTCTCTGTTGAGACGTTGAAAAATTGTCATAAAATATCATTGAGTCAACTATAAACAATATTTGATTTAATTTATACTATTAATATATTTCAGGCAAAATACCGAAGCCAGATTTTGTTCGTCGTTATGACGAATGGTTGATAAGTTCGGGACTAGAAAATAGTGAGTATTATTATTTTTAAACATTTAGTTTTCTATATAACACAATTGTTAGAAGTCAATTGGAGCATGAGTCAGTCATCTGGAATCCACAATATACCATACCATCACGGCATATCCCACAAAGTGGCGTAACCAGCGAAAGGTGTGCGGGTGTGATAACCTTATAAAAGGGAGCACAACACATCTGTGTGTGCCCACACTCCAATCTCGTCTCATGCAAAAGGCACTACATTCAGAATGGGTGGTGAACCTCATTGCTGAACTATGTGAGATGTTATTGTTGCCTGTTGTATTTTCGATTACCTGGCTCTTACGGGACACTCGAAAACAATAATAGAAAAGAGTGGAAGCACTATTTTAAACCGGTGCCTCACAGCTAAAATATTTATCCACAATATAATATTTATAAACCCAATCAAGACGGATGGGTACAAGTACTTGCATTACCAACGGACGGACAGTATTTCGCGTCACACACAGATTTTTTTCAATCTCGTTTTAATTGAATATAATAACGGTAAAAAAATTGAATAATGTAGAAATATCATAAAAATTTCAAAGAAAAACAAAAGATCATATAAACTCAATAAAATTGAACACTTCATAACATAAAGATAATATGATAAATGAAGAATAATGTTATTGTATTTATCTCCATATAAAAAGTACATGGCGGCATCAATATGTCACGTGATCCTTCCAGCATTTGATCTAGATAAGGAATATGCGTCGATTGTATATTGGTAAGGATCAAATTCAAAGCAGAATGTTGAGTGCAAAACAACAAAATGAACTGGCGTAGTATCCCTCCTTCCTATGCCCATGCATATTACATCCTTACAAAGTGTGGGAGAGTGTAAATTTCGCCGGTGATGATCGATGAATTACATTGTTTAGAGTTCTGAATTTTTTTAAATAATATGAAGTACAAATTTGGTAATAACTACAAACATGAATTGCAGACTTTACAGACAAGACGAAGGACCTCAGACTTAATGTACCTTTATGACATAATAAACTTCAATATTGACTGTACAGACCTTCTGAAAATTATTAACAAGACACACCTCAACATTCTTTTTAGAAAAAAAAAAACACATGCCACTCAGAATTCACCATTGTACTAAGATCAGGTACGTGGACATATTCTGTATGTCCAGGAGCCACGTTAGAAAGGAATAATTCATTTGTTTTGTTACCAGCAGTGAGTAAAATGCAACATGAAATCAAAGGTGGGCTGATTAAGTTACAATTACTTATGTTACTATTCGTATTTATTATATTTGTTAAAAAAAATATTTTTTATTTTATTATTTGAATGAGCTTTAAGTTTTATTTAAAAATAATATAAAAAATTACAATTATTCATAGCGCCAATAACAATGTTCTTATTTAGTATTATGAATAAAATGTTTGAGTAAATTAAAAACAATAAACTATTGAACCTACATATAGCATTGCAAGAGGGTTTAGGATATAGGGAAGGCGTCAGCGAGGGGAAAAGGAGGAGGAGAGGAGAGGGATTAGCTCCCTTTTGGAGAAACAAGTTGTCGGGTCAATCAAAAGACCAGTCCCAGCTAGAGATGATCGTTTAAACGAAAGCTGATTAAAATATTCGTTTAAAAAAATAATCAATCAAACGTTTTAAACCATATTCGTTGAACATTGCGAGTGTTACAACGATTTCAATCATGAATCATAACGTTCCGATGATGATTTTGTTAAAAGCTGTTTTTTGTTAAAAGCTGTTTTTTGTTAAAAGCTTATTTTATAATCATAACAAAGATGTATTATTTTTAACGACAACGTTGCGAGATGATTGTGATTTATGATTAGCTGACAGGCGCGGCGTGCAGCGTTGTCGGTCGCTAGTTAACACGTGATTGACATCATTGTGACGAATGATCAGTTTCAAATCGTCTTGTTTCGTTCAACGTTAAAAGTTATTATTATTACTGATTTTTGTAAACTTTTATTTTTGGTTTCTTTAGTATCGTTTAAAACGCCTATCGGGTTGGTTTATTGTGCGTTGTTGGCTTTGTTAGATTATTCAAGCGTACAAAATTATCATCAACATAATTTTTAACTTTATATGTATGTATTGTATAACATTTTGACTGTATTTTCGTCAAAGGTTTTAGACTACATTTTAAATACTTTCTAGAAGAAGCAAAAAATTAAAAGTACATTATATTTATTTCAAAAACATACCTTTTTTTTCATTGCATATTAATCTGTTAATTTTTTTTAGATTTTGTTGTATATTGTACTTGTGTATATACAATACAAATATAAATAAGCTTTTTAAGCCTTTAAAAATAACGTTATTTAAAATTAACGAAACGTCTATAACGTTTAAAAAAATAAGCTGTTTTTCCCACCTCTAGTCCCAGCGCAGGCATACCCAAAAGACAATTAAAATTTAACCATCTCCATCAAACACTTCTTGTATATATGTAGATAGTATAGAGACTAGACGTAAAAATATCAAGCCTTGGGTCACTCATACAGTTTTTATTGTAACAATAACATGCTCTATTAACAAATTAATAACGTGAGTAATAATTAGTATAAGGTGTGTCGATGTAAAATAAAGATGGGTTCCTGACTATTCTCCGAGGGCAATGAAAGGGAAGCAGCTGTAATAGACTCGGACCATCTACTCAACCATTAACTTTCTTGTGTAAGTAACACAATTCAGCCACAAGTCTTCTAGACTCCAATGATTTCAGTTTGTAGTGTTGAAGGCTAGTTCTGTAGTTTTCCAAATTTTTTCCAACTTGTACGTTGCCCATTTTTTCAAATAAATAAAAAAAAAAATAACCAAGTAATGATACATTATGTACCTACCTACAATTTTTCTTTTAATAAAGTATACATATTATAGAGTCTCCATCGAAAGAGTTTTAAATATGATGGAGAAAGATCGAGAGAGTTGCTGACCACTGTCAAAAGATGCAAACACACATGGATGGTTGTAAAAAAATTATTTTACGCGCTCGCAAATAAATAAAACCGCCACTGTACCCTCGCTGTATTTAAAGCATATAAATAAATATGGAAAGGGACATATGGCTGTGACGTCTTGGGTGCAGGACATTTGGGTGTGACGGAAACTTGGGTGCAAGCCCACTTGGTTGCGACTTTATTTTCCTGCTTAGGAATGAAGTGTTTCATACTGATTATTGTAATGCTTTTTAAATATATGTAGTTGATATACAAGTATTTGGATACACAGGGCAGCGTTCACAATGAACGCCGAGTGCACTAAGTAATGCTCTAAGCCAGGGGTCAGCAAGTAGTTTTAGATGGGGTCCGAATACTGTGGGAAAATAAAAAACGAGGTCCAAAAAAAAAAACAAATGATACTGATATAGTAACTATACTTATATTTAGATATAATTTAGGTTTCAAATCACGTTTTGATTTATAAGAGACAAGACCTAAAATTAATGTGAGAAAATACAACGACGGTCTTGAGCCAGTTTTATAGTTTGGTTCTCGAGAGGAACACCAAATTCGAGGTGTGTCTTCTAGTTGGGCGTCCGTTAATCTTGAACGATATTTGTTTTTTTAAAAAATTATCTTTGAAAAAGATGTTTCACATATATTATGTATGTCAAGCCAAACATTGTGGTCAAATTGATAGCTAGTTTTTTTGCAATTTTCATATTTTTCTGGGACATGTTTGGTAGGGTGGGCCGAAAAAAAAAACATTTTTTATTTGGAAGCTGTAATAGTGCAGAATAGTTATTTAAAAAAAATATCAAGATCAGTTAATATCTTCCGGTCACGCATAAGCTCCAAACTTGCCAAAATTTTGAAAATTTCACAAAAAAAAAAAATTACAATATTTGGCGGTTCGCAGTTCAAACTTTTGCGGTCCGCAAACGGACCTCGGTCCACCTGTTGCTGACCGTTGCTCTAATCCGTTCATAATGACCGGAAACAGACGCTCGAAAGACACTTTGTCGCATTCAGATTGAATGTCGAGTGTACGCTCCAAACGCTCTGTATACCTAATTGTCAGGTGAAAAACGCTATGACAGTTATAGTATCTGTTGACTTCTATATTATCTGTGTCTTCTGTTTGTTTCTGTGATATCTATTATAACAGTTGATATTATTTATGATGACAATATGCATTCACAAAAAGGTTAATTTATAAAAATATTCAAAAATTTCCAATAAAATGTCAGAGAGCAATATTTGAAGAAGTTAGAATATGTGATGAAATTCAACACATATTCTGAATGTAGTGCTTACTTTTATAAGGTGGTGCGCACCTGTCGCTGATCACCTCACTTGAACAAGTAGTGAAAACATTTGTAAGATGTTATTTGATTCACAAGTCCAGACACAGAGGAAGCCTATGGCCGCACCAAGAATGAAACTTAAATCGAGATCTTAATTTCTAAATTCCAGATGAAGCTCAGTCTTCTAATGCTGTGCCAAAAGGATCACAATGCTATGCTAAAGACGATCGCAGTAAATTGGAGAGGCAAAAGGAAAGAATGAGAAAGAAATTGGCAGCTAGAAAGGTATTATTTGATTTTTTAACAGATTTTTAATTATCTCAATAGAGACGAAGTTGGAATATTTACTGTAGGAGAACCGGGAAATCAAGGCACCTACAGGGCTTACGACCTGTCATCGGCTGGTTTACGTGATCACTTTATGCGCTTGCGCAACATTCACAAATTATGCCTTTTTAATGAGATCCCTATCAATTCAATTTTGAAAGTTCTATATATTGTAATACTGAAATTCTTTTCGCTTGAAAATAAGGAATTTTTACTACAGCCATCTATCTATGTGTGAAATTATGAACAACATTCTTATTATTTTTTATTTATTTTTGTTGTAACGCCATCTATTGAGAGAATTGGTTTTTTGTAAATAATGAGAGCAACAATTCTTATACCTGAGGTGACAAATTCATTTTTCGCATAGAAATCACCCCTTTATTGCGCCAGACTTATAAGGTCATTTTTGTCTTATTTACCTACTTGTACCAATGTGTAAGTAATCGAATATTTTTATTATTGCATATGCGCAAACATTGGATTTTTTTCCCTGTCGGGAGTCAAAGATATTTTCTAACAGATTTTTAATTATTATTATTATTTGATATTTTTATGACAAATAATATTATATCTCGGCCTGCGTGGCTCAGTTGGTTAGGTATCTGACTGCAGATCCAAAGGTCCCGGGTTCGATTCCCGGTGGTGACACAGTTTTTAATTGTATTTTAAAATAATAATAATAATGAATACTTCCTATATTTACTTAAAAAAAATATTCAAAATCTTGCTTAAAATTAAATTTTTTCATAATATTTCTTGTGTTTTACCTGGCACAGATGAAACCCAAGAAGGTACAATAAGTGCATTAAATATGGTTCTTAAAAAAATAAACACTTCCTTGTACCTTGCGCAAGTGGCGAGTTTATTGCCGTATGGAAATTTCTTCCAACTAACCAGTGTTTCCAACCCAGGGAAGCAACATTAGCGTGAGAAATGAATTCAAATAAATATCTCCCCAGCTGGGGATCGAACCCAGGACGTCCACACATAAACCGAACGGCTTACCAACTGTGCCACGGCGGTATTTTCAGTCTGGATCTGTGAGACGATTAATATCGTAAGTCTCCAGAATGTGGCAACTTGTTATTGGGTGCATGTTAAATTAATATTTGACATAGTACTTGTTATGAATAAATAAATAAATAATTATCTAAATAGAGACGGAAGTTGAAATATATATACCCGAGTCCATTTTACTGTCACTACACCTTGGGTATAATTTTCGCCAAACATATTGAACGAGCTTCCGGTAGCGCAGAGCGCAAATTTGCGTCTTTTCATTTCGTTGGATTACGTGCAAATCGCCCCCCTTCTCGGCTAAAATTATTGCAACCCCTATTATATGTATAATATGCCTTGCTTGTTTGCTTGTGAATTCTTTTCTATTATTTCATCTTTTTCTTTTAGGCTGATAAATCTATGGAGGAGTGTCTAAAAGGATTCACCCAGTTGGAGATAGACGAGTATGTTTTTTTTTAAATTATTTAATTTAAGTATATTATATTTTTTTCATAATATACACATATGAAAGGGATATCAAAGGTTGTGTATTTGGTTACTGTTGACATAAAAAATAAAAATATTCCACGATACCTTTGGCCCTCTGCCCCAATTTGAATGCAGTAGTTGAAATAAATATCGTTTTCAGTGCATTAGAGTACGTCATTCCAGTGTGTCTTACATTTATCATATATTATTTGAGAGAGAGTAAAACGTTGTACAATTTTGGAGGACATGTCCCCCGATAGTTGTAAATTAAATTGGAAAATTTTATTTAAACAAAATAAAATACTAGCAGAGAATAGAAAAAGTGCTTAGGTCATTCAATTTTACTATTTTTACCTTTGTAGATGAAATTTTATAACCAACTTATATATTTATAAACAGGTAGGTACAATATTGGATTCCCCCCAAGGGTTATCGAAGTGTCGTAAGATGGTATTATCCTATAGCGCCCGTAGGTATTCAATATCCCAACCCTGTGGAAGTATAACAATGATTCCTATACACCAATATCCACCCGACGATGAAGTATCAGTAGGTATAGGCTTTCCGATCAACAGTATCCCAAACAAATGGAAGTGCTGTTGACGGTGGCACAAGAATCTTTGAAGCTCCTTAAATAGCTCCGGCTAGTTCCTCGAGGTGACGCAGCGTTAGTGGACGATAAGACCGAGGCAGTGTTTTGTGTGAAAAGCACCGAGTGGTATACTGTGCGAAGAGATACGCATTCATCTTCTTCATCCTCGCCTTTATACCATTTACTTGGGGTCGGCTTACCTTATTTTATTTCGCAAAACTCGCCTGTCCTGTGCCAGATCAGGATTCAGCTCTTTCTCTCGCAGACGCTTTTTGATGCTCGACAGCCATGTGGCTAGTGGTCTGCCTGATCTTCTCGCTGGAGTCTCGATGTCCAAGGCTTTATTCATCATATTGTCCGTCGGTCGTCTCAAAATGTGGCCATACCATTTCAGCCTGTTCTCGACTAGAGTTACAAATCCGCGCGTTACAAATTTAAAATTTATTTTATAATTACCTCCAATGTGTAAATGAAAAAACTTTGAAATTAGCAATTATTGTTAGTCTGCAGGATCTATGTTCGTTAAAAAAATCTCTATATGCTATATAAGACATATAAATATTTTTTTAGTTTAGCAAATCATAAAATTTCAAACATTCATATTTGATTTTTTGAAAAAGTCATTCTACAAGACCCATTTCATTTTTTGAAAAAGTCTTTTTACATTATTTTTTTGTTCTATGTTGTATTTTATTTCTTCTTAGTATAATGTATTTTTTTTTGTTTTCGCTATGAATATTTTTGCTGTTGTACATAATATATTGTGTTGTCTTACTTTGAAAGAAATTGCCATCAAGCTCTCCAGTGTGCAATGCATATCTCGACCAAATCTATTGATATTTGGGCACACTCTTTAGAATTTTCACATTTTTTTAGATGGGTCGATGGCGGAGCGGTTAGCGCGCTGGGCTAGTAATCCAGTGGCCGCGAGTTCGAATCCTGCCTCGACCGATTTCGTTCACCTATAGCACAAGCATTTATGCTTATTTTAGGGAACGTAGGAAGATGTATACGTACTTGTTTAACAAGGACATATTCATTTTTTATAAAAAAATAAAAATAAAATATAACGAATTATTTTTTTTTTATAAAATATGAATATGTCCTTATTAAACAAGTACATATACATCTTCCTACGTTCCCTAAAATAAGCATATATGCTTGTGCTATAGGTGAACGAAATTGGTCGAGGCAGGATTCCAACTCGCGACCACTGGATTACTAACCCAATGCACTAACCGCTCTGCCATCGACCACCCATCTATACTTATTTCAATAAATGATTTTGTTCCAGGAGTATAAAGGAAAAGAAAAAATTGGATGAATTGATCGAAAAGACTAGGGATAAAATTGACGATAGTGATTCTGAATGTGAATTTGGTAAGTTATATATAGTTTCCGGCAAATAACTTGAGAATTATCTTAATAATCAGTTTCTCACTATTAAAATATATAGAAATTTTAAAATTGCATTGATAAGGGAACCCAATAATAAGGCATAATTGTTGAATGTTGCGCAAGCGCATAACGTGATCACGTACACTGCGACTTCCCTCAATTTTTCTTTCATGATAACGTGCAGTAGATCATATTTATTGCTACGGAGAATATGTCTCAAGTATGGCAGTGTTTTTATTTCTATTATCATCATAATCAACCCGTGTTTGTTCACTGCGGGGCATAGATCTCCACTCCTGACTTCCTATACGTTCCCCATCCAACGAATCATTTGAATCTCTCAACCACATTGAATAATTTGGTTTGACTGCGTATCCAGTCATTCTTCTATCTATTTTTTCTTTAAGAAGCCAGCATTTTTATGTTGGACAATAATTACTCTACTGCGATGCACAGTTGGCAAAAGTCTTCGTGATCGAGCCAGAAATACAGAGATCCGAAGAATTTGTGAACCTGAGGAGATCGTAAGATGGGGGCGCCAAATGAGAAGGTACTGAAACAAACACGTCAGCCGCATGTCCGAAGATAGGATCCCAAAGACAGCCCGAGACAACGTACCGGAGGGGTCTAGACCACGAGGACGCCGACCAAAAAGATGGCGACATAGTTGGCAGTCCACATCACAGGAGGCTGAAAATGCAGCATAAAACAGGCCCTGGACCTAATGAAAGAACAAGAATAAGAAGAACAATTGAAGAGGTGAATCGAAGAAGGGCCCAATCGACCATTTTTCATAAAACGTGTTTTGGTGTCAGCTTCCATGTGTTCGTATTGATAACAGCCCATTTTTTTACTTTATCATAGACAAATGCAATATTTCATTTTTTGGTGAGTCAAAGACAAGCCCATTTTTTAAAATTGGGCCATTTTTCATCTTCTTCTTCTTCTTCTTCAGCCCTCTGTCTTCCACTGCTGGATATAGGCCTCTTCCATATTCTTCCACTTCCTTCTATCGGTTGCTGCTTGCAGCCAATTTCTACCCCCCACAGCGGCTATGTCGTCAGACCATCTTTTTTGCGGTCTTCCGACGCCTCTCTTACTTTCCCAAGGTCTCCATCTCAATATTTTAGGGGTCCATCTTGCGGGTTCCTGTCTAGCAATATGTCCCGCCCATTGCCATTTCAATGTAGCTACGTGATCCATGACGTCCGCTACTCTGGTCCTTTTCCTAATTTCCTCATTTCTTATTCTGTCTCTTAGGCTTATACCAAGCATGGATCTTTCCATAGATCGCTGTGTGCATTTGAGTTTTTCTACATTTCTTTTTGTAAGGGCCATGGTCTCCAATGCATATGTAGTCACTGGCAGTATACATGATTCATATGTTTTTCTTTTCAGACAGATCGGAATCTCTTTATCTTCTAGAATGTGTCTAAGTTTGTTAAAAGCTGCCCAACTCATTCCTATTCTTCTTGGCAGTTCGGCTGTTTGGTTTTCTTTGCCCAGTTTTATCTTGTGTCCAAGATATATGTATTCATCCACTATTTCGAGATTATTATTGTTAACAGTGATGATTTTGTTTTCTGGACTTATAATTTTCGTTTTTGCTATGTTCATACTTAGACCAATCTTGCTAGAAGCCTCATGCAATTCATTAATCATTTGACTTAATTCATCAATGCTCTTACCTACAACAACTATGTCATCAGCGAATCTTAGGTGACTCAAATATGTGCCATCTATCTTCACCCCTTTGTTATCCCAGTTGAGGGTTTTAAATACATCTTCTAGGGCTAGCGTGAATAGCTTTGGCGAAATTGTGTCACCTTGTCGCACACCTTTTTGAATTTTTATTTTTTCAGTTTTAGTGTCGTCATCGATTACAACAGTCATAGTTGCATTTTCATATATAAAGTTTATTAGTTGTATATACCTGGAATCTATTCTTGCATTTTGGAGTGCCTCGATAATTGCCCATTTTTCAACTGAATCAAACGCTTTTTGGTAGTCAACAAAAGCTAGATGTATAGGTATGTTATACTCTGTTGTCTTCTCTATAAGTAGTCTTAATGTCTGAATGTGATCTCTGGTTCCAAAACTTTTGCGAAAACCAGCTTGCTCTACGGGTTGATAACTATCAAATTTCAGGGTTAAGCGATTTGTTACTATTTTTGTTAGCAACTTATACAGGTGGGAAAGCAGGCTAATGGGTCTATAGTTTTCTAAGTTATCGCTGTCTCCTTTTTTAAATAATATTTTTACTTCAGCGTTTTGCCAGCCATTAGGTATCCTGCCTTGTTCTAGGCATTTGTCCAATAATATTTTTATAGCTTCTATCAACTTTCTCCCCCCTAACTTTAGCATATCACTTGTTATCTGATCATCACCTGGAGCTTTGTTACTTTTCATTTGCTTTAAGGCATTTTCAATTTCGTTAATTTCCACTTCTGGTAAATCTTCTGACCCTACGTTCATTATACATTTTTGGTTTTCTTCATGATGAATATGTGATGTGTAAAGTTTTGAGTAAAAATTTTCAACGGTTTTGCATATAGAATGCTTGTCTCTTACGACAATTCCATTTTGATCCTTAATTTTAGTTATGTTGTGGTTGCCGCGAGATTCTATTCCTTTTAAGACTTTCATATTTTTGTTATTTTCTATTGTTTCTGTTATGAGTTTTGTATTATATCTTCTAATGTCTTTCCTTATCTCTTTTCTGATATTTTTGTTTAGGAGCTTATAATGATCTGAATCCCTATCGAGAGTTTTGTGTTCTTCAAGTAACTTGAGAGTGTCATTTGATAGTTTAGTAATATTTTTCTTTTGTCTGTATGAAATCTTTTTAACAGCTGTTTGAATAGTTGAGGCTATTTTGTCGTTAAGAGTGTCCAGTTCTGTTTGTTCGAGTTCCCTCTTCCCTTCCATCTTATTTTCCACCGTTTCTTGAAAAATGTTTTTATTTCTAGTTATTATATCATTTTTCATCAGACTGGCAAAACATCACTAAATATAAAAAGTTTGTTTTCAAAAAAAAAAAATCCCTTGAATGCTTTTGAAACATTAAATGACTGTAATAACTGGAAATTCAATATACTAAAAGATCGAGGATTGAATATTTCATTTCCAACCCAAGGAATATACTCAGGACAGCTGCCCATCAAACAGGGCAAGCTTAGAGATGTCAAAAAGCTTACACAGTATCTGACTAAGGCAAAGGCAATTCATTTTTATAATAACCTCTATGCTGAGCCCACAAATTATTAACTCCAGTGATGAAAAATAATGGTCACTCGAAGAATTCATTCATCCCACAATGTGGAGTAACCAGCTAAAGGTGTGCGGGTGTGCATTGCCCTTATAAAAGGGAGCACAACATATCTGTGTATACCCACACACCATTCTCGTCTCACCTAAAAAGGCACTATATTCAGAATGTGTGATGAACCTCATTGCTGAACTATGTGAGATGTTATTGTTGCCTGTTGTATTTTTGATTACCCGGCTCTTACGGGACACTCGAAAACAATAATAGAAAAGAGTGGAAGCACTATTCTAAGCCGGTGCCTCACAGCTAAGAAGGGCCCATTATTTCAATTTTTAAAAATGTTTTTTAATTTACTTAACATGTAATATAATTTTTCTTAAAAATGTATTAGTTTTAAGCATACTATTCAAAATAAAAAATATTTCATTCATTATTTTGTTTCATTTTTAAAATTAATAGTTTTTTGTCTGTCCTGTAAAAAATGATTTTTTGAAATTGGGCCCCTCTTCGTAACATTCTGCGATGAAGCTACATTTCAAATGCTTCAATCGGGTTCATTGTATATCCTTTTAATGACCGTGTCTCTTTTCATTTTTGTCTAGTCTATGAAAGAAGGAAGGGTCTGAGGAAGAAAAAAAGGGTCAACTACATGGAGGTACAGGAACCAGAAGACGACGGTTATATGTGTATGTATTATTTACATTTTTAAATAATTTATACATTCATTCCATCACGGCAATATCCCACAGTGTGGCGTAAACCGTTACAGAAACAAATAGTTTTTTGTCTCTCCTGTAAAGTAATCATTTCGTTTGTACGCCCTTCTGGCGCTTGACGCCCGCGATATGTAGGTAGATTTTTTTTTCTATAGATTTATTCTTCTTCTTCTCAGCCTAATCCCGTCCATTCCTGGACGAAGGCGTCTTTCATCTCCATCCAAGCCACTCTATCCTGTGCTCCAAGCATCCAATTGACACTACCAGCATAACGGCTGATGTCATCCCTCCATCTCATTGGCGGTCTCCCAACACCTCTGGTTCAACATTCGCGGTCTCCAAGCTAACATTATTCTATAGATCTAAATATTTCTTTTTTGAATTAGAGAATACGACCGTAGTAACGAAGTAATGGATACTTTTGCCAGTGTATAATGTATATAATGTTCAAAAATATAAATGTCACTGGTTTGAATTCCAACATAGGAGAAATTCATTAAAAATTCGACTGATTTCGTTCACCTATAGCACAAGCATTTATACTTATTTTAGAGAACGTAGGAAGATGTATATGTACTTGTTTAACAAGGACATATTCAATTAAAAGAAAAAAAGTATTTTTCCACAAAAATTAGATTATAATGATCAAACGTTTTCGATAAACATCAAATTTTTGTGGAAAAAGACCAGTGTATTTTGGTTCATTCATTTCAAAATGGATTTCCGCTCGGTTAACACAAAAAATTTATAATCTAAATTATTTTATTAATTGAAAACGGTTTAAAAAAAAAGGTTGTGCACCAATATCAAAAAAATATATTTATAAAAATTATTAATACATTTATAATCTTTTCACAAAAAACCGATGTATTTATATAATGCTAATTTGAATGTTAAAAAATGTGTTTGAATGCAATAAAATGCAATTTTAAGTAGGAAATGGATATTTGCAGCTTAAAACCTTTGGCTCAAATGTATGTAAGATACATAAAATTGATTTAAAACTAAAAAAACAAATTTCATAAAAAAAAGCTTTAGCCTTTGACCAAAACACAGATATTGGTTTTGTTCTCCATAATACAGGGTGTCTCTAAATAATGTTTATATTTAGGGGATCGATTAAAAAAAAAGTAAGCCGTGTATCAAAAAAATGTATATTAATTATTAAAGTACACAATTTGGGAATTTATTTCTTAAAAATAATATCGTTCAAATGTAGATCCTCGCGTTCGCAGCACTCATTTAATCCAACAGTAAAATTACTTATGACGGCTCGGCAGGTGGACTCAGTGATGGCTACCATTTCGTGACGGATATTTTCTTGCAAATGCTCCAGGGAAGTCGTTTTACTGGCGTAAACTTTAGATTTAATATAACCCCATAGGAAAAAGTCCATAGGGGTTAAATCAGGACTGCGTGGAGACCAATTTATGTCACCTCTCCTGGAGATCAATTTGCCTGGGAAAATTTCACAAACTCGTGGCAGATATGTATTGGGCGTGTGTGACGTTGCTCCGTCCTGCTGGAACCATGTTCTTTGGTTATAGCCAGGAAAGTTTTGCAGTTCAGGTACCAAGAAGCCGTCTACCATCTTCACATAACGCTCTGTATACAAATATAAACTTTCTTTTGAGACACTTTGTATTTATGACATAATTTTTATAAGAAGTCTATGATTTGGGTTTATCTAGGGTGTGACGAGTGTGACGGTCAATTCCTTGATTTCTGTCCCGAGCATGGTCCTCTCCTCATTATCCCAGACACAAAGGTATTGCCAATGATTTATCAGTTCTATTGATTTGGCATCATCCTATTATCATTATAGTTAGTTTCGGCATCATCCTTTTATCATTTTGCTATCCTTGTTCACCTCATAAGTATAATCATTGTTCTCCTATCATTTTGTCATTATGATAGTTGATAGTGGTATCATCTTTTTGTTATCAATATAATTAGTATTGTCATCATCCTTTTATAATTTCATTATCTTTATCATTTGTTTAATAACCATTGTCACTAACATCTTATTGTTTAATAATCTTTATAATTCATTTAATTAGTATTGGCATTAACAACCATAATTCAGTTATCTTTATCATTCATCAAATTAGTATTGGCATTAACAACCATCATTTAATTATCTTTATCATTCATCTAATTAGTATTGGCATTAACAATCATTATTCAGTTATCTTTATCATTCATCAAATTACTATTGGCATTAACAACCATCATTTAGTTATCTTTATCATTCATCTTTTTAGTATTGGCATTAACAATCTGTGAAATTCATTTTGTATTTGGCGCGCTTTGTACTGCGCATGAGCGGGTATAGTCTCGGAAAGCGCAGGTGTAAAAGAAAAAAGAATATCTCCTGTCTGTGCGGAAATATAAAAATGTCGGGTTATAATCTGTTAACTAAAAGGAATAAAATAAACGAGTTTACTGGAGCTTTCGTGCGTTATTTTCAAAGGTTATGGGCCCAGTATGTGTTTGAATAAAGGACTATAGTTATAGATAAGTTCCGTGTCCGCGTTTCGCGAAAAGTATTTGTGTCGATCCCGAGAGTAAAATGGCCACGACAACGAGTTTGACACCATACCCGCAACTGAGTGGAACAAATTTTTCCACATGGAAATTTAGACTGATGAGTTTACTGGAGGAGAAAGGAGTCCTCGATGTGATAAAAATGGAAGAAATCCCAGTGGGGGATAAAGCAGCTAATACACTTGACGCCAAGGCCCGGTCGGTAATCATAGCTTGTGTAACGGACAAGCACATTGAATATATTAAGAATGCGAAGACATCATATCAAATGCTAAAATCTCTAGAGAACGTATTTGAACGAAAGAGCGTTTTGTCGAAACTCTATTTGCGACGTAAATTGGTGCAACTGAAGTGTGACGAAAACGCGGGAATTCAAGAACACTTTGTGAAATTCGACGAAATTATCTCAGAGCTGGAGGCAGCTGGTGCTAAGATGGAGGAGGACGATAAAGTCTGTCATCTACTGTTATCCATGCCCCCGAAATTCAACACTGTAATAACAGTTTTGGAGACGACAAATCAAAAGTTAACCATCGAGCTGGTCAAGAGCAAGCTGTTGGACGCTGAGCTTAAAATTAGTAATGCAAGTGACTTTTCATCTCCATCTGATGAGTTTTCTTTCGGAGCAAAAATAAGGCGATGTTATGGTTGCAGAAGTACCAAACATTTAAAAAATTCATGTCCAAAAATAAAGAGTAATGGAAATCGAGATTTCCCGCCCAGAGGGGGGAGTTTTCAGCCAAGAAGTTTTTATCCACGAACAAGAGTTGGTAATTTGGCTGAGACAGAAATAGAAGATAAGGAAGTGTCATTTGTTGCATTGTCTACAGAAGTAGTGGAAAGAAAAACTTATAAGAGTGACTGTGTTAATTTTATTCTGGACAGTGGAGCAAGTCACAATCTACTTCGAAGTGATATGATTAAGTTTATGTCTCAAGTTAAAAATATAGAACCAGTCCCGATTAAGATTGCAGATGGAACGAATATATTTGCCAAGAAAGAAGGTGTCTTAAAGGTATACTGTTTAAAAACGGACATGAAAATTAATATAAATGGACTCATTGTGGACAACCTTCCATATAACCTCTTATCAGTTAAAAAAATAAACAAAGCAGGATATGATGTTATATTTACGAATAAAGTCGCAAAAATAATGACAAAACCAGAACCAGTGACTAGTGAAGAGAGTGAAAATCTATTTGTGTTTATTTTCAAACTTAACCAAGAAACAACGAGTTGTTTTCTTACAAAAAAGCCAAATGATCTGTGGCATCTCAGATTAGGACATTTAAATAGACGAGGTCTTCAACTTTTAAATCTCCCCTACTCGGATAAAATATGTGATTCATGCCAAAAAGGAAAAGCAGAGAGAAAACCTTTCAGTAGAAAAGATTACCCCAGGTCCACACGAATTGGCGAGTTAATTTATACTGACATTTGGGGTCCTGTAAATCAAAAGACATTAGATGGTGAACGGTACTATTTGTCAATATTGGACGACTTTTCGCATTTTACGACTATCTATTTGCTCAGAGAAAAATCAGAGGCTGAGGAGAAGTTGATGGAGTTTTGTAGAATAATGAAAAACAAAGGACTGTATGTATCAAAAATCAGGTCAGATAGAGGTGGAGAATTCAGATCTAACAAGTTAAACGAATTTTGCAAACTTAATGGTGTGTTGCAGGAATTTACCGCAGGCTATACACCTCAACAGTGTGGAGCTGCGGAGAGACTAAACCTGACTTTACTGAATAAGGCAAGAGCAATGTTTGTCGACACTTATCTGCCTAAATATTTATGGGGAGAGGCGGTTCGTACTGCTGCCTACCAACTTAACCGGTCTCCAACAGTGGCATTGAATGGTCGGACCCCTGCTGAGGTATACAATGGAAAGAACGATTTGTCGAAGTTAAGAGTTTTCGGGTCTAAAGTGTGGTATGTGCAATTACCGAAGGGAAATAAATTGGAACCGAGAGGAAGGGAAGGAAGGATGGTAGGATACGCCGGAGCTGGATATCGAATTTGGGATCCAGAAATAAATAAAATAATTATTTCGCGAGATGTAAATTTTGATGAATCACAAATTAATTTTTTGAACACAAATTCCCAAACATCCGTTCATGTTCCGGGTAGTAGAGAAGAAGAGGATTTTGGAACAAAAGGACATAACAGTGAAAAAGAATCAACCTTAGAAGAAGAGAAGAATCAAACAGAACCTGAAGATTTTGACAAAGTTTCCTCATTGGATAGTGATTTTTATGGATTTGAAGAAAACGAGGAGGAACCGATCCCTGAAGGTAGACCTAAAAGAAAACAAAAGGTACCGAACTATTTAGACGATTTCCACATATATTCTGCTTACTGTCTTCTTACAGAGAATGACCCGAAAAACTACGAAGAGGCTATAAGGAGAGGTTGGGGAGACGCTATTAAAAAGGAGTTAAACGCCCACTCACAATTTGGAACGTGGAAAGGAACTGAGGACGTACCCAACGAAACTAAACCTATAGAAACTAAATGGGTCTTCACAACAAAAAGCGATGGGACTAAGAAGGCGAGACTTGTAGCCAAAGGTTTTCAGACGGATAGCAATCCAGAACACTTGTACTCCCCGGTGGCTAAGTTACCAACGATACGACTTGCACTCAGTGTGGCATTGCAGGAAGATTGGTGCATAAAGCAAATGGATATCCCTACTGCTTTTCTCAATGGGACATTGGAAAGCGATATTTACATTTACAGACCAGAAGGTGTGAAGGAAGGTACCCCTATACTGAAACTTAAAAGAGCATTATATGGTCTGCGCGAAGCACCCAAGTGCTGGAACGAACACTTTTCTAATTTTGCGTTGACCAGGAATTTCAGACGGTCCAAAGCGGATGCCTGTCTATTCATTGGGAAAAATGTTTGGCTGCTCTTATGGGTTGATGACATATTATTATTTGGAAACAAGAAAGAGGTAGCAGAAACTATGAATGAACTAAAACAAGAATTTGGAGCCAAAGACTTGGGAAACGTGAAGTGTTTTATTGGTTTGGAAATGGAGGTGAGCAAGGACAGAATTGAATTGAGCCAATACCGACTTACTGAAGCTATAATAAGAAAATTCAAGATGACGGAGGCGAATATAAGTCCAACACCAATGGAAGAAAAACCACCAATACCTGAAGGTGATATTATCGAGGTACCCTATAGAGAGCTGATCGGAAGTCTGATCTATCTTGCCCAGACATGTCGTCCAGACATAGCATTTTCAACTGGATATCTGAGTAGATTTCTGGATAGACCTACCAAAACTTTGTGGTTAGCAGCTAAGAGAATTGTAAAGTACCTTAAAGGAACAATTACCTATAAGCTGGTATACAGAAGGGATTCACAGAAACGACACAATATAGTGACATACGCCGACGCTGATTGGGGTGGAGACAGCACCGATCGAAAAAGCACCAGTGGAATGACCAGCTATCATTGTGGAAATCTTATTTCATGGGCTTCAAAGAAGCAGCCTTGTGTGGCGTTAAGTACAGCCGAGGCGGAATATATTGCTGGAGCGTTAGCCGCTACGGATCTTCTCTATCTTAAGGAACTACTAAAAGAATTTATTATGAATAATGACTTGAAGAACAGGCATACTTTTTCTTTGTTAGTGGACAATCAGGGAGCAATCCATATGATAAAGAATTATGAGAATACTAAACGTTCTAAACATGTTGATTTAAAATTTCACTTTCTTAAAGACATTTTTGCCAAGTCACTTATTGATATAGATTATGTAAATTCTAAAGACAATAATGCTGATATATTTACTAAACCTTTAGGAAGAACTAAATTTGTTTATTTCAGAGAAGCTTTGTGTATATTTAAGGATTGATTTTTTTTACTTGTTTTTGCAATTTCAAGTTGATCTATTTCATATTTTGTTCGTGTTCTTTAGTGTATTTATATATTATGTAAAAAATTAAGTGTGGACATTTTTCTATATTGGGAACTTGAAATTGACAGGGGGTGTGAAATTCATTTTGTATTTGGCGCGCTTTGTACTGCGCATGAGCGGGTATAGTCTCGGAAAGCGCAGGTGTAAAAGAAAAAAGAATATCTCCTGTCTGTGCGGAAATATAAAAATGTCGGGTTATAATCTGTTAACTAAAAGGAATAAAATAAACGAGTTTACTGGAGCTTTCGTGCGTTATTTTCAAACAATCATCATTCTGTTATCTTTATCATTCATCAAATTAGTATTGGCATTAACAACCATCATTCAGTTATCTTTATCATTCATCTAATTAGTATTGGCATAAACAACCATTATTTAGTTATCTTTATCATTCATCTATTAAGTATTGGCATTAACAACCATCATTCAGTTGTTTTTATCATTCATCTAATTTGTATGAGCATTAACAACCATCATTTAGTTATTTTTATCATTCATCTAATTTGTATGAGCATTAACAACCATCATTTAGTTATCTTTATCATTTATCTAATTAGTATTGGCATTTACAACCACCATTCAGTTATCTTTATCATTAGTATTGGCATTAACAATCATTATTTAATTATCTTTATCATTCATATAATTAGTATTGGCATTAACTACCATCATTTAGTTATCTTTATCATTCATCTATTGGCATTAAAAACCATCGTTCAGTTGTTTTTATCATTCATCTAATTTGTATGAGCATTAACAACCATCATTTAGTTATTTTTATCATTCATCTAATTTGTATGAGCATTAACAACCATCATTTAGTTATCTTTATCATTTATCTAATTAGTATTGGCATTTACAACCACCATTCAGTTATCTTTATCATTAGTATTGGCATTAACAATCATTATTTAATTATCTTTATCATTCATATAATTAGTATTGGCATTAACTACCATCATTTAGTTATCTTTATCATTCATCTATTAAGTATTGGCATTAACAACCATCATTCAGTTGTTTTTATCATTCATCTAATTTGTATGAGCATTAACAACCATCATTTAGTTATTTTTATCATTCATCTAATTTGTATGAGCATTAAAAACCATCATTCAGTTGTTTTTATCATTCATCTAATTAGTATTGGCATTTACAATCACCATTCAGTTATCTTTATCATTAGTATTGGCATTAAAAATCATTAGTTAGTTATCTTTATCATTCATATAATTAGTATTGGCATTAATTTCCATCATTTAGTTATATTTATCATTCATCTAATTAGTATTGGCATTAACAACCATCATTCAGTTGTTTTTATCATTCATCTAATTAGTATGGGCACAACCATTATTTCACATAGCAAAAATCATTGTTTTTCACAATTATTAAATGATCATATCAATTATCATCAGGTCGATGACGATTCGAAAATCTGCAAGAGTCTAGCTTCGTGTCCACCTTTTGTTAAGGTCGGTCCTTCCTCCATACCGGGCGCCGGTTTGGGCGTATGGGTGCCAGAGGGTATGATTCAGGGAGTACGTTTTGGCCCCTACACTGGCGCCATCACACCCCAACCAGACCCAGACAGCAAGTACATTTGGCAGGTTTGTTCAATACTTTTCTTTCAGAGTTAATGTTTTATAATATAGATGGTGTGATCGGATGTGTTTGAAAGAAAAATACTGTCCCAAATGTATGGACACATAAATAAAGAAAAATGATTGCGAGTAAGATTCAACAATGAAGTATAATTTTTTACGTTTTTACTCCCCACTCACCCAAGGGGATATAGTGGGGAGTTATGATTTCCCAATTTTTACGATTATTTTTTATTGAATATTATCAACTAGTATTATGCTGAGATTGTAGTCTGAAAGTTTCATCACAATGTATCTGTGTGTGCAAGGGCGGATCCAGCTTTGGCGCCAGGGGGGGGGGTCACATAGTCGTGGTCAAGTCACAAGAAGTGATAATTTAATTTGTATTATATTAAATTAATTAAAGTATTATATTAAATTAATTCAATATTGTAAGTACTTAAATAAAATCTATATTTTGATAAAAAATATATAAAAATCATGTTAAACAATTTTTGTTTGTGGTCCACCTAGGTTCTGGACCAAGCCCAGGGGGGGGTCATGACCCCCTGGATCCGCCCTTGTGTGTGTGCTATGTGCTATGTATGGCGTGTTTATTCTACTTTATAGATTAAAGTACTTTTCAAATTTTGCAAATTTTTATATATAATACTTGCTTAGACCCCATTAGATTTTGAAGCATATCTGAATAGTGCTTCTCAATTTTTTTAACTGTCAAATATTTCAAAGTGACTCCAAACTCGAGAAACTTAAAATTTTATATTTTTATTTTCAAATTGCTCATAAGGAACATCACTTACATAAAATGGCATTGAAGAATTATTGAGTTTTCATGGTAAAACAATTAAGGGGGGGACTGCTGCCAATGGTGAGAGGAAAATTATTCGAAAAACAATTATTCGAATGCTCAATTTTACGAAAATCAATTTTACGAATGGCAATTATTCGAATCACATTTTTTCGAAAAACAATTTTCCGAACACACAATTATCAGAATTTACAATTGTTCGAATTTATATGACGTCATGTTGGTAGTATTGTGAGAGGAATAAACCATAGATTTTTATTATAATATACTAGATGTCGTAGTTAGCAAATTTTGTATGAATCGAAAACAAATGACACACTTTTTGCACGGAGTACTACATCTACATAGTATATTATGTATAATAAAAATCTATGGAATAAACAACATGGCGACGCACCGCGCTGTCAGATATCCTAGGATGTACACCTATTTTTTAAACCTAAACCTACAAAACTTTGGTAAAATAGGTTGGTTAGGATTGTTTGTAGTTATAATTGCGACTGGCGTGAGCCAGTTGCATTATATATTAAAAAAGTAAGTATAATATTAAAATAAAATAACGTAATTGGTGTGAATACTAGATAAACATAAACTGGTGTACAAACTAGGCTATCCCGCGCTGTCAAACATCAGTTATTAAAAATGTGCAAACATACGTAGGTACCCAACAATAATACAACAAGTAATAATAATCTTCATCGAATATATTTTACTGGCAACAAATATGTCAAAGGAGGCAACATAATGACACAAAAATATATTAAATTCGGTTAATTGGTTTTCCAACAAATGTTAGTTCGAATAATTTGCTTTCGGACAATTGTCATTCTGATAACTGATTTTCGAAAAATTGTTATTCGTACAATTGCGCATTCGAACAATTATGTTTCGAAGAATTTTCATGTAATCGCTGCCAACGTACCTATTTTTCAATTTGATATACCATCATTATTTCTTATCAAATCGTTTTGAAAAAAATAATATTTAGATAGTTTGGGTATTAATAAACAAAAATATACCTTAACTTTTTGCTAATGTTTTGTATAAATTCTTGTAGAAAAATAATGGCATACCTCGATTTTCAACGTTTATCTTATATTTTTAATAAACTATAAAGCGTAGAGTAATATATTTTTTTTTAAATTAAAGAAGACAAAAATATCTAGAAAAATATGATGTGACGTTGCATTAATGCTTCAGGTTTAGTAAATAAACCTAAAAAACATTTATTTTCCATTCAGCGTCATTGCGTAATAAAAGTTTTTTTGGTTTATTTACTTAACCTGATGCGTTAATGCAACGTCATATCATATTTTTCCAGGTATTTTGTTCTTCTTTAAACTATAAAAAAAAATATTGCTCTATATCTTATATTTTTTTAGAAATTTAAGATAAATGTCTAAAATCGGGATATGCTTATTATTTTCCTACAAGAATATATACAGAACATAATCAAAAAGTTAAGGTATATTTCTCTTTATTAATATCCAAACTAACTAGGTTATTTTTTTCAAAATGATTCGTTTAGTAATAATGATGGTATATCAAATTGAAAAAATAGATACGTTGGCAGCAGTCGCCCTCTTAAAATCAAAAATAATTCTTCAACCTCATTTTTAATTAATGGTGATAATTCTCTGAAAAGACTTCAAAAATTCCTTCCAACCAATATTAAAATAAAACTTGCGCAAACTCTACTTCTCCCTATTCTTGATTATGCAGACATTTGCTACTTAGATCTCAATCAAGAACATCTTAACAAATTAGATCGTCTACAAAATGTCTTCATACGATTCATATTTAACCTCCGTAAGTACGATCATATATCGAATCTTCGCAAACAACT
This sequence comes from Molanna angustata, assembly GCA_963576475.1. Classification (NCBI taxonomy): domain Eukaryota; kingdom Metazoa; phylum Arthropoda; class Insecta; order Trichoptera; family Molannidae; genus Molanna; species Molanna angustata. Next base: position 7,359,146 of record OY754983.1, on the reverse strand, counting down.
TAAATGGCTTCCCATCCATCTGCGTCGAGATCAGTGCACCCTCTGCCTCCTGTTTAATGTATTAAACAATCCGAATGCCCCCACATATCTGAAAGAAAGATTTCAACCGTTAGCCTCTCATGGAGTCCCACTTCGGTCTAGAGAAGAAAGAACCCTTGCCATCCCACCTCACTACACAGAATACTATTCATCTTCCTTCACTATTCAATGCTGCCCGGCTGTGGAACAATTTAGCATTTGATTTTAGAACTGCCACATCACTTCCAATTTTCAAATCTCGGCTTAAATGCTCACTCTTCCTCTCAATTCCATAACGAACACATGTCCCAATTTCACTTTCCATCCCTTTTGATCGCTCCTCATCATCTCCCTTCCCTTTCTGATTTTCCTCTCCTTTCTGAATTTGTGTAATTTCTCACTTTTTGTTTTGCTCTCTTATACTGGTTGTGTTATTATGTATATGCCGAAACTATGTTATGTACTTTTAATCTCAGATGTTTGACTGGAAGAAATTGCCTCCAGGCAATAAGTCCGCCATTTGTACTATGTAATTTTAGGTATGTACAAAGAAGTGTTATATAAATAAATAAATAATTTTCCATACAAAATTTGAAGACTTTGTGCAGTGACTTGATACCGAGGAGTGCAGTGTTGGCCACAACCAACTCTTTTTAATTTGTAAAGAAAATATACAATTTTTAAAAAATTCTGGTGACCCTCTTCCCCGTTACGAATCGCTGAACTCAAAATACGAAATCAATCAAGAAATGACTCGCAATGTAAAAAAACACGCTAAACAGCCTTAATTTTAATTGAATGAGAGCTTCACTCTGACGCACTATTACATTTCAAAATGCTCTTAACTCTTTTTTTTTTTTTTTTTCAGATACACATGCAAGGCAAAAAAAGATATGTAGACGCTGCTGATCCCAATAATTCGAATTGGATGCGTTACGTTAACTGTTCTAGACACGTTTCTGAACAAAACTTGCAAGCGTTTCAATACAAGGGACAAATATACTATCGGTAATACAATTTTTAACACTAGCATTGAATTACTTAATCAGACCATCTTTTGTATAATCGTAGTGGTGTACACAAAGTTGTGTTTTATTTCATTTAATTAAGAGGGCGACTGCTGCCAAAGTACCTATTTTTTCAATTTGATATACCATCATAATTACTAAACGAATCATTTTGAAAAAAATTACCTAGTTAGTTTGGATATTGATAAAGAGAAATATACCTTAACTTTTTGATTATGGTCTGTATATATTCTTGTAGGAAAATAATAAGCATACCCCGATTTTAGACATTTATCTTAAATTTCTAAAAAAATATAAGGTATAGAGCAGGGGTGGCCAACTTGATTAGATCCAAGATCTACTGTTTACTGAGGAAGCCTTGTGCGATCTACCAATTACATACTTCATGAAATTTTAAATGAAACAGCATAATTCAGTACACGATTAAGTAGTAATTTTTATTTTATTAAGAGGGAAAACATAAAACTGAAAATTATTCTTAGCAGTTACCTACTTATGTATATTAGTGTCAGCACTGCATCTAAGCATCTCCCGCTAGATTAGCAAAATCAGGTTTGTAGTTGGAAATTGCCAACCTTAAAGAATCCAGTGTATGAACGTCTGTCAAGCGAGAACGGTGTTTATTTTTTGTTTCTTTTAAGTACACATAAATATGTTGAACCAAAACACGAATGCAATTGTTAAAAACACATTTCTTCAAACATGGATATTTTTTGTTGGATACCAATGCCCAGACATCTAGATCCATAAAGTAACGCGATAACGTGAACGTAACATGATGGGTGCAGCAGTTGGTGATTTACGTTGCGCAGTCTGTTCTACGTATTTATGTATGTTTATATTTTTTGCCTTGCCACGATCGACTGGACTAATAGCCGCGATCGACCGGTTAACCACCCCTGGTATAGAGCAATATTTTTTTTTATAAATTAAAGAAGAACAAAATACCTGGAAAAATATGATATGACGTTGCATTAACGCATCCGGTTAAGTAAATAAACCAAAAAAACTTTTATTACGCAATGACGCTGAATGGAAAATAAATGTTTTTTACAATAGCTTCATGGTTTTTTAGGTTTATTTATTAAACCTGAAGCATTAATGCAATGTCACATCATATTTTTCTAGATATTTTTGTCTTCTTTAATTTAAAAAAAAATATATTACTCTACGCTTTATAGTTTATTAAAAATATATGATAAACGTTGAAAATCGAGGTATGCCATTATTTTTCTACAAGAGTTTATACAGAACATTATCAAAAAGTTAAGGTATATTTTTGTTTATTAATATCCAAACTATCTAAATTATTTTTTTCAAAACGATTTGATAAGAAATAATGATGGTATATCAAATTGAAAAATAGGTACGTTGGCAGCAGTCACCCCCTTAATTACAAAATGATATTGTGCATATTACTTACTACTTTTTAAACCTCCACCCGCTCCGCATATGAGGACTGAAAACGGTCCCTTCGTAAAATGCTAGTAAGAATGACAAAGAATGCATGGGACGAAGAGAGTAGCTCTAGAAGCTTCTCTAGACTCGTGGTCTCGGCACAATTGTGCAAAATATAACAATCAACGTCGGTGAAGATAATATTCACAGACATGTGGATTGTCGGGAGAGTAGTTCAAGCCTGTGACTGTAAAACTGGGCATCAGAGAGTTGACCAAGGACACTATGGAATTTCATTTTTTTTATTCAGCACATACAAGGGCACTATAGCCATGGCAAAATAATTTGAAGGCTGTAAAGTTCTTCTTAGAGACCACTAAATCCGCATGCCCAATGGGACCTTGAAGAGGCCCACGGACTGCAGCGAGGAGCTCCGTAGGACACATTTGGGTGAGAGCGTTTCCAGAGGATGTGCTCTGAAGTTTGGTCAGGGTGATGCATTAACTGACATGAGGATGAGTTTACAAGGCGGAATCTATGAAGGTAGCTATTACTTACTACTATTGAATATTAGTAAGTAATATGCACATGATCGTTAATATTCAATTGACAAGATTTATAACTTACCTCTCCCCGCCCCTACTGTACCGTTAGTTTCAATAAGTCATACAGCCGTTAGGAAGTGCACACATTCTAATTTAGTATAAGTTTTTCTGGGGGAAGAAACGGTTAGCTTCAAAAACGTCAGACAGTAAATACTCAAAATTCGTGGTTAATACAAAGTTATTATATGTAATTTAATTTATTTACTAGTTGCATGTAACACATGAGATCCAACTGTCGATGGCGATAATATGCATAATCAAACAATACGTACCAAACTATAAACAACACAAATTAATAAATATTTGTAGATATTTTATTTTCTATATAAAACATGTAGGTATGTTTGTCAGGATAGGATAGTATGGAGGTCAGTCTGCTTTTCCTACACAGAATATGAAAACAGTATGATGGTATGTATGTATGTTTGGAGATTTAAGTATAAAACTATTAAGTCTTCTTACATATTGTGTATAGGCGACTACCATACAAATTGTATGAAGTGATGTCGTCACTAAATTCAATTTTTATAAAAATTGTTAAAAAAAAATTGAGATGTGCTAATACAATGTTTATATTTTTTATATAAAATTAAATTATCTAGTTGGGGTGTTTCGGCTTTTTTCGATATTTAAAAAAAAAATGGAAATATAGGCAGTTAAACTCATAAATTTATCATAAATAAAATATTTTTCTTAATAAAAAATGTTTGAGAAACCCTGGAATTTTGTATTTGTCTATCTTTATACCAATTTTCAGCTTTCTAGCTTTTATGGTTTCTGAGATATATGGAAAAATAAAGTAAAAATTCAATTCCCTGACTGAAACAAAAATTCACAACTCTGAGTATAAAAGTTTTGTATGCCTATAACTGTTTATATATTCTGAAAATTTGGGCTCTGTAAATTGTGCGGATCAAAAGTTATAAGGGGGGACACACACCCACAGACACACAGACACACATACACACACAAAACTCACATAAAATGCTCTACTCCGAATTCTGAGAAAATCCATGTATGGGAACATATATGCTGCGAGGCCTCTAGTTGGTGTTATTAGCATGCAAAAAGTCCACTACACCATACAAAATGTTCCTTCGTACACGCATTTTGGATTAATAATGTCGATTCATTCAGAGAATTGAATTCTCATGAACGAATCAACAGTTGGATAATCTATATATATAATATTTTCTGTTTCAGTACTGTCAAGGATATTCTGCCTGATTCAGAGTTGATGGTTTGGTATGGACCTCAGTATGGACAAATACTCAACATAGATGTTGACCAATATGCAAAACCTTCTACTACTGGTGAGTATTTGTGACACACTCTATAATGCATATCAACCTTTTAAAGACAAGCGTCATAGATGCCCACCGGCCGCTTGCCTAAATGCCGAGCGTTATCTATACATGCCGACTGATTGCTTCACTAGGCTGGAAACACTGGTTAGTTGGAAGAAATTGCCATATGGCACTAAACTCGCCACTTGTACCCTGTGCAAGTTTATTATTATTATTATTACATGCCCTCAATTAGCCTTCATATCTCAGTAAATTCATACTTGATAGAAACGTCATCTATACATGCCCTCATGGTTATACACAATTGTGAACCTTCATATCTCAGTAAATTCATTCTTGATTGAGACGTCATCTATACATTCCCTCATGGTTATACACAATTGTGAACCTTCATATCTCAGTAAATTCATACTTGATTGAGACGTCATCTATACATTCCCTCATGGTTATACACAATTGTGAACCTTCATGTCTCAGTAAATTCATACTTGATTGAGACATCATCTATACATTCCCTCATGGCTATACACAATTGTGAACCTTCATATCTCAGTAAATTCATACTTGATTGAGACGTCATCTATACATTCCCTCATGGTTATACACAATTGTGAACCTTCATGTCTCAGTAAATTCATACTTGATTGAGACATCATCTATACATTCCCTCATGGCTATACACAATTGTGAACCTTCATATCTCAGTAAATTCATACTTGATTGAGACGTCATCTATACATGCCCTCATGGCTATACACAACAGAGAACATGTGTGAGGGATATGAGTAAAAAAGAATGATTTAGAAGTAAAAAATAACGGCAGCCGGCCAAGATATGTCGTGCATGCAGATGTCCCACAGAGGCGGTAATTATCATTTCTGTCTGTATTACATTGTTTCAAGTAACATGGGTCTGGGAGCGTACCCTGTATTGAGTTTAGATAGAACTTCAGCATCTCAGATGACCATCCATGTATCATCTGTTTCCATCCCAGTGCTGGAGGAATACAAAATTCCCCCATGGACAACCAATCGTTTTGAACTTGGAAGTTCAACGCATGAAGTTCTTATTCATTGTTTGCATCTTGTGTAACAAACTCTTTTATTTGCTCTTTTTCTTTCTTGTTCCTCCCCACCCCCAGACCCGAGCGATTTTTACTACAACCCGCGATGAATTTATTATGGAAATCAATCCTACTTTTCAGATTACCTATTTCTTTTTCTTCTCGAGTAATCTCTACTATGGTTTGGTCTTTGGTTTTTCAGGATAGTGTGTCTAGTGATTCTTAGTTTTTCATACATAACTGAGGGTTTTGAATAGGGTTCTGAATAGGGTGCTAGCGTCACAAGGCCTAGCCAGAGACAACCAGGTTTTTAGTTTTCCTGTTACTCTGGCATCCATTGAAGATAAATTCCTTTCTGGAATTCATAGATCATAAATGGCCATGTCAGCTGTGTCGTTATATAATTGTCATAATATATCCATGCTTTTCTTGTTACTGATATCACCAAGAACATATCACCAACCAATCCACTGGGTGTGACTTTTCATCAAAGTCAAATTTTCTACCCAGAAACTTAAATGGACGATCTTCAGTCAGTCTTGTTATTTTATTTCCATTTATTGTGAGATTTATTTCTATGGGACCGTATTTCGTACTCCGTCTTGCCAATGTCATTCCATACGACTTTGTTGGGTTTACTTCCATTACCTTTGACCAATCACAAAATTGCTGTACACGGTCTAGCATCTTCTGACAATTTGCCTTGTCCTTGATGATGTCCTTGATACGCGTACATACAATGCTGATTCCGGGTACACTAGTGGCATTAAGTATGGATACTTTTTGAGTTTTTTCAGTTTATCTTGGGTTTTTTCGATAATTTATTATTAAATATCATAATTTATTTTTATTGACAAACTTTTTAACATCTCAATAGAGACGACGTTTGAATATTATAGAAGAACCAGGAACTCAAGACACCTACAGGGCTTACGACCTATCATTGGCTGGTTTATGTGATCACTTTATGCGCTTGCGCAACGTTCACCAATTATGCCTTCTTATTGAGTTCCCTTATCAATGTAATTTTTGAAAATTCTGTATATTTGAATAATGTGTAACAATTCATCTGAAAATTAGATTATTTTTATTGCCATCTATGAGGTGACGAAGAAACCTTTTTTGTAACGCCATCTATTGAGAAATTGGTTTATTTGTAAACAATGAAAGAAAAAGTCCTTATAAATGAGGTGACGGTGTTCTCACACAGATGTCACCCCTGAACTGCGCCAGAAATATTATTTCATTTTTGGCTTGTTTATCTACTTGTACCAATGTGTATGTAAATCGCATATTTTTTTAATTACATATGAAATTAAAAAATATATTTGATAATTTATTTATTACTGGATGTTTATTGATGTGTTTTCTAATAAATTTTAAGTTTTATTTGTTTTTTTTATTGATTTATAGACTTTTTGTGTGCTTAGACGATTTTAAGAGAAATGTATTGTGTTAATCACCTACACCTGTGTCGACTAAGTCATCATTTTAAATGTGCATAGATCATTAAAAATCGATTTAAGTGAATATTTATTATTTCTTTCTCCAATCAACGCTTATTTTTACCAAAAGTCATTCATTTTAAGCATGAATCATTAAGTACTTTCTTTTTGGTTATCTCGGTGCTTACCAGACTTCAGTATCGTTTGAGATTTTACAGTGTGTGGTCAATTTCATAATCAATTTTTCGTGCTATATAATTATAAATGGTTATCAAACAAGTGGATTGGTCTCCATAAAAGAGAAGCAGAGCAGTCACTCTTCGCCAGGAAGGCTATACATATAAAGAGATTTAAAAGAGCTTTTAAACTAGGTGGTGGTGCGACTAAGTCAGGTGTTCGTGAGCAAGTGTGTAAGCAGTGTAAAGTGTCTTACAGCACCAAAAATGACCATAAACCCGGAAGTAAGTAGAAGTTTAACCTTCAAGATGAAAGAGAGCTCTGTAGACTTGCTCTTAAAGACCGTCGGTTGAGCTCAAAACGGCTTCAGCAAGCTATGAAGGCATCTGGAGTTGATATTAGTGACAGGACAGTAAGACAAAACCTTTGCAAAAATGGGCTGAAGGCGAGACGGCCTAGAAAAAAACCCTTTTTTGAATGAAAACTAAAGAAAACTCTATATAAATATACACTATACAAGTATAAGATAAATTCTTCACTAGAATAAAACTGTTCTGAAGCAGCTATCTGTACATTGGTGATGTTATTACATTATAGTCATTATGCAAGTACATATATTTATTGCATCATAACAATATACACTATACAAGTATAAGATAGATTCTTCACTAGAATAAAACTGTTCTGAAGCAGCTATCTGTACATTGGTGATGTTATTACATTATAGTCATTATGCAAGTACATATATTTATTGCATCATAACAATATACACTATACAAGTATAAGATAGATTCTTCACTAGAATAAAACTGTTCTGAAGCAGCTATCTGTACATTGGTGATGTTATTACATTATAGTCATTATGCAAGTACATATATTTATTGCATCATAACAATATACACTATACAAGTATAAGATAGATTCTTCACTAGAATAAAACTGTTCTGAAGCAGCTATCTGTACATTGGTGATGTTATTACATTATAGTCATTATGCAAGTACATATATTTATTGCATCATAACAATATACACTATACAAGTATAAGATAGATTCTTCACTAGAATAAAACTGTTCTGAAGCAACTAATAATAATAATAATAATGAACACTTCCTTGCACCCTGCGCAAGTTCCGAGTTTATTGCCGTATGGCAATTTCTTCCAACTAACCAATATTTGCGTGAGAAATAAATTTAAATAAATTTCTCCTCTGCTGGGAATCGAACCCAGGATGCCTGCACAGAAACCGAACGGCTTACTTTTAATTTTAGGTTATAATATAATAAATTGAGTAAGATTTCTTAGGAATGTCTTTTCAATTAAACTCAAAATTAAACCTCCAAGACAGTGTGTTTTATTCTGACATATGACAATATAATAAAAACCATAGAGATATATTCTAAGAGTACATTACATGGGCGCCTGCAGGGGGGGCACTTGCCCCCCCTGGATTGATTGACAATAATCAAATAATGTTACGTTCGGCCCCCGGACCTCATTGCTCGGGACTTTTCTGGATCATTCTTTTTCTGCCGTCTGCATTACATTACTAAAAATATTTTGCCCCCCCCTAGAAAATTTTCTGCGGGCGCCCATGAGTACATATGACGCCATCAAGCGGTAAGAATATAAACTAGGTTTTACCGCGACACCTTTTATTTATCTTAATACTTACTAATTGTGCCACGGCGGCAGCTACCTGTACAATTATGATGTTATTACATTATAATCATTATGGGCCGGTAGTTTATCAAAAATATTGTGTCTTTCAGTACCTAATCTTCCCTTATGTCACTAAACGACAAATATTTTACCCAACATTTCTGGCTGATTGCGTTTCTTAATCTTGAGTTAAGTATTGTTTCTAGTCTTTTATCACCAGGTGGCGCACTAATCGCCATACACTTTAATGTTTTATTTCATTTTACTACAAATAACTATGCATAATAATAATTATAATCATGATTTATTTTTGTTGTTAAAATAAAATATTTAATATAGAAGTGGTTCATGTATTTAATATTTATTTTCTTTTTTTTTTACATAAATGATAATGTATTGCCTGACAACAAACGAAACAGACTGTCAAACATGAAAAGATGTTTGTAGTTTAAGAATCAAATAATTATTTTTCTAAATTTATTGCAGGTAAATGCGGGTTAATGCATCTTGTACATAAAGTAAATGTGGAAAATTGTGAGATATCTAACACAAACAAAAGTGAAATATTGAATTCAGGTAAAAATTGTGTTACAATTAAAAAAACACAAATAATTCATTCAAATGATCATTATTCTGATGATTCATGTTCAAATTTAAAAACATATAAAGGAGTAAAATCAGATGAGAGATCGTACAAATGTGATCATTGCGACAAGTCATTTACGCGAATAGATAATTTAAGAACACATCAACGGATACATTCAGGTGAGAGACCATATAAATGTGATCAATGTGACAAGTCATTTGCGAAAATAGGTAATTTAAGAATACATCAATGGATACATTCAGGTGAGAGACCATATAAATGTGATCAATGTGACAAGTCATTTGCGCAAATAGGTAGTTTAAGAATACATCAACGGATACATTCAGGTGAGAGACCATATAAATGTGATCATTGTGACAAGTCATTTGCGCAAATAGGTAATTTAAGATCACATCAACGGATACATTCAGGTGAGAGACCATATAAATGTGATCAATGTGACAAGTCATTTGCGCAAATAGGTAGTTTAAGAATACATCAACGGATGCATTCAGATGAGAGACCATATAAATGTGATCAATGTTACAAGTCATTTGCGCATATAGGTAATTTAAGAAGACATCGACGGATACATTCAGGTGAGAGACCATATAAATGTGATCAATGTGACAAGTCATTTACGCAAATTGGTAGTTTAAAATACCATCAACGGATACATTCAGGTGAGATCATATAAATGTGGTAGTTATTTACGAAAGAAAATAATTTAAATCAATATTGACGAATGTATTCAAGTGAGATACATATAGACCAAATAAAAAATGAAAATTGTGGTATTATATACTAGATATGGTATTGGACATTTCTGGACACATTCGGTAGTCTTTGTGGAATTGAAGGATATGGTGTGGTGCGAGCGAAAGGTTTTGCATTCTTCGTATAAACCTTGTTCTATTCAATTAAACTTCACACCAGTACATAATGTAATTTTGTATGATTCATTATTCATTGTAAATTATTAATAAATGTTTATATTGAAATAAAGTTTTCACTATTTTACTAGTTGCATGTAACACATGAGATCCAACTGTCGATAGCGATAGTATGTATAATTGAAGAATAAGTACCGAACTATAAACCCATAAATCCAAATTATTGAATTTTTTAAGATATTTTTTTTTCTATACAACACATGTAGGTATGTATGTCAAGATAGGACAGTATGAAGGTCAGTCCTTTTTTCTACCCGGAATATGAAAAAAGCATGATGGTATGTATGTACTTTTGGAGATTAAGTATCAAACTATTAAGTCTTCTTAATATTGTGTATAAGCGACTGCCATACAAATTGTATGAATCGATGTCGTCACTGAATACAATTTTTATAAAAATTGTTAAAAAAAATTTGAAATGTTCTACTATAATGTTAATATTTTTTATAGAAAATTAAATTATCTAGTTGGGGTGTTTCGGCTTTTTTTGATAATTTTAAAAACATTGTAAATATAGGCAGTTAAACACAAATTTATCATAAAAAATATTGTATAAGACGATGTATGAATTTTGATGAGGCGATGAATGTGTGTCAAGATAGAAAAATGTGGCATTCGGTTCTCTCTGCCTACCCCGTGAGGGACATGGCGTGATGGTATGTATGTATGTATGTAAATATTTTTCTTTTTAAAAAATGTTTGAAAAACCCTGAAATTTTTTTGAAAAAACAAATTTGAGATTTTGTATTTGATTCATACCAATTTTCAGCGTTCTAGCTTTTATGATTTCTGAGATATATGGAAAAATAAAGTAAAAATTTAAAAGTTGATAACCCCTGACTGAAACAAAAATTCAAAATTCCGAGTATAAAAGTTTTGTAGGCCTAACACTATTTATATATTCTGAAATTTTGAGCTCTGTAAATTGAGCGGATCAAAAGTTATATGGGGGGGGACACAGAGACACGAAATATTCTACTCTGAATTCTGAGTAAATCCTTATATAGATCATATATACTGCGAAGCCTCTATGTTGGTGTTTTTTGACTTCAAAGTTCGAAAAGCCATGAAAAATATAGACCGTGCATACAAATCTCGCTTATCCTGGCTTGATACATTGTCGGTATGTTAAGAGAAGAAAGTTCACTTGAACAAATCGACAGTTGGATTATATTACACATTCATAATGTAATTAGTGCCGATTATAACATTTCAAAATAAAATCTGGATGTGGCAGTATAAAAAAAGTCTATACAGAATTGTTACTCTATTTGTACATTATGGGCCTTCAGTGGCGGCTCTTCCTAAAGGGCTCTCGGGCTCAGCCCTCCCAAAAGATTCCAAAAAATGTATGTAAATAAATTTTGAGAACACATTATTTGTCTAATAAATATTTGCCGTCTTACGCCTGTAGTATATTTAGCGAAAGTATTTAAACCTACCTGTTTTGTAAAGCAAGCAAGATTTTACGAATTAATTCATTTCTCGGGCACAGTCGACTTGTGTCCGGAGAACCCACACAATTCACACGACCGTCCGCTGCCGCCGCAGCTCGCCGTACACGTTGAATGTATGACGATTTCAAGTAAAATGGGGCAGTGCCCGCGAAGGATTATAGTAGGTATATTATCATTCATTCAAATTTTGTTGTACATTGCGATGATCGAACGCTCAGTTGCAATTCCTTGAGGCTAACATCAATAAATCATCCGCAATATATTAGTATTATTTTTTAATTAGTTGATATCATAATATTGCAAAACAAAAATGATATTAGACATAAAATGTGTAAAATCAGGAAGCAGTCTTGCGGCTGTTGAGAGAAGTTTTTTTTCAATACTGTATTATTAGCTGTCACAAAGTATTTTATAATTTATCCGTGCATTTTATTAAACTTTATTAAAAACCCAATCAAATACAGCATAAATGATCAGCTTCACGTTTTAATTTCCGATAAACAAAAGAATTATGGAAAACTCTGATAATTTGAATATACGAAAATAATATTGTTCCACATAACTGCTTTCTGATTCCTGGAGTAAGTTAATTTCTTTTCTAGGTAAAATTATTATTTTGAGCCCTTCTAAGATTTAAGGTCACCAGCCGCCACTGTGGGCCTTACTTACTATTTAAAATACGAGTTTAATCCAATGCTAAGTCAGTTTTGGCCATACAAAAAACTGGTTAAGTATCAGCTTAAACATAAATTGCAAATAGTAAGACCATATATGCATAAGGATCTTACCTTACTTTACTGTCGAGGGATTCGTGATTCAATCATAAGTGCGTTGTTATTATAGTTACTTTTCATTTTAATTATCATTTCTGCTTAGATACACTTCACACACAGTTGCTTCTAGAACATTCTCATACACACCATCATCTTTCCATTTATTGCACATAAAAATTCACTTATTCAATGTTCAGAGATTGATAAAAGTTCTTTATAGTTCCTAATTAACTTACTTATGCTATAATCAAAACATCTACGTTTGATACTCCTCTCCTAATATAAAAGAAAAGAATAATATATTTAAAAAAAGTTAAAAAAAAGATAGAAGCTAGTTATAGTTCTTTAATGCATAAAGTAATCTGTGAGGCGGACAAAAATTTAACAACATTAAATTTAAATTACGAGAATGCCAATAACAATATTATAAATATAAATGTAAGAAAAACTCTTTATTGTTCTTAGTTCTTATAATTTCTTTATTTATCTTTTAAACAATACACTTTTCGAACCTTCTCTACGCACTTATGTACAGTCTGTTCCGCACACAGTTTCACACTAACTGACACTCACAGTACTACTGTCAAACATCATCATACATTACACAATTTACTCAAGCAACATTCAAATATTCACAAACGTTCTTTATAGTTCCTAACATAAATGATGACCTTCTAAATTTGTGGCTAAATAAAATAATTCATTCTATACATCCAAAATTTCTCAACCAACCTTATGTTGACAAAATTTGGTCAAACAAATGGTTGAGTATTTGTGATTTGGACGCGGATTTCGAAGGTTTTATAATAGCGATTCAGGATAAACTAAAACTAAAAATTATCAAAAATATATAATAAAAGACATAAATGTAGGAAATGTTTGGCTTTTCCGGGCCAAACATTTAAATAATAACATATAATATCGGGCTGTTCTTTTCTCGCGCAATCAGAATATACATTCAGACATAACCAAGTAGCAAAAATAATACATCAAAATTTAGCTATCTATATATATATAAATTTATTGACGCGATAAACATAAAACCATATTATGAATATGATCCAATTTCATTTTAAGAAAATAATAATATTTCGCTTTATTACGATAAAACAATATTAACTGACCTGTCAATTCAACATAACGGACCTGATTTAATAATACATGATAAAATTAAAATAATAACATATATTTTTGAAGTAACTTTTCCAAATTCTAGTAATATTATAAAAACTTACCGCTTTAGGTAACGAGATTAAAAGACTTTGGCATTCTCGTAAAATAATAATATTACCGTTCATTATTTCAGCCACTGGCATTATTCCAAAATCGTGAATACGTAATTTAGAAATTATAGATTTATCGAAAAACTTAATAATAAAAATGCAAATAACGGTAATAATGAATGCATGTATAATGGTTCAAGATTTTATAAACGTTAATATTCGGGAATCAGTAGGGTTGTTAGGTAGTATAGAGACCTCCTCAGAGCCTAATCCTTTGATATGTTAAGTATCTGGATGGGTGAACTATTCCCAATTGAAAGCTTGATGATGCGTTTGTTGCATTTTATGTTGATGTATTAAATAATTTACAATTTACGCATTGATCTGTTAATTCTTTTGAGGAAGTGTATAAAGGTAATAATAATAATAGAGTGTTATTATTGTAATTAATATTATTAGTCAATCGGCCAACGCCGTTTATAAAGATAAAGAATTGATTAAAGAATTATATAAAATTATAAGACAAATTTAAGTTGAATTGAAGGAGGGGTATCAAGTTGTTTTACACAATACTTTTTGCAGTGCTGTTGGTGAGGTGTATCTGGAGGAATAAAAGAGAACTAGTATTTTAAGTATGTCCAAAGGGACATGTAGGTATATTGAAAGGACTGATATTTGATGGTGTTAGTAAATCTTACATAAAATTAACTACATTAAATTTACATCTTTGAAAAGGACCTGTTAATGAGAATATTGTGTGTGTGTGGCGTTTAGAGTGATTTTTTGTTTGCTTGATGTTGCGATGATGTGGTCAAGCAACCTGTTAATGAGAAATTGTGTGGCGTTTAGAGTGATTTTTTGTTTGCTTGATGATGTGGTCAAGCAACCTGTTAATGAGACATTGTGTGTGTGTGGCGTTTAGAGTGATTTTTTGTTTGCTTGATGATGTGGTCAAGCAACCTGTTAATGAGACATTGTGTGTGTGTGGCGTTTAGAGTGATTTTTTGTTTGCTTGATGTTGCGATGATGTGGTCAAGCAACGACGATGACGATGAGACAAGGGGCGAGTGGCTTTGGCTCGTGGATAGTGATGAAATTGTGCGAGTGGCTATGGCTTGTCGTGGCAGTGAGGCATTAACAAGCGGCTATGGTTTGGCGTGATCAAGCGGCATGACTTGATGGGATGCAGCAGACAGGCTGGCATCGTGATGGCGACGGTGACAGCGTGTCTCTAAGGAGGAGTCGCTGGAGCTCTTGCTGAGGAATCTGGCGGCCAGGGGTCATACCTTTGTAAGGTAGAGACACGCCAGGGATCCGTGTTGATCGCCGTTTGTTATGTATGATTGTAATGCCTCATCCTTTCTGCCAGTGCTGTGACTATTGATGTCCCGACGCGTTGTAATTATATTGACTGGAGGTCTTCTTCATAAAATATTATTAATTATTATTATAAACACTTCCTTGCACCCTGCATAAGTGGCGAGTTTATTGCCGAATGGCAATTTCTTCCAACTAACCAGTGTTTCCAGCCCAGAGAAGCAATATTTGCATGAGAAATGAATTTAAATAAATTTCTCCTCTGCTGGGAATCGAACCCAGGACACCCGCACAGAAATCGAACGGCTTACCACTGTGCCTCGGCGGTCGGCACATATATGTTGCACGAATAAAAAAAGATTATAAAAAATGTAATCTAAGATCGTCAAAATATATGTTAATGAGCACCCGCTGAGGCGCGGATGACTCAAAATTGAATTTGTTTTTATAGAGCAAAGTATGGTAAGAAACTCAATCGACTGTACTCGAAGGCTGCACGAACCGAATCTCTTCTTCGACCTGAATCTAATCTCTAAGTAAGCTGCGAAGCGTCTTCCTTTTGAAATATTAGGAGGTGGTTGAAGTCTCGGTGATTGGTCACTGTAAGTAGGCCGTGAGGTCGACGGTTCGAATCCGGGCGGGGGACGCACCTCTGGATTTTCAAAAAATCTATGTGCGGATTTATATCACTAGCTATGTGTAGCCATGATCCAATTCGTCTGGTTTCCCTTTCTAAGGGTTACGAAGGTCAGATGGCAATCGCTTCAATGTAATAACCAGACTCGCTAATTCCAGGATCATTGTCAAAGCGTACCCCGATAGAAACGGGACAAAAGCGCTAAGGGGGGAAAAAAAAAAACATATCTAAAAAAGTGGAAAGTACAGCGGTAGGCTAATACCGTACACTGAGTTATGGTTTACATAAACTACTGATGTAACCATCTGGGACCTCTTTGTCGCTGCATAGCGCATGCACCCATTGAGCACAGGATATGCAACGATACCAGAGTTCATTATCCTTGCCAAATTCTCCAGAAATGGTATATAACTCATTAGCTTCGTCCAGTAGTCCTTCATCGTAGTACGCTCCATCATTATCGTCGTCGTCATGAAGAACTATTGCCGTAGTATCATCATCAGAATCGGTTGTAGAATCTTTAAATATTTGGCGTTTTTAATATGAGGTTTCTTTTTGATTTTTTCATGACTGTCTTTGTGTTTTTTTTTTTCTTATCTTTCTTTCTGTCTTTTGGTGTGACTTTCTTTGCGTCTTTCTTTAGTTTGGTTTTCTCTTGTTTGATGTTCTTCAATGTTTTTTCACAGCTGCAGCCTCTAATATATCCTTCATAGGAGTAGATGTCAAAAATTCTGAGTGTTGCTTTGAACTTTTTCCTCTTCCCTTCACCTCATCATGAAAAGTCACCAAAACACGTTTCGGCTAATACCGTACAAAATGTACGGCATTACTCGAAACCCGGAAACCAACATATTTTTATTAACAAAAATATATTTAAAAAGTGAAACTTTGAATGGTAAAGCATATTAGGTTTAATGTGAAGCTATCAAAGAACGCGAAAATTAATATTTTTTTACAAAATAACTATGATAAATGTACTTAGAGCTTAAAGATCAATCGATGATTTCTATAAGAAGATAGTGCGAAACGTCATATGTACTCTCAGGTAAACGATCACAGGTAAAATGGCGCGTGTTTCTGTCAAAGGCACTGGGAATGGTAAAGACTAACTCTAGACAATGATAAGTGTTTGTTTCTGTTGAGGGTTTCGCTAAAACCATGTGTACGGAATAAGCCACTGTACGGTAATACACTCCGCTCCCTTATGGAGGTAAGGCATTGACCCTAACAGTGAGAATGGCAGAGATGTTGGACTCATTTGAGAGAAAAGTCCTGCGGAGGATCTGTGGACCCGTTTTTGAAGATGGATCATGGAGAATTCGGAGTAATGACGAATTGTACTCCATCTATCAGGCCCCGTGTATCTCAACCCATATAAGGTTACTTAGACTGAGATGGGCGGGCCATGTACAAAAAATGCCAGAAAGACGGGTCCCCAGAAGGATTCTATCCGGGTGGCAAAAGGAGGGTTGGAAGACCAAGGCTGAGGTGGGAGGATAGTGTGAGGAGGGATGCAGAACAGCTTCTCCAGGTGTCCAACTGGAGGACGGCAACTGGTGACAGGAGACGTTGGAGGCGCTTGCTGAGAGAGACCAAAGCTCAATTTGGGCTGTAGCGCCATCGAAGAAGAAGTCCTGTTTTTCCTACATGATGTATGTTTGTAGATTAAATAGCTATCAAACTATTGAGTGAGATATTGTGTAGTGTTTACTGCCTTACAAATTGTATGAAACGATGTCGTAACTAAATTCAATTTTTATAAAAATTGTTGAAAAAAAAATTGAGATGTAACACTACAATGTTCATATTTTTTATAGAAAATTATAATATCTAGTTGGGGTGTTTCTGCTTTTTTGGATGTTTTTAAAAACTTTGGTAATATAGGCAGTTAAACACATAAATTTATCATAAAAAAATGTTTTACTTAGTAAAAAATGTTTTGAGAAACTCTCGAATTTTTTTGAAAAAAGAAATTTGAGATTTTTTATTTTTCTATATTTTGCGTGGGTAAGGTATGAGCTTGTAAGAAGCAGAAGAGAATATTCTATTACATACAACCTTACCATCCACCGACTCCCCCAACGGCAGTCATGAGACCCTCAATTTTAATTTTATTTAAACACTCTCAGGGTGAGAAGCCATAATTTTATTTACATCTAAAGGCAAATTATTAAAATATCAAACATTTCAGATCAAATTTAAAAGAAGAATGCTATTGTCTGTGTTATGAGTAGGTTGACATGAGATAAAACACCAATTACAAATACTATTGTCTGTGTTATGAGTAGGTTGACATGAGATAAAACACCAATTACAAATACTATTGTCTGTGTTATGAGTAGGTTGACATGAGATAAAACACCAATTACAAATACTATTGTCTGTGTTATGAGTAGGTTGACATGAGATAAAACACCAATTACAAATACTATTGTCTGTGTTATGAGTAGGTTGACATGAGATAAAACACCAATTACAAATACTATTGTCTGTGTTATGAGTAGGTTGACATGAGATAAAACACCAATTACAAATACTATTGTCTGTGTTATGAGTAGGTTGACATGAGATAAAACACCAATTACAAATACTATTGTCTGTGTTATGAGTAGGTTGACATGAGATAAAACACCAATTACAAATACTATTGTCTGTGTTATGAGTAGGTTGATATGAGATAACACACCAATTACAAATACTAAATTTATTTCCATTGGATGCTGGACAACAATTCACAAGATATGAGATATTAAGCAATTTACAAGATATTAAGTATTAAATATTTCAGGACATATAAGTTTGTTTTCATAATGAAGCTCAGGCGTGGAAATAATAAGAGGTGTGCAGTAATTCTTCATCTTCGTCCATCATCAGTGTAATTATTGTATAAAGCAGCAGGTATCAAATTTAACAGAACATCAGCCGTGGTATGGATGAAAGTGACAACAGAAGGGTCACATTGATGATACATAGTACATCATGATAAGGTAAGGCGCGCATGGAAGCTTAAATTAATCGGCCGATTATTATCGGCCGATTAATTTATCGGCCGATGATAAATCGGCCGATCGGTTCTAACGCGCATGGAGGCTTCTAGAATCGTACGATTGGAAATAACACGGCGGTCAACATTCATATGGTTAGAAATAATAAATTGACAGATCATAATTTACCGAACTTAATAAAAAAATCATTAACTTGGGCTCCATGCGCCTGTACAACAAGCAGGAAAAAGAAAAACATTGCGCGGGAAACAGAAAACTGCGGCACCTTTGTATTGCGCGGTTAAATGTATGTATTGCACGGGAAAAGATAAATAAATTGACAGATCATAATTTACCAAACATAACCTAGAAATCATTATTATGTTGGGCTCCGCGCGCGTACAAGCGGGAAAATACAAATATTGCGCGGGAAACAGAAAAGAACTATTGTGTGACAGAGCAAATGTACAGACGCAATAGTGAACCTAGTACCTATATATAATATAAAACTTTTTTTAAGGTTTTTTCGTTGACACAGTTGAAGTTCGTAATTATAAATTGTAAAAAAAAAAACACTCGATACACAGTTAAGTTTTAAATTTAAATTTAATTTTAATAATTAATTTTTCCGAATCAAAATTTATTTCATCTGACATTTTGTTTGGCAGCACTGACAACGTACTTCTCGATCTACTGCGCTCGGACGATTAAATTATCGGTGAGCATGCGCCATGCGCGCCCTCTCATACAACAAGATTGGTTGCAAAAGATTTTTTTGTGTCTCGTCACAGATTTTTAAATGGGCCGATTCTGTTGAGCTTTCATGCGCGCTCTTACATGTAATTCGTATGTTGTAGCTCACCGATAATTAATCGGCCGATGAAATTAGCTTCCATGCGCGCCTACCTTTAATCAGTCGGGTCCAGCATTCAATGATTAAAATTCCTAAAACAATCGCCACGTCATGACTGACGGGTACTTGCACGATACATAATAAGAAAATAAAGTAAAATAAAGGCATTAAATATTGGAAGACGGGATCGGGAAGGGATACCTTTGCCATTAGTACCCTGCAAAAATTCAAGCGGGGTTAGAGACCATCATGCCAGTTTCCTACCAAAAATTACGTAAATAACGCATAGTAGTGTGTGGGACTCACCTTCCCGAGCTTATCCAGACGTTATCCCGTCTTCCAGAAGTGTTATATTTTTGCCTTCACTCTCTTCACGAGGTTAGGCCACATGCTCTTGTCGGCACGCATGTCGAAAAACAAAAGAAAGTGAATACGTCAGATTTGTCTATGCATTCTGGGAGTGCGTTCGAGAATGCTCGTCTGGATTCGCAAAAGCGCGTTCCACACTCCACCAAACCGACCAGTGAGGGACATGACGTTAGTAAAATAACGTCATAATTTATACAAATTTTAAGCGTTCTAGCTTTTATGGTTTCTGAGATATATGGAAAAATAAAAAAAAACAAAAATTCAAAATTGTGAGTATAAAAGTTTTGTAGGTCTATAACTATTTATATATTCTGAAATTTTGGGTTCTGTAAATTGAGTGGATTAAAAACTAAAGGGGGGGGGACAGACACACTAAATGTTCTACTCCGAATTCTGAGTAAATCTGTATATAGAACATATATGCTGCGAAGCCTCTAAGTTGGTGTTTTTTGACTTCAAATTTGGAGAAGCTGAAAAATGTAGACCGTGCATACAAATCTCACGTATCCTGGCTTGAAACTTTGTCGATATGTTAAGAGAACAAAGTTCTCTTGAACAAATCGACAGTTGGGATAATTGGGAAGTCAGATGACTGGAATATCCTGATGGATTCGAGAGCAGAAAGATATATCCTTCCAAAGGAGATCTGCATCTCATCTCTTAGTACTGACTTGACAGTATCGCTACTCTTTTTGCCGCTAAACACCAAGTAACATAGCGAGCCAAGTAGGAGGCGGGATGAGTTTGATAAATGATATTTTCGACATCATATATAAATAAATAATTATTTACACTTAATTATAGAATATGGTAATTTGATATATGTATAAGTTAGAAGTACAAATAATAATATATTATGAACTACAAAGTGAGACCACTATCATCAATCAATAATCGATAAATCGGAGAGCGACTTATACTGGACACTCTTTTATATATTTCCTAAATCTCATGAAGAATGCCAAACTCCTGAATTGTACATACTCTTAAAATACCTGTACCTATAGACAAGGCGCAACATCAATATATTTCAATGAGGTAAGTCTCTCGGCCAAGTAAGCAGGACTGGGTTCTATCCACTAATACAAACTCACTCTGCTCGCTACTTCACTCGGTGCATGTAGGTGTTTACATGCACCGAGTAGTCAGTACTACTCGGCCGAGTATCGAGTAACGTGTAAACACGGCATTATCCTGCATGTTGGGTTCTATGTCCATTTTGATATGAACTGGATTAAGGGATGCCAAGAAATGTGAAAAATAAGTTAATTAAATAAAATAGGTTTAACTCGATTTTGTAAACGCTAATGTGCTTATTTGTGTTGCTGCTGATGATCGATCAGCGGCGGAATTCCCCATTCCATTGTATTATTTTGTATAAATACACGTAATTTATTGAATAATAAACATTACATACCGTCTTCTCTGCCTAGATGAACGCTTTTTATTATATCTTTATTAGAAACAATCTTGACCTTGCTTGTACTTCACCTGGGTTGCTTGTGACATTGGATTGGACAATGAAGTGTTGGAAACTGTTAACATGACCATTTTTTTTAGTGATTTAATGTGTAATAAGTTCACATACACTTAACAGTATTCCAGATACGGGAAAAAAAAATTATGATTACATTTTATCGACAGTTACTGGTTACAGGAAATATATAGGTCTATCCTTGTCGAAATTCTGTCACTGGGGTACTTATCTGGATCAATGAAATGAAATCGATAGATCATCCAGTATCGACGGATCCGTTAAAACGATCTTGCAAACACAGAGCCTCTGAGTGAACGTTCTGTTAGTGATGGAATCTATTACATGATCTAAAAAGGAATCCTTGAAAATAGTTTGGTCGGTCTACTCAATATATTCATAGAATAATAATAGTACAGAATACTCTAGCCTGCAGTAAACGTGAATGCTTTATGAATGACAACATTTTGCTACGAGCATTCAGTAATCATTTGGCCGTCTGCGTGATACGTTCTCCAAATAGGTAATTTTTTAACTGCTTGCAAAATTATTTACGCAGTCATAACGAGTAGTACTATAGGAACAATGTCTACCAGCAGAGTCATACATATATTGACAAGAGCCGGCCAATAAAACGGCATCACTTTTTCAGCGAGGTATTGTATGGGAATATGAGTATTTTATAGTTTTATTATTATTCTATGAATATAAAGTATCAATTGTGAACAAGAAAAAAAATATATTGATGTGAATATAATATATTTTTTATACAACAAATTCAAAGTATATTTTCAAATAAGGATTACAAATATATTAAAATATCAGCGTTTATGAAAATAAATTATACAATTATAATTAGTTATTATTAAAATGTACGATAGACTGTTCCTTGAACATTGCTTTCATTTTAGAATGCAAACCCTAAAAAAAAGATGAACCGACTCAATCAGAAAGTATGATTTGACTAATATGTCAAAACTCAGTCGATGATCTGTAAAATAATAATATTTTTTGAGTAAGTAAGAGATAGCATGTTAACAAGGATTACATGAAAATTCTTCGAAACACAATTGTTCGAATGCGCAATTGTACGAATAACAATTTTTCGAAAATCAGTTATCAGAATGACAATTGTCCGGAAGCAAATTATTCGAACTAACATTTGTTGGAAAACCAATTAACCGAATTTAATATATTTTTGTGTCATTATGTTGCCTCCTTTGACATATTTGTTGCCAGTAAAATATATTCGATGAAGACTATTATTACTTGTTGTATTATTGTTGGGTACGTATGTTTGCACATTTTTAATAACTGATGTTTGACAGCGGGGGATAGCCTAGTTTGTACACCAGTTTATGTTTATCTAGTATTCACACCAATTAGTTATTTTATTTTAATATTATAGTTACTTTTTTAAATATGTAATGCAACTGGCTCACGCCAGTCGCAATTATAACTGCAAACAAACCTAACCAACCTATGTTTACCAAAGTTTTGTGGGTTTAGGTTTAAAAAATAGGTGTACATCCTAGGACATCTGACAGCGCGGCGCGTCGCCATGTTGTTTATTCCATAGATTTTTACTAAACATAATATACTATGTAGATGAAGTACTCCGTGCAAAAAGTGAGTCATTTGTTTTCGATTCATACAAAATTTGCTAACTACGACATCTAGTATATTATAATAAAAATCTATGGTTTATTCCTCTCACAATACTACCAACATGACGTCATAAAAATTCGAACAATTGTAAATTCTGATAATTGTGTGTTCGGAAAATTGTTTTTCGAAAAAATGTGATTCGAATAATTGCCATTCGTAAAATTGATTTTCGTAAAATTGAGCATTCGAATAATTGTTTTTCGAATAATTTTCCTGTCACCGTTAACAAGTGGGGGATTATGGACGTCTTTCAACGTTATGTTCTATAAAACACTATGGGAAATAATTTCAAAATATGCATAAGTAGACATGGACAGTATTCTAAAATATTTTTTAAGAACAACGCAGGTTTTGCAGTTATCGACGTAATAATAATACTTATAAAATATCACGTGACATAATCATGTGTATTTGTGACGTCATTATATGTGAAAAAAGAACTCGCCACCCCAGAGCAAGACATTTCACTCACAGGGCACTTCCCCACTTGTTAAATACAACGCACATCCTATTGGATATGTTCCCACATTCTGGAGACTTGTGATGTTTATCGTTTCAGTGTTGGTGAAGATGAGAGATACTTCACATTTGCGCAGGGTGCAAGGATGTATATTATCTCCGTTATTATTAAAGAAAGTTTTGGAAATCGAATGACCGATTCTTGTTCACACAATGCAAGCAAATGGAGCTGAAGAAATATAAAAATTTGTAGGATTTCCCAGCCTTCTTGATTGTGTTTAGCCTTTGTGTCTCAACTTGTTAACTATTTGACTACCGAGTGTAAGGCTCCGGGTTCGATTCCCGGTGGAGACACAGTTTTAAATTGTGTTTTCAGTATGGATCTGTGAGACGATAAATGCATTAAGTCTCCAGAATGTGGCAACTTGTTATTGGGTGCGTGTTAAGTTAATCTTTGACATAGTATCTGTTAGTTGCCCGAAAAGCAAAAACAAAAAAAAAGTAATCTCTCCGAATTCTACAATGGAGATAAAAAGGTCATTATAGTTACATTAGCGGGAAAAAAGTGGTAGAGGGACGCCCAAGTTGGAGAGTGGGAAAAAATTTGAAGGAGGCCTACATCCAGCTCAAACAGATGGCACGGAAGAAGGATCTTTCTGATGGCTAGCCCTGTGTCGGTCGGCACTGCATTTGGAGATGAACGTCTTGTCACAAAAGGTGCAGGCATACGGTCTTACTCCGGAGTGCGTTCTCTTGTGTATTACTAGGGTTGGAATTCTCGCAAACGTGCGTCCACACGTGTCACAGGCATACGGTCTTTCACCACTGTGTATGCGCTGGTGACCTTGTAGTGTAACCTGCACAAATAAAAAGAATTATTAAAGAAAAAAATTTAACAAACTCATAATTTGGAAAAATGAATAGGATGGAAACATCTATAAGTGAATATTTACTACGGTGCCACTATTTTTACGACCGGAATTAGGTCATTTATAACCATAGAAAGCGCAGATAAATCAAGTTACGAAAATATTTACCTTTGTCATTTTTTCAATGGTCATAAAAATGCATCATGGAAACCAACTTGAAGAAAAAATAAATAATATTGACATTTACTTAATTTTATAAATCATTTTTTCATCGAGATCTACTATTATAACTAAGTATAAACAAAGGTAAATATTTTTATAACTTGATATATCTGCGTTTTCTATGGGTATGGAAAGAATGATAAGAATTTATCTATGGTTGAGTCGTAAAAATATCCCTAGCCTTTTTATTATAGAGGTGTTCTCCCTCTCTCCTCCTTATAACCATGACTGAGAATGGTGGCTGAAATTGGTCACTCTTTGTGTGGCCCGCCCCCATGCTTATCTGTTCTCTGCAGAATGAAGAGCATCCATCACCGAAGAATCCAATGCAGACAGACTAAGATACTCCATCTAGTCGGCAACCGCTCTCTAGACTGCCCATCAAAACAAGATTTTTGAAGCAGTCTAGTCCTGGGTAATGAATTTGGGTAGTGTATAGGAGTATTCTTGCCGAATATGGAGGGAATTGAAATATCTCACGCAGACCGAGAGACTCGTAGTGTCTGTCCCAGAGTGAGAGGCTACAAACAGCGTCTGTTCCCCATGCTAGGGGTGGCTGAATAGGTCACGGGAAACCACCGTGGTAATTACTTTCCAAGAAAGCTGTTAAGGTGTATTAGTGAAAAGATATTTGATCTCAAATCGTAGATGGTACAAAACTTGGAGAAAGTGCAAAAGTCAGTTATGCCACTGCTCAGAAGTATTGATAATCCACATACACAATAAAAAAATCAGAAGAAATATTAGTGACAATCTAAGATCTTGTTAGATACCTATCACTGTTAGTTATCTAACAAGATCTTAGTTCGTCAATTTTTTTTGTATGAAAATTAAGTTGGGGGATGGTTTAGACATAAATATACACTTTTAAAACGGGATTGTCACAAAGTAAGTCATTTAATTGAATTACCTTTTGTGGGAAACATTTTCCGCACTCGTCACATTTGAACGGTCTTTCGCCTGTATGGGTTTTCATGTGAATAACATACGATCTCTTGTGAGCGAATTTTTGCTCGCAATAATCACAGGGAAACGGTTTCTCTGCGCTGTGGGTCGCCATGTGATACTTGAGATGGTGGCGCTCGGTGAATGCTGTGTTACACTCGGCACAAACAAAGCGCTTCTCCCCGGTGTGGATTCGTAAATGCCCCTAGAAATATACAATAATAGACATTTACATTTGAGATTAATCGTTTTATTTTGTTTGGTAATTTACATTTTACATTGATGTAATTTGTCAGACACTACATAAATATAGATGAGAAAATTTCATTTTTTAAGATATATTTATATTGATATATTTGTTGGCCTTTATCACTCAAATGATTAGATTCTTAGTGAAGACTGTTTTGTATATAATTAGTCTCCAAAATGAGGAAACTATTAAAGAGTGCAATATAAAAAAGAAGTAAATATATCGTCCCTCGGCGTTCAATAGCGCGAATGAAACAATAACAAGATTTTACAGGAGGCCGAATAAAATGAATAAAGCACCGAATACATTGTGATGTTGTAAAATTGTTTGTAGGGAAAAATTAATTATTGGGGGATTTTTAGTTTTTACGCAAACACACTTTAGTGATTTTTGACGTGTGGCAATATATTATTTGGTTGGTCAGATTGTTTTATGTCAAACTATTTATTTTCATTTTGGAAGCCTTGAAGCCCATCACGATTGACATTATGGCTTCCGACATTACGTAGTTTTATTCAGAATTTGGGGTAAGTTTATATGATTACATGAAAATTCTTCGAAACACAATTGTTCGAATGCGCAATTGTACGAATAACATTTTTTCGAAAAACAGTTATCAGAATGACAATTGTCCGAAAGCAAATTATTCGAACTAACATTTGTTGGAAAACCAATTGCCCGAATTTAATATATTTTTGTGTTATTATGTTGCCTCCTTTGACATATTTGTTGCCAGTAAAATATATTCGATGAAGACTATTATTACTTGTTGTATTATTGTTGGGTAGGTACGTATGTTTGCACATTTTTAATAACTGATGTTTAACAGCGCGGTGCGTCGCCATGTTGTTTATTCCATAGATTTTTATTACACATATATACTATGTAGATGTAGTATTCAGTGGAAAAAGTGAGTCATGGAATATCACACTTTTGGCGTTTTGCTTGGCAACATATTTCAGTTTTCCTTACATTTCAACACACCCTTATTATTATTATTATTTATTAGGAGTGGGTCCAACACGCCCCTGCACCGCGACCATAGGTTGATCTATTGTGCCTCCCTTAGGGGGATGTCACTTCAACAGCAATCCGGTTTCTTGAATAAAGTCCCATATTTTGCAGATTGAAATGCCTCCCAGATCTTGGGGTCTTAGTATAAAGGCTCCCAGGTGTCTGTGTCTGGATTCCATTAGGGCTGGACACTCGCAGATCACATGAGAGGCTGTTTCTTCCTCTTGTTGACACTTTCTACAATTTGGTTCATCGGCGATCCCCATTATGTAATGGTGTCTTTTTAGATGACAATGCCCAGTAAATAGACCAGTCATCGTTCTTAGTTGCTCTCTGCTGAGACTCAGCAGCTTTCTTGTCCTCTTTTTGGAGGGCCCTTCTATGAATTCTTTCGCCTGCCGTTGTCCACAACTAGCTTCCCAGAACTCTTTGTGTTTGACTGTTATCCAGTCTTTGACCGATCTTTTGATTGTTGCTGCAGACAAGCCAACCGCTGGTTCAGGTCCTATGAAAGGCATCCCTGATCCTTTCTTTGCCAGCTTATCTGCTCTTTCGTTTCCTTCTATACCTTTATGTCCAGGTACCCACACCAAATGTATTTTGTTGTTTTCCCCTAGCCTATTAAGGTACTTTAGACAGTCCCATACCAGTTTTGAAGTGACCTGGTATGATTCTAGCGCCTTAAGGGCTGCTTGGCTGTCTGATAAAATATAAATGTTCCTATTTCTATAGTTCCTATTTATATTCTCACATGCACATTCAATAATTGCGTACATTTCTGCCTGGAATACAGTAGAGTATTGTCCAAGACTACATGAAAAATTCATCTTGGTTCCCCAACAATGCCCCCCCGCACCAGTGCCTGTGCTGGTCTTTGATCCATCTGTATACCAGATCAATCCCTGCTTCTTTGGTTTATATACCTTTTTCCCATCCCATTCTTCGTACGTGGGGTAGCTGACTGTGAATGGTTTGTGGTAGTGGTAGTGTGGTAACATTTTGTCCGTACTCATATATAATAATGAGTCCAGCTTATTGTCCCCACTGAAATTGGTATGGCCGTAGCCTACATGTTTATGGCTCCAAAGGCCATTACAAATTAATCTATATATTCCAAGCCTAGCCTCTGCCTCAATCACTATATGAAGGGGTGGAAGGCCAAGAAGGATCTCTAAAGCAGCTGTTGGCGCTGTTCTAATTGCTCCTGTAATTCCCATACACGCAAGTCTCTGTAACCTACCTAGCTGGTTCTTACAGGTCATAAGTTTGGTTCTTGGCCACCATACCAGTGCAGCATAACTGATGACCGGTTTAATTATGGTGGAGTAGACCCAGTGCAGGGTTTTGGGTTTAAGTCCCCATGATTTCCCAAAGGTTCTTCTACATGCCCAGAAAACTCTGCTTGCTTTATTTGTTATATGATCAACGTGTTGTTTCCAGTTTAATCCCTTGTCGATTATCACTCCAAGGTATTTAACCTGGTCACTGGGCATGATCTGCTTTCCAAAAAGAGTTGGTGAAATAAAGCCTTCTAGTTTCCTCTTTTTGGTAAATGGTACTAGGACTGCCTTATTAGGGTTAATTTTCAGTCCCACATCTTTGCACCATCCTTCAACTGCTTGGATAGCTGATTGAGTCACTTCCGTGACTGTCCTTGGGAATTTTCCACTTACAATGATTGCAATATCATCTGCATAGCCTATGGCTTTAATCCCTTTTTTCTCGAGTTTGTCCAGTAGTTCATCCACCACCAGAGTCCACAAGAGTGGTGATAGCACCCCCCCCTGAGGACAACCCCTGTTAGTGGATGCCCTTACTGTCTCCCCGAATAGGGTTGCTGATACTATTCTATCCTTAAGCATCGAGTTGATCCATCTGCTTATGGTGTTTTCAATTCCATGCCTCTTAGCAGCCTTGGTAATCACCTCATGAGAGGTTTGGTCAAATGCTCCCTCTATGTCAATGAATGTCCCAAGTGCTAGCTCCTTATAATATAAGGATTTTTCAATACTCAGCACTATTTCATGCAGTGCTGCTTCTGTGGATCTACCCGGTTGGTACGCAAATTGATGTTTGTGTAAAGGTTTCAACTTTAGCGCTCCATCCTTTACGTGTCTATCGACCAGTTTTTCCATTGTCTTTAACAAGAAAGAGGTTAGGCTGATCGGTCGAAAAGCCTTTTCCTCTATGTAGTTTTCTCGGCCTTGTTTGGGGATGACCACACCCTTAAAAACTTTTCTCTAAATCTAAATAAACAAAGTGTTTTTTACGACAAATAAATCCGAAAACAATTCACATTAGTCGTTATTCTCTATGGAAAAACGATGTACTAAAACGTCAAAAATCCCCCGGAAAAATGCCTCACTTCGATTCATACAAAATACGACACCTAGTATATTATAATAAAAATCTATGGTTTATTCCTCTCACAATACTACTAACATGACGTTTAAAAATTCGAACAATTGTAATTTCTGATAATTGTGTTCGGAAAATTGTATTTCGAAAAAATGTGATTCGAATAACTGCCATTCGTAAAATTGACCATTTGAATAATTGTTTTTCGAATAATTTTCCTGTCACCAGTTTATATTGTGTGTTCGTATGATGAAATAATTTTTACGAGAGATCATATTTCAGACCAATAATTCTATATTTCTTTTTCATAATCTAGATGCTGATAAACTGTCAGTCATCCCAAATTCAATTCCACCTTTATATTTCATCATTCACTCTGACAATAAAATTAATTCAATTTTTCGATTGAATATTCGATTCTTCATCTACTCACCATAAAATAATGCATATTGATGGATATTATTTTGCCAATGAAAGAGTTAGAAACCGGATGAATTTAACGATATATTTAAACAATTATTCCTACCTGATATAAAATTTTCAACATGTGATATTGAAGGAGTTATGGATCATTAATTGTAATTGATAATCTTCAATTTAATTTAAAACGAGGATACATAATTCAAATTTTCTTCACCTGGATTCATTTACATGCAAAATTTAAAAGCCCAAAACACGAGGAGAATTTTGAAGTTAAAAATGTATTTTCTACACCCGGAATCATCTAGAAGATATTTGTCAACGACGAAGATTTTCATTCAGCTGCGAGTCGATATTGATATTTATAATGTTTACTCCATAGTTGTATGAGGGTTTTATTTTTGATTTAATGTCTGTTTCCGTATGATTGAATTTCCATTGTGTTTGAACGTTGAATATTTTAGAGTCATGAAATTAATTGCTGTATGAAATGGATCTTTTGGTTTGATCGTGATGTTTTTTTATGTAAAAGGTGAAGTTTGATTCTTAACAAATTCTTTTTGTCGTATTAAATATTTAAATTTTCACTTTCACATCCAATTTTATTTTTTCCATTTAAAATATTATCTTCTGTTCAAGTAAATTTTTGTCATAATAGAATCATTATTTGTAATTTTTAAATTTTCCAATAAATTGTAATTATCTCAAAGTGCGTTGTCTCTCTGATTTCCCCAATACAGTGCAACAAATCTCTTAATATTCATCTTTTATTTTTATTTATCTTGATCTTATTTATTTGATTTTATTTGTCTTCATACATGTTCATGATTTGGGTATGACCCTGAGGTTAAAATTTCATGAGTCTCATTGTTTCTATTGCTGAACTGTCGGTGAAGGGAGGTGTTTGAGCAGGTTTTGCGACCTGGGTAAATGTATTAAATCATTAATTCAGGTCGTGATCATTTTAAATGCTCTCCCACTAGTAAACCCTCTCTCAACATATTCGCGGTTTTGTTCCATACAGCGTTTTAGGAGTTTGAACAATATTTGGGGAATGTTTTATTAACAAATTTACGTATTTAAAAAATAAGTAAATAAATAAAAAAAAAAAATAATAAATGCTTGAAACTGTAACATCTTTATAAATCTCATAATACATAGTCTCATATTCGTCTTCTTCTTTCTTCAGGCGTCTCTCCACTACTGGGATGTAGACCTCTTATAAGCACGTCCATTCGTCTTTTTTTGGGCCTTTTCTTTGATTTGACTTTGGCATTCTAGTAAAATAATAATATTACAGTTCATTATTTCAGCCACTGGCATTATTCCAAAATAGTTAATCCGTAATTTAGAAATGATAAATTTATCGAAAACGTAATAATGCAAAAAAATGGAAAAAACAGTAACAATGAATACATGTAGAATCGTTAAAATTTTTTTAAACGTTAATATTTGGGAATCGGTATGGTTGTTAGGTAGTATAGAGACCGACCTCCTCAGAGCCTAATCCTTTGATATGTTAAGTATCTGGATGGGTGAACTATTCCCAATTGAAAGCTTGATGATGCGTTTGTTGCATTTTATTTTGCTCTTTTAAATAATTTACAATTTACGCATTGATCTGCTAATTCTTTTGAGGAAGTGTATAATGGTAATAATAATAATTGAGTGTTATTATTTGTAGTGCTTAATTGTTATTAATATCATTAGTAAATCGGCCAGAAAAAAAACAATAATTTTATAGCATTGAAAATAAATCTAGTAATTTTCTTTATTTGTTGTCATTACTTGCAGTAAGAAGAAGAATAAATGGTATTGATGCTGTCAGGAACTATGAAGAACATTTGTGAATATTTGAATGTTGCGTGAGTAAATTGCGTAATGTATAATGTTTGACAGTAGTTAGTGTGTGTGGGATAGTGTGGAACAGTCCGTGCGTAGAGAAGGTGGATTGCACTGGGCTAGTAATCCAGTGGTTGCGAGTACGAATCCTGCCACGACCGATTTCGCTCACCTATAGCATAAGCATTTATGCTTTATTTAGGGAATGTAGGAAGATGTATATGTACTTGTTTAACAAGGACATATTAATTTTTTTAATAATAAAAAAAAGGTTCGAAGAGTGTGTTGACGAAAAGATTAGGTCCGAATAAGAGAATAATGTGTGTTGTTTAAAGATAAATAAAGAAGTTATAAGAACAACAATTATGGATAAAAGGATATGGATAGAAGACGTAATGAGTCCCGAATAAATTCAGTCAACCTTTTGACATTTCTCATATACTAAAATTCAGACGGATAAATTTAGACCAATCATTACTAAAAACTAAATTGTTACTTAAAAAACATTGTTATTGCATACATACATACATACATACCATCATGCCATGTCCCTCACGGGGTAGGCAGAGAGAACCGAACGCCACATTTTTCTATCTTGACACACATTCATCGCCTCATCAACATTCATACATCTTCTTATACATGTTCATCTGTTGTTCACGCTTCTTACATTTCCATCTTTCAAAATATCTTTTACATGGTCGTGCCATCCTTTTCTTGGGCGCCCGCGACCTCTTATTCCGTTCCTGTCAGCTTTGTATATTTTCTTCGTCAGACGTTCTTCGTTCATTCTCCCCAAGTGGCCAAACCATCTCAATGTGTTAACTTTCATTCTGTTAATTACATCTTTCTTTATCTTACATTCTTTCCTTGTATCTTCATTCCGAACTCTATCATACATCGTTCTGTTACAAATTCTTCTAAGCGATCTCATTTCAACTGCATTTATTCTGCTTTCGTGCGACTTCTGCCATGTCCAGGTCTCACTTGCATACGTCAGGGTTGGCACTACGATTGCGTTATGAATGGCAACTTTAGCGTCTCTTGATATGTTGCGATCATTCATAACTGGTCTAAGTGCTCCATTCACTCTGTTTCCTGCCATAACTCTTCTTTCAATATCGTTATTGTTTTTAAATAATATATAATATTTCATTATATGGTTGAAGTCGTACCTGCGATAATTGTGGATATAATATAAACAAAAATGTTTAAAAATTAAAACACCACAACACATTGAAAATTGACTTTGGTCTTTTTACCCCAATTATTGGTTGGAGTTGCTTGAAGGTTTGATAAAAATGGTTGTAAAGCGGGTATGAATAAGCCTAATGGGCGAATACATGCAAATACCTGGTCATTCTTATGGGAAACAGAGAACAGAACAAAAATCATATATCTTTTTATGTATCATAATTTTAAATTTATCACGCCATTTCTCTATGAGAAAATGCAGAGAGAACCGAATGCAATACGATTCTTTCTTGACAAACATTTTTATTAAATAATTGCTTTGTTTACATTCACAAAAATTATCTCCTGTAATTCAGATTTCATATCCTCTTTTACGAGTAAGATATCGTTAATGTGGTCATGTTAGTAATAGTAATAATAATACAAGTAGTAGTAAATTTTATTTAGACGTAAAAACATATGAAAATTAATACATCTAGTATAAACAAAAAGTATATAATTTTTTTATTGACATACATTTTTTTAAAATATCTCAATAGAGACGAAGTTGGGATATTGTAGAAGAATCAGGAACTCGAGGCACCTACAGGGCTTACGACCTGTCATCGGCTGGTTTACGTGATCACTTTATGCGCTTGCGCAACGTTCACCAATTATGCCTTCTTATTCAGTTCCCTTATCAATGTAATTTTTGAAAGTTCTATATATTTGAATAGTGTGTAACAATTCACCTGAAAATAAGGAACTATATTATTGCCATCTATGGAGTAACGGAAAAGCCTTTTTTAATGCCATCTATTGAGAAATTAAGAAATTAGTTTATTCGTAAACTCGACTCGTAGGTGCCTTGAGTTCCTGGTTCTTCTACAATATCCCAATTTCGTCTCTATTGAGATGTTTTAAAAAAATTTTTGTCAATAAAAATATCATTTGACTACTGAAATGGGAAAAAATCCAATGTTTGCGTATATGTAATTAAAAAATATTCGATTTATATAATTTTTTTTAAACAATAAGTATGGTACAAAGTATGACAATCAATTATAAAAACATGTAAAACTAGGGAGAACATTAATATTTTTTAACTATGTATTTAGCACCTAGCCTATGAAAGATGACAAGACTTTTTTTTTTTTTTGTTTAAGGCGATTCACCCTGTAAAGAGTGCTATGACAAGACTTGTGGTTTCTTTTATGTTTGGTAGCAAACTATTATATATTTTGAGACCATTATGGTATAAACTATTTAGTGTAGGTACTTGTTAATCTCGTTTTTTGAAGTCTAAAATCCTGACATCCTCTCGTAGTGTAAGTGTGAACATTGGCATTGAATAATATATCCCTCTGCATATATTGTCCCTCTGCTGATTAACTGTCCTATCTGACATTTTTTGCAAAATCGAGTTAGGACCACTAATGTGTATTTATATGTTGTACGCATGTTCTCACTAAAGGTCTCATCTGTATCACCTCCCGTTAACTTGGAATAGCTTAGTGATTTGTTGTCTATGGCCCGATATTACAGTTGGCCCTCAACTCATTGAGTTTGTTAAACTCATGATTAATGTTAAGGGGGGATTGAATCCATTTCCGTATTACAGTGCAATATGACATGTCAGT
The DNA here is from genome assembly GCA_963576475.1 of Molanna angustata. Lineage (NCBI taxonomy): Eukaryota > Metazoa > Arthropoda > Insecta > Trichoptera > Molannidae > Molanna > Molanna angustata. Next base: position 7,324,958 of record OY754983.1, on the reverse strand, counting down.
TATTAAATCTTCAATTATAGACATATTTTACTTTTTCTGTGGTTATTATCTGTCAAATTTTAAATAACCTCAAATAATACGAACTACAAAACGGGACGCTACGACTTGAAATACTATTGTTTTATTATCCAACATGGTAAATTTAATTTTTTTCACCAAAATCATGCTTTTAAATGCCCATATTCGTTTCAATATGGCTGTCAGTTTGTTTTGTTGTGGCGCCACCGTCAATACAACTAACGCCTCTAGTGATAGAACACTGTAACTACAAGCGTTGCCTAGCAACGAGTCGAGAAATGACAGTTGACTCACCGTTAAGTACTTAATCCGCCAGAAACGTTGAGTTAAATATTTGTCGTTTTAGTGACGTATTTGAGGGAAGATTAGGCCTAAACGGACACTGTAATACACTATATTTTTGTAAAACTTGAGTTTAGCTCTTAAACTGAGACTGTAATACCGGCCCTACGAATTACTAAAAATTAAAATCTCACTAATAGACTACCTATGTGCAAATACGATTCTAATGTATATATAAGAATGATTCATATATATATATATATATATATATATATATATATATATATATATATATATATATATATATATATATATATATATATATATATATATATATATATATATATATATATATATATATATATATATATATATATATAAGAATACAAATAAAATATTAAAATATATTTACACCGTGTCACTGCACCGTGTGTTGGGAGAGATTAAAATATGCACGCTAAAACACTAAAAACGCTCTCCTGAACAATTTGCATTTTGCAGATACGACTGTTAGTCAGGAGAGGGACGATATTTTGGAAGCATATTATTTTTCAGTTTGTAAAGTATACCTATAACATATAACATGCATACCTTGAGATGTCTGGAGTCTTTGAAAGCAGCACTGCATACATTACACTTGTGCGGCCGTTCATCACTGTGCGTCGCCACGTGTCTTCTCAAGTTGGTCGGTTGGGCGAAGGTCTGATCGCAATGTGGACACTGCAGGGGGCGTTCTCGAGTGTGGACCCGCCTGTGAGCCAGGAAGTTGTGACGGTGGTTGAACGCCTTGCCGCAGAAATCGCAGTTGAGAAAGTATTTGCGTATACGTTTCTTTTTTACATTTTCTGTGGTCGGAATCGCAGATGTGATATCCACCATTTCACAGCAATCAACTGGAAAGGAAGGAAATATTATTATTATTATTAGTCATATCAGACAGGCAGCCAATCTGGGTCAACCATCATGAAACCAACCAATGCTCTGTACCTCACCATCTCAAATAATCACAATTTTTTTGTATATTTGTTCTTCATATAAAAAAAAAAGAAAAATTAGTTTTTTTAGTTTTTAAACAAGAGTCATTTAAAAATCTCAAGACAAGGCCAGATGCCATAATACACATGCACCACTTGTTAATAATGAATTATCATAAATATGACACGCAGTATATCTCTGGTATACGAATGGCGTGGTGTGTTGCTTTTCGCTTCTTTAGTGTGCGTTGAGAGTTCGGCGTGCAAGGTAGTGCGCGTTATTTTTTGATAAAATTGCTTTTTTCAATTACAAAAACCAGTGAATTGCGAGCCGTGATTTCACAGGCTTCAAAAAATTTTTGGCCTTGAAAAACTTCCGGGGACAAAATTGCACTGCTGTGTCGAGTGCAGCAATAAAAGCGGCAATGGACTAAAGCGTTCTTTGATTTGTGCGGGTTGCAAGAAGAATTTGCACGGGGTTTGCTTCGACAAACATATTTACGGCACTAATTTTATTTTTTCAACATTAGATTGTATTTTTTTCCTGATTTTGTTTTTATTTTGTGCTTATGTATATTTTTATACCATAATTCTAAGTTTTCTAAACAATTAAAAAAAAATTAATAAAATATCTCAATATTTGACCAAGTTATGATTTTTTATTTAGCATCCCAATTTTAATTTTTTTCCCCTGTTTTTAACACGCAATTTTAGCGCATATTATGAAAAAGGCCCAGCACACAAACGGTTAATTATAATAAATATAATGTCGGCCTTCGTGGTTCAGTTGGTTAGGTATCTGACTACTGATCCAAGGGTCCCGGGTTCGATTCCCGGTGGAGACACAGTTTTTAATTGTGTTTTCAGTCTGGATCTGTGAGACGATAAATATCGTAAATCTCCAGAATGTGGCAACTTGTTATTGGGTGCATGTTGGATAATTATTTGACATAGTAATAATATTAATAATGAACACTTCCTTGCACCCCGCGCAAGTGGTGAGTTCATTGCCATATGGCAATTTCTTCCAACTAACCAGTGTTTCCAGCCCAGAGAAGCAATATTTGTGTGAGAAATGAATTTAAATAAATTTCTCCTCTGCTGGGAATCGAACACAGGACGCCCGCACAGAAACCGAACGGACATAGCACCTGTTAGTTGTCCGAGAAGCTACATAAAATAAATTAAATGAAAATAATAAAAAATATACTATGCTAAATATAATTTTTAAGAAACAAAAGAGAAAGGCAATCGTGGTTTCACTGGACTCACAAATCCAAGCCTTCGAGAAAAAGCGACCAGAGTATCAGTCAGAATAGGTGAGCCACAGGGGCTTGCGACCAGATGGGGCCCCTTTATGACTTGAGTCACGCTCACCACTCACCCACTAACTGATACTCTACTCCCCTGCGCAACCAAATCCAATAGGACGCTGACAATGCTGCTTTTGACACCCTATCAAGAATTTCTTTTTTTTAATCCCTAAGATGGACATAATTCCTGTTAGTAGGATTTTTGATTAAATATTTTCTTTTTCGTACATTCAAAAATTGATTAAGAATACTGAGAGTATTATTGCCAAACACAGATTGGCAATATGGTGACAAGGCTGATGTGTGGGGATACATACGTATTTTTATAACAAACTAGTGAACCCCCGGCAAACTTCGTATTGCCTGTATTATTAAAAATGGTCCTTCATTACCACCCGTCACTTCAGACCTTTCAGTACCTCCCGTCCCTTCAGTACCACCTGTCCCTTCAATAGCACCAGTCCCTTCAGTCCCTTCGAACCCTTCAGTTCCTCCCGTCCCTTCGGTACCACCCATCCCTTCAGTACTTCCCGTCTCTTCATGCCCTTCAGTACTTCCCGTCCCTTCAGTACTTCCCGTCCCTTCAGTATCACCCGTCCCTTCAGTACCACCCGTCCCTTCAGGCCCTTCAGTACCTCCAATTCCTTCAAGCCCTCAGTACATCCCTTCCCTTCAGGCCCTTCAATACCTCCCGTCCCTTCAGGCCCTTTAGTACCTCCCTTTCCTTCATTACATCCCGTCCCTTCAGTAGGTTAAGAAAAAGTTTAAATCCAGAAACCATCCTGGAAGACCTGCGAAGAGATGAAAGGACCTTGGACCTTCTTTTTCGCAGGATACTCCATCTTCATAAGTAAAATGACCAAATACACGAAGAAGAAGAAAAAAAGTTTAAATCCGGGAACCGTCCTGGAAGACCTGCTAAGAGATGGAAGGACAGTTGGACCAACTTCTCCCAGGATACTCCATCTTCATTGGTAAAATGACCAAATACACGAAGAGGAAAAGAAGAAGAAAAATTATTTAATCCAGAAACCATCCCGGGCATACGCTCGACAATTCACCAAAGTTTTATTACAATCAAATGAACGGTTTCCTTTTTTTCCCAGGATAGTCCACCTCCAATTCACCAAAATTTCATCGCAATCGGATAAACAGTTTAGGAGCGCATACAACACATACCATATATGGATACATACAAACATTTAAATTTATAATATAGATGAACATGGTGTGGATGTTGGTGTGTGTGTGTGTGTGTGTGCAAAACAGGTCAAATTATTTTATTGATTTACAGAACCAACAGTTTAAATTACAAATTTACAGTAGCTATATAATATGTATCAAGTTATAAACCTTTTAAAGGTTCTTTTAAATAATTTATTTTTAACTTTATAGATGGGTCAATGGCAGAGCGGTTAGCGTGCTGGGCTAGTAATCCAGTGGTCGCGAGTTCGAATCCTGCCTCAACTATAGCACAAGCATTTATGCTTATTTTAGGGAATATAGGAAGATGTATATGTACTTGATTAACAAGAACATATTATTAAAAAAAAAACTAAGTAGTATATTTAACAATTGCAATTTTTTTTTAACAAGGACATTATTTAAAAACTAAGTAATATATTTAACAATTGCAATTTTTTTTAACAAGGACATTATTTAAAAACTAAGTAATATATTTAACAATTGCAAATTTTTTTAAACATAAGTAAACTTTTAAAACATACATACAAAAGAAAATGAAGAAGAGTATAGCACATAAATTATCAGTTTTGAACTCTTTGATTCATCGACTTTTATCTGTTTCTTTGAGTAGTGATAGTTTCAATAGAGAATTAAATGTTATTAAAAATTTAGCTGTGAATAATGGGTATACTTCAAATATGGTTGATTCTCTTTTATATAGAAAAAACAAAAAGAATGCTTTACATTTTTTAGCTCCGAGGTTAAAAACATTAACAAAAAATAATAAAAATCGTTGGGTTAAATTGAACTATATTGGGAAATCGTCAAACAAAATTGGAAATATTTTGAGAAAAAACAATAAAAACATTGCATTTTATAATGACAATACACAATACACTATGTTAATTCTTAAATAACAGTAAAGATAAAATTGATAAACTAAACCGTAGTGGTGTTTACTCTCTTACATGCAATACATGTTCAGGTATATATGTAGGTCAAACATTAGGGTAGATCTTTAAATACACGCCTTAAAGAATATCTTGCGTGTTACCGTTTGAAAAAAGGCACTTTGAACTTTGCGACACATTTACTTGAGAGTGAGCATTCGTTTAACTCACAAACTGGGATCAATCTTATACATAGTTTAAGAAAAGGTAAAAAATTAGACAAACTTGAAATATTAGAGATAAATAGAGTAAAATGTAACAGCAACGTTGGGGGGCAAAGGGGGTGCACGGTCGGCGGGTCTGTTGTCTGCTCACAAAACGGGGCGGGGAATGGTGGTCGTTGATCGTGCATCCTTATCCGATCCTCACCTCCTCGCGGTGCCCCCTGGTAATTTGACGGTCATATGGGACGTCACGTGTATCCTCATGCCTACGCGTGTGGACGCTTGGGGCAGCCCATGGGCCGTTAAAGCTAACGAGGACGGATGAAAAACCCAAGCTAAGGTCTGTCTTGCCGAGAGCTGAATGGCACTTGGGTTACATAGTGTCAGAAGCGACTCCTGGGGAAACCGGGCGAAATCCCCTTGTAATGCAGCCTTCTGCGTCTAAGAGGCTCTGGGCGCAGTGACGTATATTTCCTCAATACTCGTGGGAACTAAATGGATAAATTTAATAAAAATTCTTACGATAGTGAAGGAGAGAGCGAAGAAGACAGTATCACTGTCTTGCTGCAGGGTTGTTCAGAGGCCCTCAGCAGAACAGTGATAGATCAGTCGGAGGGGTGTGACTCCCCAATGACTGTAAACTCCGGTGTGGAAACAGGGACTGAACTGGCCCAATCCACTAGGAATAATTCTCCATTATCTGATATAATGGAGTATGTGGATATCCCACAGATCCCATCAGTGGCGAGTACGTCTCAAACCCTGACGGAGGACTGTGAGGAATCCAATATTGGACAACACAGTGTAAAACGCTGTGGAGCATCCAGAAGAAGGCTTAAGAAGGCTCTGATAAGGGGTGGGATGTCTACAGACCCTGCTGACAAGCCCGCTACCGACACTCATCCTTCAGCTGTTAAAAGGCCAAGGCAGGATGACTCTATTGAGCATCCCAGTAAGAAGGACAAAGCTGAAGCAATGTCCTACCGAAAAGCCATCAGCTACAAAGTCGGAATCTGCTCTAAGACCGACTCAAAACTTACCGACAAGGAACTGACCACCCTTGAGGTAAGGCTAAACGAGGCCGTGTTTCAGGCAATGGATGCAAGGCAGTATGTTCCAAGATTCGAATCTTGTGTTCCCAAGATGGGCATACTAGCCATTACATGCATAGACCAAAGATCCAAGGAATGGATCGAGAAATTAGTTCCTATCTTACCCTGGAAGGGGGCGGAACTAAAGGTGATCCAAGGGCATGAACTGCCTAGGAACCACATAGCTGTGGCAACCATCCCAGGTAAAGCCTACCTAAAACCTCATATGGTATTAAGATTGCTAGAGAGCAATGAGGGAATCAACACCAGACACTGGAAGGTGTTAAACATCAATAAACTTGACTGGTGTTACAAAATGGCATTCTCAATTGATGAGGCATCAGCCAAAGCAATTGAGAGGGCCGGATACAGACCTTATATGGGCATGACCAGGATATCCTTTATGATAAAGGAGCTGGGATCAAACAAGGAAAAGGGCCTTGCGACAAATGATGGATTAGCTGGGGCTGGACCTAGTTCAACTAATGCCGTCATTAAGGAAATTGGGCTGAATGCTGGAGACGTAGGCCCTGGCGAGGGGTCACGAAATCCTCATGTGGCAGCCTCTGAGATCGTGGTTGAGGCTGAGTCAACACCAGGCCTGGCCCGACCTGCTCTGGGTGGCTCTGGGGGTTTCGTGCCTGTCGCCGGGGCGTCAGTCGGAGTGAATCCTGCCAGTGGAAAGTCCATCGGTGTCACCAATGCTGGGACAACATCTGGCCCGACAGAGGTGATGCCGAGGACTGTGTCTGCCGGTGCTTCCAATGCTGGGATATCAGCTGGCCCGTCAAAGGTGGCACCGAGGGCAGTGTCCATTGATGGCGTCAATGCTGGGACATCGTCTGGCCCAGTAGGGACGGCATCGGGGACGGTTTCTGCCTTCGGTGGCGCCAATGCTGGGACAACATCTGGCCCAGCAGGGGAGGCACCGGGGACGACCGCTGGAGGGATTTCGGGGCCGGCACACTCGGCTCAAGTAGTAAGAGGTGCTAGAAGTGGCAAAAAGCTACCTAGAAAAACCTCATATCCCGCCGGAGGGTATACCTATGACGAAAACGGTAACCCAAAAGCGGTGAATAAATATCCATTGAAGAGCAGGGGCTCCCAATGGAAAGGGCCTAGAAGGCATTGAGGACCATGTTGATGGACACTCAATACCCATTAAATATAATAAAGGCAAATATAGTTACTGACAATACCAAAAAACGGAACTACAACAGTGGTGAAGGATACATAAACCCTAACACTGGAAAAAATATCAATGATAAGATAGGTATACTTCAAATAAACCTTCACCAGGCTCGAGCTGCTTCGGCTATTGCCAATAGAAGGTTGCAGAAAGAAAACCTAACAGCACTACTGGTACAGGAACCATGGACCATTAATAACAGAGTATGTGGTCTGGGCTCCATGGGAACAGTTATATCCTGTGACCATGAATCTAGACCCAGAGCATGTATAGTGATAAACAATAATACCAAATATTTTGGCATTCCAGAATTTTGCAAAAGGGATCTCGTGGCTATAATGATCCCACAAAAAGCAGACAACAGAAAACTAATACTCTGTTCAGCATACTTTGCAGGTGATGAAGCATTACCGCTTACAATCCTTGAAGAAGTAATAAACTTCTCAAAGCAGAATGATGCGAGACTCATTGTTGGGTGTGATGCAAACGCTCATCATACAATATGGGGCAGCACAGACTGTAATCAAAGAGGGGAAAATCTTTTAGATTTCATCATCACACATAATCTAAACATTGTGAACAAAGGTAATGAACCTACATTCACTACCAAAGCAAGGTCTGAGGTTTTAGATCTCACCCTCTGCTCACAAAATATCAGTAATGAAGTAATGGACTGGCACGTATCGTCAGAAGAATCAGCTTCTGACCATAGACATTTAATGTTCCACATTAAAAGCCTGACAAAAACAACAATTCAATATAGAAATAAAAAATCTACTGATTGGATTGGGTTCAAAGACGACCTTAAGGGTGGTATTAGCCCAATAGAGTCGACAAGAAATCTAAGAAGAATAGATTTAATTACGGATGAACTTACGGAAAACCTAATTATGGCCTATGAACAGAATTGCCCAATTAAAACAAAAACTGAAAAAAGGGATGTTCCCTGGTGGAACTCAAACCTATCCACCCTTAGGGCAAAAACTAGGAAACTGTTCAATAGGGCTAAACACTATAGCCTGTGGGAAGAGTATAGAAAATCTCTAACAGAATACCATAAGGCTATAAGGAAAGCCAAAACGGAATCTTGGAAAAAGTTCTGCAGCACCATAAATGGTACTAAAGAAACAGCAAGGATTAATAAAATCCTTGCCAGGAGGAAGGAACCTGGTATAGGTCTCCTAATAAAAGAAGATGGTAATTATACTGCAACATGCAAGGAAACACTTGAGCTATTAGCTAAAACACATTTTCCTGGATGCGAAACGGTGAAGGAAACCATCACTAAGCCTCCAGGATGCGATAAACCAAGTTTAAATGACTGGAGATTAGCATCAAAAATCTTCAGGCCTAATCAAATCAAATGGGCTATCAACTCTTTTGAGCCTTATAAAAGCAGTGGAAATGATAACATATTCCCTGCTCTTCTACAGAACGGTATAGAAAAAATCATGCCGACACTGCTGAAAATATTCAGATCCAGTCTTGCATGGGGCTATGTTCCACAAAGCTGGAGAACAGTCAAAGTAACCTATATACCAAAACCAGGTAAAGAAAGTTATAAGACTCCAAAAGCTTATAGACCAATTAGTCTATCTTCATTCATGCTAAAAACTATGGAAAAGATTTTACATAGATACATAGTGAGCAATATAATAACATTGCATCCTATTCATCCAAAGCAACATGCTTACCAAGAGGGCAAATCTACTGAAACAGCTCTTATTGAAATCGTAGGAAATATAAGAAAATCCCTAGATAGCGGAGAAATTACTCTGTGTGCGTTCCTAGACATAGAAGGAGCATTTGATGCAGTACCAATAAGCGTACTAATTAGTGGACTAAGACAGAAACATGTAGACAATACTATAATAAAATGGATTGACAACATGTTATCCAATAGATACATCATAACTAATCTGGTGGATGAGACAACTAAGGCTAAAACAAACAGGGGGTGTCCGCAGGGTGGAGTCTTATCACCACTCCTGTGGACGCTGGCTGTGGATGGCCTAGTATGCACACTGAACGAATGTGGATATAATACACAAAGCTATGCAGATGATATAGTCATTACAATCAGAGGGAAAGAATGTGAAACAATCTCTGATCTGCTACAAAATGCACTAAAAATAGTTGAAAAATGGTGCAAAGATAATGGACTAACAGTTAATGCAAATAAAACAACTGTTGTACCTTTCACTAGGAAAAGAAAGCTGAATAAACTATCACCTCCAATATTCTTTGGAAAAAAACTGGACTTTTCCAATGAAGTAAAATATCTAGGTATAACATTGGATAGTAAATTAACATGGACACAACATGTAGAAAAAGTTGCTCAAAAAGCAATCAAAGCATTATGGACATGCCATAGACTCATAGGGAATAATTGGGGACTAAAACCCCAACAAGCTCTGTGGTCATACACTACAATAATAAGACCCATAGTATCTTATGCTGTAACAGTTTGGAATGACAAACTACAACAAAGAGGCTGTGTAGATAAACTTAAACGTTTACAAAGATTAGCCTGCTTGCTCATTACGGGAGCCTTACACACAACTCCCACCGCTTCTCTAGAGGCCATGATTAGTCTACCACCTCTCCATTTAAACCTTGAAAAAATGGCAAAGGAAGGTATTATAAGACTAACAAGTGGAAATAAACTAAACACAAATTTAGAAATCCAAGCAAATCTAAACAAAATAGAATCTCAAGACAAATTACTTGCATTCCCAACAGATAAAATATTAACTGTTTACAACTTTGAAAAACCATACAAAGTAGAAATACAAACTAAAACTACAATAGCAGATGTTTGGTATCAGGAATCCAATGGTGCACTTATATGGTACACTGACGGATCCAAGAAAAAGAATGGTATAGGATCGGGTATATATGGGCAAGTGCCTAGGGTGAAGATCCACAAGCACTTGGGACAGTATGCAACGATCTTCCAGGCAGAAATATGTGCCATAACACTCTGTGCCTATGAAATCCTAAGAAGGAATTATAAGAACCACAGAATATACATTTACTCTGATAGTCAAGCTGCTCTTAAAGCTCTTGATTCCTACACAGTAACTTCATCAACAGTACTAGACTGCATTGAAGCGCTGAAGACTTTATCAGTAAACTATGGTAACAAAATCATACTAAGATGGGTACCTGGACACTCCAATTATAAAGGTAACGAGGAGGCTGATGCTCTGGCAAATAGGGGAGCGGACATAGCTACCTATGGGCCAGAGCCTCACTGTCTCCTAGCTAATAGTATTGTTAAATCAACACTTTACCAAAGAATGCTTAACAATGCCACTGAACTCTGGTTATCTACCCCAGGACAAAGACATTCAAAAGCACTCATTTCAGGATTCTCTTCAACACACTCTAAGCGGATCCTAACAATGAGCAGGAATAACCTTAGGATTCTTACTAGAATCTTAACTGGTCACTGTAGACTCAATAAACATCTATGCACGATGAATTTATCGGAAATGTACCTATGCAGGTTCTGCATGGATGAACATGAAACACCGATGCATCTACTTACAGAATGTGGCCCACTAATGCAAACAAGAGTAAAGAAAATAGGTTTGCATATTGCTGATCAAAAGCAAATCAGAGACACCGATCCACAAAGGATTTTACAGTTCTTCCAGGAGATAGGACTATGGAATGACATCTAGCAGGCAAAGTATCACAATGGACTACTATTGAGTCGACGTGAGAAGGTCTCTAGATGGGTTATAAAAAAAAAAAAAACAGCAACGTTCCTTTGATTAACGCACAAATAAATTTTAATACTTCTCCATTATTATTGCCATTAGAATAGTTAATGTCGGGTTTTTCTGTTGGCCATTATTCAATATAATAATTGCTGTCCTTTTAATACAATTTTCGTATATTCATTCCTTCACTTCAATTGTATTTTTATTATACCTTCATACATATTTACCTTAATGTCTTTCGGGTATTTAATTTTTTCTTAGAATTGCCCCCTTCCATATCTATTGTTGTTATCCTCTTTGTGAATCTATATATGGATGGTCTTCATCATTATTGTTCACCATTCTGACGATGCTCATCATAGAGCGATACCGGTGAATGGGAGTCGCGTTTGCGAAAAATTTAAGTAGAACGTAAAATTAAATATAATTTTTTCATAATTTTAGTTGAAGAAGAGTATATTATCTTACTAGTTGCATGTAACACATGAGATCCAACTGTCGACAGCGATAGTTTGTATAGTTGAAGAATAAGTACCAAACCCATAAATACAAATTATTTATTATTTTATGATATTTAGTTTTCTATACAACACATGTACCTAGGTAGTCAAGATAGGATAGTATGGAGGTCAGTCTTTTTTTCCTACCCGGAATATGAAAACAGAATGATGGTATATGTATATTGTATGTTTAGAGATGAAGTATCAAACTATTAAGTCTTCTTTGATATTGTGTATAGGTGACTACCATACAAAATGTATGAAGCGATGTCGTCACTAAATTCAATTTTTATAAAAATTGTTAAAAAAAATTTGAGATGTACTGCTACAATGTTAATATTTTTTATATAAAATTAAATTATCTAGTTGGGGTGTTTCGGCTTTTTTCGATATTTAAAAAAAAATGGAAATATAGACAGTTAAACTCATAAATTTATCATAAAAAAATACTTTTCTTAATAAAAAATGTTTGAGAAACCCTGGAATTTTTTTGAAAAAACTTATTTGAGATTTTGTATTTGTCTATGTTTATACCAATTTTCAGCGTTCTATGGTTTCTGAGATATAGGGAAAAATAAAATAAAAATTCAAAAGTTGATAACCCCTGACTGAAACAAAAATTCAAAATTCCGAGTATAAAAGTTTTGTAGGCCTGTAACTGTTTATATATTCTGAAATTTTAGGCTCTGTAAATTGAGCGGATCAAAAGTTATAAGGGGGGACGGACACACACACACACAGACATACACACACACACACAGACACACGAAATGTTCTACTCCGAATTCTGAGTAAATCCGTGTATGGAACATATATGCTGCGAAGCCTCTAAGTTGGTGTTTTTTGACTTCAAAGTTGGAAAAGCCGTGAAAAAAGTAGACCTCTCCATACAATTCTCGCGTATTCTGGCTTGATACATTGTCGATATGTTAAGAGAACAAAGTTCTCCTGAACAAATCGACAGTTGGATTAGCCATCGGCATCCGCACCAAAAACTAGCAGGAAACTTCAATATTTTGTCTGATATTGTTTGATTTTATCATTTATAAATCATGTTATCTAAAATACATACTCTCACGAAATATGATGAAAATATTGCATAAAGATGTTTTAATGTGATTGTGATATATATATTCCACCTCAGTCTACATAGACTATACCTTTTGATTTTTGAAATATAAAGTTAGGTGTGATCCACTATTTCACAGGACCTCCCACTCACAAAACAATGTTGATTTACAGTTCATAGAAATATATGACTACCAATAAATAAACAGTTATTTTTATGAATTTGGAGATCTACATTTCATCTATGGTTACAAGACTACACGGCATTTACTGATACAAATGATTTCTTCATTACAATAAGAAATAAAAGCTACAATGATTTATAGGATGTGATTAGTTGGTACATTCCAATCACCCACGCAAGCATCTGTCAAATATTAATTTCACTCTCTTGACTTTCAGATCTATTATAGCAAACACAATCACACGGAAGTTATCGAAATTGTTAAAATTAAGTTATAAACAAACAAAATGTTACATTCAATCAAAATAAATAACTCGCTTTTTAAATAACTTTTATGCGTGGGACGACTTTTGTATACACGATAAACTTACCATCCTCGTTGCTGCTCGTAATAATTTGTTCTTTAACAATATCATCCATTGTCCGTCGTCAAATGATTAACAGATGAAAAAATATATTCATTGAAAATTAAATGTCTACTGGCGAAAATATAATTTTAATTTTCCTAGTTTTTTATGGACGTAATCAAATGTCAAATTGTTATAACCATAGACAATGTGAGTAACATGTGTTTTCTACAGTTGTAGGGTGGTGTATTGATATCAAAAGATCTAAACCGAAGTCATATATTATTTACCTACATTTAATATAACTTGGTATGCCCGAAAAAAGTGTTGCCGAATGATATTTATTTTTTTCACGGCAGCATTGTAGGGAAGCTACTAGCGGAAAGAGCTCCAGTATTCGACGCTTGTGGTTGAAAGAGCTCTTGGTACAAGGTTGCAGCGGAAGGACGGTTTGGAGTGACGCTGTCATCAGTCGACACGTGCGTCCCAATGGCGTCCGTATTTTTGAGGTTTGTGTGACATCTTTCGTTACGCGCATGGACGCTGCCGGTGCTGCGGAAACAGGCTGAGGGCATCAACAGGGCAGAGGCGTCGAGGCAGGGTGCAGTGTTGGGCCACTGTAGCAGGGAACGCGGCGGTTCCCAGATTGAATCACGAGAGGTTTTCCGTGTCTTCTGGACCTAAGTCGCTGAGGGGAGAGATGTGCCGTCATCAAGTTTCCGCATGGCACGGAACAAGCCAACGGCGACGCTCTTCAGGATTAACGGAGGCTCGGCCCCACCGAACTTACAGCCACTATGTATAAGACAATGATATTCCTGCAGATAGGATGAATTTCAAATGCACCAGCGTAGTCAGGGCCGGATAAACATGTTTTTGCGCCCAGAGCAATATATTTCAAACCGCCCCCCCCCTTCCTTCTCAAATGTTTGGAATTTCAATATTATATTATGCAGTATATTATGCAATATTATACAGTAAAAATCAATATATCAATATAAACTAAAGAACAAAAATAAATTATAATTCTACCTATTCCTATTCATGTATGTAACGTATCCTGAGAAGTAGGCATTTTAAACTAAAACCTTAGGTCTTACAATTTTTAAAATATTGGATCATCACATAAACCGTTTAAAGTTAAATATAATTTAAAAGTCCTTTTAACTATCTCAAGTATTATGTAAATAAACTAAACTTAATAACTAATGTTAACACTAAAAATATCATAAAAACTATTTTTAATTAAAAAAAACTCAATATAATTATCAAATTCCAGTAAAAATTTAAAATCACACCAAACTTAAAATAAAAAAAACAAATCGCGATTCTAATTAACACAAAACACTAAATAAGTTCTTGGTATAATAAATACCTACATAAATTAATATTAATAAAACGAGGTATGCCAATGAATTTGATATATCCAACATGGATAGGTATTTGAACAAAATCACGCGTCGGGTCTCAGACACTAGAGACGTGCATATTTCGCAGAATCCTGCGTAGGTGGTATGTTGGTTTAGCCCCGGAGAACCTTGTCGGTCGCTAGGAAGTGCCAGGCAGGACGCAATAACTTATAATTGACACATATGGATATCTTGGCTGGTCCATGGGAACACGCCAACGGTCGAGACATCGAAATGCGACATGGGCGTACCGAAATATTTTGGGTTATCAGAAAAGTAGAAGCGGGAACAAGTCTTAAGAAAAAAAAAAAATTGCTTCTGACATAGGAAAATGCTTTCAGAAGAAATTGCTAGTAATCGCTGGATCCTATTCAATAGAATGTGATATAGCTAATTAGTGTCGGATGATAATTAACGAAATGACAATAAGTGAATAATTAATCGGTAAATAATTTAATTACCCATAAGTTATAATTTGGCGGCATGAATAAGAAATCAACAGACAAGCTCACTGTGAATAATAAAAATATTTTCGGTATTTTTAATTTTGGTTTGAGAAAACAATAAGTAAATAATTAATCGGTAAATAATTTAACTACCCAAAAGTTATAATTTGGCGGCATAAATAAGAAATCAACAGACAAGCTCACCGTGAATAATAAAAATACTTTCGGTATTTTTAATTTTGGTTTGAGAAAACACAGAGATGTTTCGTATTGAACAACATCAAACGACCAAGTAGGTAGAGCTAGTTACGCCACTGGAATGTCCGTTGGAGAAAGGTGTCAGATTTCGCGAGCCGCTCTAACGGATACGATAAATCAGAAATTAGACGGACGGCGATGTGGCCCGGCAAATCTAGTTCGTGGGAACGCATGTGAGTCCAGACGGTGTTCGGTCACTAGATCACTAGACCACCCCAAGGTATCAGGTTCATAAGTAGGTTCATAGGGTAGGACACATAAATTTGAATGAGACCAGACAAGGAAATATAAGTAGAGGTAGCCAGGGCTTACCCACTGTCGAATCGTTGCGGACCGAAAGGAGATAGAAAACAGGAAAATTGATTTATTTATTTAATTATTTTAATTTCGGGAACAATACCTACATATTTAACAGTAAACAAAATTAAATAAATTAATGAGCTGGGGAGTAAGCCAATTACGTGAATGTAGAAATAAACACGTAAGTAAACCAACAGAGTGATGGCTGAAAGAAAATTTACCGGTAGGTATAGGGGAATAAATACGTAAATAAATAACTAACGCAATCAGAGAAAAGAGATACGAAGAAATAAGTAAACGTAGGAAGTGGTAGACAACCATTTCAGAGGATAAACGGCTAGATAAACAAATAAATAAATAAAGAATCGAATGATTAAATAACCCAGGAAAGAAATGAGAGCATGAATAAAATAAAAAAAAAAAAACCTCCCGGTAATGATGACCTAACACAAAAAGGTTAAGACCCAGTAACGAGTGAAATAGAAATTTAACTCAACCTATTCTTCGCACTACGAAAAAAATAAAAAAACAAAAGAAAAAAAACAGTCGAAAAGATCACGACCCTAGGTTTAATATCTAAGTCATCCTCAGAATACCGACATGTATCGATTTTTTTTCCGCGTGGGTACCTACGACCCGGTCCGAAAGTACCAAGCTGCATACCTAGAATAATATCCCAGGATATTCACAAAAAACCTCGATTCAAGAGAGACCAAATTAATAGCGACGTTCTAGGACTATGAAAATTATACGAATACAGAAAGGACTTAGCATGTATACACAGACGAACTTTAACTTTTAACTATACATACATACCTACGTACATACTTACAGACCAACACGCCATGGCCCTCACGGGGTAGGCAAAGAGAACCGAACGCCGCATTTTTCTACCTTGACACACATTCATCGCCTCAGCAACATTCATACATCGTCGGAGACATGTTCGTCTGTGGTTCACGTTTCTTGCACTTTCATCTTTAAAAATATCGTCTACATGGTCGTGCCAACCCATCTAAATGTGTTAACTTTAATTCTGTTAATTACATCTTTCGGTATCTTACTTTCTTTCCTTGTATCTTCATTCTGAACTCTGTTATACACCGTTCTGTTACAAAATTACCTACAAATTTTCCTACGACGGTATCAAGCAGTAGGTACGGTAATTATTCTGGCATTATTTTTTTTTCAACACAAAAATAAATACATACTTCGTACATACGCACATCTAAATTACTGCAACCTACCACAAAATCTTACAAAATTAACTAACACCATGACGAATTGAAATAATAGGACTGATTTATATAACGTTACTCTGGGACAGGCTTACATAGCCTAGTAGAGTAGCCTAATCCACAAATTAAAATATAGGTATAAATGTATACACTTACGACATACTTTAACCTTTTTAAATTATAGTATAACTTATAATTTTATTTACTACGGTAGAAAGTTATATTATGTTAATTGTTATTGTGATACTTGAAAAAAAAAGGATTTTTAGTAAATGAATAGGAATTAACAACAAGTAAATAATACCAGGCGATACCATGACGGTCATTGCGTTACCTTGGGTAGGCAGGGAGAACCGAACGCCGGAATTCTCCCTCGACACCTACTCAGCACGGTTATGAAATTCTTATATAACCCATATCCGAGATCAGGTGATAGGTGATTATCTGATCGTATGTACTTCCCATATAGGCTATAAGCTATTATGCGCAGAAATATTTGGGCATTCATGCCTGTGTCTGAGCGGACTTAAATAAAATAAAATAAAATAAGTTGGTGGTTACGGACAGCGGAGGTTTCCATTCTGGTTATTATCAGTATAATAAGGTGGTTTTTAAATAGGTATTTTAAATATGCGCCAGCCGCTCAGAGGAGACGAGAGCTTTCGTTTCAATACTAGGGGAGACATCTAGCGAAAAATTCGATCAGCTTCGGGCAGCGCTCTGCTCGACCGACTGTCATAGGTCAGAGACAGCGCGCGAAACTCTATAGATGGCACGAAGAAAATAAGCCGAGGAAAATCTGAAAGGGGAGGAAATTGGCGCGAGGGGAGAATATTAAATTAATAATAATAAAAGGGAAGAAAATTGAAGTACAATAAGTTGATTTACGTCCGTAGGGGATACTTTCGCGCTTTGGTTCGGGACTCTGATGCAGATCGTTTAGCTGAGGTTAGTAAGCTTGGGGCGCAGGGAAAAGCTTCGCGTCTCGACATACAGAGGGCGAATAGCGATAAAGATAGGAAAATGATTTTCTCCTTGAGAAAATTCGATTCTTTTTTCTCCAAGCTTCGAAGAAAATTATGGCAGTCATCGAGGTAATAAGAATGAGTTGTTTTATAAAAAGAAAATGTACCTACGGGAACTTATATTAATTTATGTAACATAGTTAGGATTGGTAGGGCGAAAAGAAAGGAATAAAATAATGATTTTTGTCAATAAAATTGAAATAAAATAATGCTATTGTCAAGGAGAATAAAATAGTTGTTGGGAAGTACCATAATTTTATGTTCCTACAACATATCAGTGTCTAAATAATTTTGTGTGTTGGGTAATATAGTTAATCAGGGTTGGAAATACCTACCTATAGGCACACATTTCTGTATGGAGAAATTATAATGTTATGTTGCTCTGATCATGTAAATAGTCCATAAGAAGTGTATAAGTGTATAAGATGAAAAAAAAAAGAAAAAGTGTATGTGTAACGAAAATTAAAAAAAAAAAAAAAAAAGAAAACATAGTGCGTGAACTTTGGCGCGAAAAATCAGTGCGTCCGTACGGGAACATAGGGACAGCCGAGGAACTAGGGGGGAGGAGCTGGCGGGACGAATGCCGCCGGTCAATATTAGCGACCGCACGGGATGATCTGGAGCATTCCGATTTCGTCATCGCAACAGTAACAGTCTTCTCTCTTGTTCGCGGGTCTCGCCAGCTAGACCAAGTACCAACGATTCTACCCAACCGTCGTGGACGCATAGCAAATAAAATTTTACAAAGTACTTTACTATAAACCAGTGAATCAGACCAGCAAGGAAGGAGCCCATTTCAAACATTAAAATTTATATCAGGGCATACGCGGTCGTTACGGTCTACTACAGACTCGCTCTGGCGAGGTCCCGCGGACGGAGAGAGGCCACCCTACCAGCAGGCTAAGTCTGTAAGTAGATCTCGACCGATAAATGTCGAGATTAACTGTCAAAATATCGACTAATCGATATTTTGACAGTTTTGGTAGTCACTAAGCAGATAATGCGTGGAATCGTTCTCGCCCACTTATTTGACGGCGAGATTGGGTCGACATCGAGTCGAGAGACAAGATCTAACGCCGCCATGTTGAATTAAATGTCATTTTTTTACGCGAACAATGCCGAATTTCATATTTATTTTGAGAATAATAATAAACGGGTTAAACGACGCCGTTTAAGAGATTCTTCAAACCCTTTAAATATTCCGCGTAATTCATTTATTGCTAATTACCGCATAACAAAAGTTTTATATGGTTATATATTTAATGGAAATATGCGTCCGTACTTAGATTATAACATAATTCTATGATGATTCTATGCGTCCGTAAATGTTTTCCGTAGGTATAGATTTGAAATAATTTTTGATTTTGAGAAAGTATTCTTGTAAGCTATTTTATCACATATGTATTTTAACACTTAACAAAAGAAAATTCGGCGTAGTTTTTAGTAAAAAAATAACACGCTGCTGTCATCACACTTGATAAATTGATCGAAATATAATTAAAAATAATTTTTAAAATTACACTCGAAACATTCAATTAACACAAAAGAAGTTAATTTAATCGTATTATAACTTGCTTTCGTGCTTTAAAATATGACCATATTATATTTATTTAACAAATTTATGTAAACAAATTTGACATTTATTCAAATCATGGGGAAAATATTGTGTATTGCCATAAATGATAATTCAAAAATGTACCGCAAGCCAGCCTAAAGGCGACAAATACTCATAAGTGCATTTACGAACTCGACAGCGCTTAGTGACTACGAATTGTCGTCACGGGCGTAAACATGACGAGAAGAGCGGCGATACGTTGTCGGATCTCGACTTTTTTACTGACTTAGCCTGCAGGTTTTATTTCACATTATTTTGTATGTCCACTGAGTCCATTCTACTCCACTCAATTGGAGGGCCATTTTTTCCCGCCCTGCCAAGAAGACAACGGCAAGCGCTTCTTTTGGAAAAGAGGCCCTACCCAGGAGACATCCACGCCGCCTCTGTGGTAGGAGGCAATTATTCGAGGATCATTATCGCCGCCTCTGGAGAGGCCGCCCACGAGGATCACCAGCCATCGCCTCACAGGAGGCCAATACTGCCCTGTTCTAATTTTCGTTTCTTCACACTTCGACGTTCTCAACGTTCTTTTTTTTTCAAAGACTCCCTTCGTGTTTTGTTGTGTGCACACACATAGTTTTAAGTATACATTAAGATCTTAGTATAAGTCCTAGTATTTAGAAAACATTGTCTCTTAGCTTGTAATGTCTTTGTGTGCCTAGATGCTAGTAAATTTTAGTTAACTGAATTGATTTTTTTTCTTCTCTCTCATATACAATCCCAATCTGAAGCCTGTTTTAATTATAGTTAGTAATTAGGTAATTTTAAGGTTTAATTTAAGTTTTAATTCCCGGGGAGGAATCACAGCGACGGCTTGCACCCGATAGCTGGCCGGGCAAACCAACTAGTGGGCGGCGAAGGGCGGCTACCGCCCTGAGCCTAGCAAGTCGTCGAAATCGGCTGTGCCGATACTCTAGTGCCACCTCAGTGTGAGCACTGAATAAGAAAATAGTTCCCGACAAAATCAATACCCAATTTTCATTTTCAAAGAATATTTAAATAATTATCAACAACCTCGCAACACCTTCCGACCTTCCCACTTTCCATCTTTTAAACTCCCCCCGGTGTATTAAATGGCGCCCAACGTTGAAGGCAGCTTAAGCGACTTCTCCGCGAATTATATCTAATAAAATAAAGAAATTAATCGTTATTAAAAAAACTATAATTAATCGTTGAAAATTCGCGATTTTTGATTTTCTTATTGGAAAATAGAGATTCCAGTTGGAATCCCATTAATAATCCAACCAGATATTAATCGAAAAATACCTTCCGCGGATTAAGTCGAAAGAAACTTAAGTTTGTTCACTTACAAAAATAATTGCTAAGAAAAAAAAACACGTACCCACGAATTTAGGATAAAATAACTCGAGGCTTCAGAAGGGTTGTAGGGGAGAGATAGAGAAAGAAATATTAATATCTAAACAATTACCCAACACTAGTTTTTACCTATTACTTTACAATTTTGGTAGGTAATATTTTTATTTGTATGTCTTGAACCACCGAATCTGGTGATCCTTATATCATTTGACTAATCACCGAAGCTGGTGACCTTATAATTTTTGTATTTGGTAGTTAAATCTTTATCATCGACACTCGTAACGTTTTAATTAGTAGGTAATTGACTGATCGACAATAGGTATCTGAATTGATAGAATAGGTATATACATCGGTAAGAAATCGCTTGGACGACGGGAATAATTCTTTTTTATATAATAAGCGTCTCGATGAGTAGATAGGGAAACTCGCTTGGCAATGAATAATTAGGCCGTTATAATATTTTTTTTTGGAATATTACGTTTTTTCTGCTAATGATAAAATAATAAGGATAACTGCTAATTACGAAACAGGATTTTGTCCTCAGTAGTGGGGAGATAGATAATTTTTGTTCTCGATTTTTTTTTTTGTTCTCGTAGGTATAGCTATTTTCAATCGAGATTAATATCGTTAGTGGTGAGTTGGGTAAATTAATATTATAGACTAATTTCGTTTGGGAAGCATAATACTCGCTTAG
Organism: Molanna angustata; assembly: GCA_963576475.1. Lineage (NCBI taxonomy): Eukaryota > Metazoa > Arthropoda > Insecta > Trichoptera > Molannidae > Molanna > Molanna angustata. The sequence goes on along the minus strand of OY754983.1, from coordinate 7,303,660 downwards.
GAAGAAATATTCGTCTCTCCTTAGGGGTAGGATAATAAACCAAAAAGGTTATGAATATATTTACCAAGGAAAAAATGATAGGTACAAATATATTTTAATACATTTACGAATATAACTATTACGGATATAATTTTTATATAAATTTTATTGTATGTATACGGAAGAGGATTGCTACTCTAAGACTCATTAGCGGTGAGTTAACATAAATTAATATTTGATGGTTTTAGGTATAAGTAGTCCAATTACGGAGAAATTATTTTACGTACGGAGATAGATAAAGACCGTTTAAGGTCGATAGTGATTATAAAAAGAAAAAAAAATTAATTTTTTTTCTTTCAATTAGGAACTTTGAAAATTACTTTTTTCTTTCAATTAGGAACGTTGACCGATGTTTTTTTGATAATACTGAATAAGAGATCACCGCGCCGGTTACCGGATAAAGTCGTCTCAAGGGCGGTTACTTAAACAGTCACGCAGTCGGGACACCGAAATATTAAGAAGGGAATAGAGATAGTGACAGATATGCGACGGTTGAGAGGAAATAGTGCGTCAGACATGGAGAGTTCGGCAGAAAATAGTCCGGTTATACCAATGCCGATCGAAGAAGAGGCAGAGGCAGGCCAAAATTATAGCTCGCCCGCGAGAGCCGCCTTGGCCCCGTCTGGGACTTGGGAGCGGGCATGCGTACCACGTGTCCTGGAAGATACCTTCAGCGGTCTAGCCGAAGAAGACCTTGAACAATTCATACGCGCTTGTGAAGCGCATTTCAAGGCTGTACACTGTAGCCCGGCCGTGCAGGTGGAGAGAGCAGCGCAGAGGTTAAGAGGCGAAGCAAAGAACTGGTGGAGGCCTCACTTGCAAGGACGCTGGGGATGGGCGGACTTCTGCAACGTTCTTCGGTCCAGATATGGAACAGAGGCAGCTCGTGCCTCGCTGCTGGTGAGCCTGTATGGAGATCGACAGCGAGAGGGCGAAAGTGGTATTTGTTTCCTGCAGAGGAAAAATGTAATATACAGGAGACTATTCCCGAAGGGAGAGATCAACGAGATCTGTCAGGATCTCATCGGCCTGATGCACCCGAGGTACAGCGAACTTCTAGAAGTGGGTCTGACCTTCGGACCCTATACGATGGACACTCTGCGGAGTCGAGTTTCGGGACTAGACTTCCCACGGCAACCTTTATATACAAACACTACACGGGTTCAGTGGAACATGCCGTCAGTGCAGCATCAACATCGTCAAAATGGCTTCCAATCGGAGCCAGAGAGGTATATTGAAGGCGACCATCGCGCCGACTTGCGACAAAATGGCGGCGGACGAAATTATGTACCAAATGGACAGCGGCCCGCGGGGAACCACGATTGGAATAGACATTACAATAACGGACCCAGACCTACCTATCAACCCTTTAGAGCGGGAAACGCCTCCCGCCTGGGCGGAACCAACCACGCTCAGGCGACACGCCGACGTTAAGTGGGAGTGGTCAACGCGACCAGCCAGACCCAATGACAATAGACCACCACCGCATGATTACTGGAAACGACAACAATAGAAGGGGTTGGGCATGTAACAACGTAACGGGACTTCACAGACGGCCATTATCACGTATACCTGCTAAGCTAGTAGGTATCGCTACCGCGGCCCTAGTAGATTCGGCGAGCACGCACAATTTAGTGAATGCTAGGTTAGTACCTAGCCATTTAATACGACACAGTACGGATAAAATTGTAAGACTCGCACACTCGAGTGTGGAGATGAAGATTAGCGGGGAGGCAGATATTACATGGACCTCAGCCGCCCATGTCTTGACAGATACTTTCCTAATTGTCCCAGGACTAAGAGAAGACGTGATACTTGGTCATGAATGGCTCGTTAAACACAAAGGAGTGACAGACTTCCACAGAGGCTGTCTTCATATATGCTGTCCGTCACGAAAAACAATACATTTTCTACCAAACCGACCGCAACAAGATATAAATATAGAGACTTTCCCAGATATTAATATATTAGACGTCGCGCGTATCGCGAGTACAATGGCTAGCGAAGTGGAAACGCTGGAAGGGCGCAGAGATGACGAAAGGCGCAGAAACGAGGAAGGGCGCAGAAATGAAGGAGGGCGCAGAAATGACGAAGGGCGCAGAAACGAAGAAGGGCGCAGAAATGAAGGAGGGCACAGAAATGACGAAGGACGCAGAAATGACGAAGGTCGCAGAAATGACGAAAGGCGCAGAGATGACGAAGGGCGCAGGAATGACGAAGGGCGCAGAAATTACGAAGGGCGCAGAAATGAAGGAGGGCGCAGAAATGACGAAGGTCGCAGAAATGACGAAAGGCGCAGAGATGACGAAGGGCGCAGGAATGACGAAGGGCGCAGAGAGGAAGGAGGGCGCAGAAATGACGAAGGGCGCAGAAATGACGAAGGGCGCAGAAATTACGAAGGGCGCAGAGATCACGAAGGGCGCAGTGATCACGAAGGGCGCAGAAATGAAGGAGGGCGCAGAGATGATGAAGGGCGCAGAGATCAGGAAGGGCGCAGAGATCAGGAAGGTCGCAGAGAGCACGAAGAAGAGGAGGAACGTGAGGAAGAGATGCGTTCTCACCAGGAAGACGAACAAGAGGCCGGAGCGTGGGCTCTAGCAGAGGACATCCGAGTTAGCCAGCGTAGAGATGCAGATATTAATCAAAAAATGCAAAGGATACGGCGAGTGCAGGCGCGGCCGAGCCGAGCACGAAGTCGTTTTGAAAGAAACCTGCAAGCCGCATACGAAGTATTAGGTACAACTCTGTGGAGGAAGCAGGAAGGCGGAGAGTCGAAGCTAGTAGTACCCCGCGCGAAGATAGCAGAAGTAATAACGAAATATCACGACGACCCGGTAGCTAGTCACCCAGGTACGAAAGAGACTACGCGCGCCATTCAGAGACTATATTACTGGACAGGACTGAAGGCGGATGTCGCACGACATGTGAAGACATGCGGCGTGTGTATGCAGGCGAAAGCCCGACCAGGCTTACATCGAGTCCATCAGACAGGACACCGGGCAACCAAACCATTCGAAGTATTAGCGGTAGATTATATGGGTCCGTATCCAGCCTCCGCGGCGGGAAACCGTTTTATTTTAGTGGTCACGGACCTATTTACTAAGTGGGTGGAAGCCTTTCCCATGCGATCCAGTAAGGCCACCTCACTCACGACAGTACTTGAATCGGAAGTATTCAACCGTTACGGGTACCCGAAGTATGTATTAACTGACAACGGTCGACAATTTACGCACAGGACATGGAACGATGCTATAGAGAGGTGGCAGTGCGTGCACTGGACCACAGCCACGTATCACCCCAGAGCCAATCCGGCTGAACGAAGGAATCAAGAGATAAAGAAAGCTCTCAGGATTCACTTGCAGGAGGGGAGTCATACGAGGTGGGACGTCGTCTTGCCGACAATACTCGGTGCTTTGCGAGGAAGACAGAATGAGGCTACCGGCGTGACCCCCAGCCAGGCTTTACTAGGATACGACCTACCACGACCAGGAGAGTGGTTGGTACATTCCAACGAAGATATCGTACCATCAGCAACGGAAGCAAGAGACAGGCGCTCCGCTGATGAGGAAATAGTGAGAAAGCAAGCTGAGTACCGCGGAAGGTACCTGACTCCAGGGGAGGAAGGATCGACATTCGGCCCAGGTGAGAAAGTATGGGTTCGGGAACACCCACAGTCAGACGCAGCAAGAGGCTTTCACGCCGGTTTCGCCGCAAAATGGAGTGGTCCTTATACCGTTCTCACTGTCATTGGCCGAGGGCACACGTATTGGATAGATCGGCGAGGTAAGCCGACCAAGGTACACGCAGATGACATGCGACGAGTCATAAATCGGCGTTGATAAGACAGGGCAGTGAAATGGGTATGGGTAGGTAGAAATGTCCACTTGTAGATAGTCGAACGATACAGTATAAGAATATGCAAATAGGTAGGTATAAGGAGTGTTTAATTGCAAACGAGCGAGTTGAGACCTCTCGGAAGGATAGATAGGTATACGCGGATTAACGCGTATGACGTAATGAAATGCTTTCGAGGAGGTAGGCACTTAGCGGTAAGGAAATTGAGAGTTAGGTACAACGGGAAAATAATATTTATAAGATTTACTAAGCGTATAGCTCATAGGCGGTCTACTAGAGAAGTAATAAGGACGATAATTAATACAAATAACAGGTATGTCAGGTGCGTGTACGCAATAGATATTATTAATGCAATAGGTATATATATGGAAGGTAGAAGGCTAAACGCTCAGTGATCAAGCGTTTACTTCCGAGGACGGTAGATAACTGATCAGATAACTAGCAGATAATTATTGATATGCCACGAGAAAAGGATCGGCGTAAAGTATAAGATGAATGACGAATAGGTATTAGAGCACCGGCAAGCAGTATAGGCGTAGAAGATATAGTAATCAAAGATTAAACGCAAGGATAGACGCGGGGTAGATGAACTATCGCCGTAAGCGATAGGCTATAAAAAAATTAGTTTTTTTTAAAGTGTCTTGGGAAGAAGAAGATAAGTAGTATAAGAAATTTAAGAGCGAGGTGTAATGAGGAAATCATAAGGAAGATTAGTAGGTAATTATGTTGGCCGACCAATAATCTAAGTGCGGACGCGCATTATCGAATTAGGTATAAATAGGTAACCGAGGGAGGAATGCTATTGATCAGGCGTTTGCCCCGGCGATAAGTGAGAAGAATATAACTGATCAGTCGAATAACGTATAAGTTTAGGTATGGTAGTATACCTAAAGAAGATTTTACAAGATAACATAGGAATACTCATGAGTAATGCGATATGTGAAATTGAATGGAATAGTATAAAAACTAAGGTTATTAATGTCTTTTTGAATTTAATTTTATAACGTGCGGCAGGATAACGAAATAAACTAAGAACAAGTGAAGTTAATGGGTTTATGCTAAACCGCCACTAACGATGTAAGAGTTAATAGGTATAACGCGTATAGGTATATAAGAATAATAAGTATTGATTGAGGAATTAGTAAGAGAAAAGCGTTGCATGGAATTGAGAAGGTAGAATTAGGTCGTTTAGCTAGCGATCCGATCAGCATATTAGAAAAAGGGTTATGAAAGGAACGCGAATTGAGGTCTTGAGGAGATATTTCATGAACGTAAGAGCAGGTAATGATCAGAAAAAGACGAGTAGAAAACTATGATGTTAGGAAAATAGCTTAGAAATACGATACGAACGCCCAAGGCCAGACGTTGTATCGGCGATGGATATCAATTGAGTGGCCAAGAAAAGGACGAATTTAAAGTTATATAGGATTAGGCAGAGTGTGCGAGGAAAAATATTATGTTGTTAGACGAGTTAGGAAGATCAGGAATTAATAAGTGGGAGGGATGACGACCCACCTTATTATATTATACAGTAGTAAAGTGCGCGGGAGCAGGTTATAAGTTAATCGTTAGATATCGGCAAGAAGTATCGTAAAAATGTTGAGTCAGGACGAATACTCAGTAGGTGAGATGCGGGAACGGGAGGAGGTCGATCTGCGTGTGCACTCTCTCTCCTGGAGGGAGATCGCGAGGTTTTAGTCGGGGAACGAACCCATGAAGGGATTAATTATCAAGACTTAGGCATGGGTATGTTAAGGGGGTTTGAGCCTGAATGTTAAAGGCGCCTCAGATAGTACCAAGGAATGAGAATGGAAGGGCCTGTAGTGCCGTATATGAAGGAAAAGGAAAGGAACGGAATAAATCGCGATATTATAATATTACATAGGTATATATTTATATATTTTTATTTATATAGGACGATAGGCTTGCGGACAAGCTAGTTTGCCGGGGTGGGCCGGACGGTCACCCACGGAGTATATCTCCAACCGGTGGGGCTAACTAGGCACAAGCGGTGATTAGTAAGGAAAAAAGGAAGGCTTAGGGGAAATGATCAGGGAAATACCTCGGGGGAACGAGATGCATGTCCAGCAGGTAATTAATCGATCTATTGGGTATCAGCTGGCGCCGCACGCAGAGACGTACCTCGGAGTACGAGGCGAAGGCAGGCGTAGAGGTAGTTAAGAGGAGAGGAAAGGACCGTAGTGGAGCCGAAATGGGGTTAAATAGTAAATCTGCATCAGGGGTCCCGAAGTCACGAGTCGCGGACGCAAGGTTCCGGGGAAAAGAACCCCGGAGACGGAGGAAAGGCAGAGAAAACGGGTAAATGGACGCCGCGGTGATTTTGGTTCAAGAAGGATGGGGTGGTTTGATATATCCAACATGGATAGGTATTTGAACAAAATCACGCGTCGGGTCTCAGACACTAGAGACGTGCATATTTCGCAGAATCCTGCGTAGGTGGTATGTTGGTTTAGCCCCGGAGAACCTTGTCGGTCGCTAGGAAGTGCCAGGCAGGACGCAATAACTTATAATTGACACATATGGATATCTTGGCTGGTCCATGGGAACACGCCAACGGTCGAGACATCGAAATGCGACATGGGCGTACCGAAATATTTTGGGTTATCAGAAAAATAGAAGCGGGAACAAGTCTTAAGAAAAAAAAAAAAATTGCTTCTGACATAGGAAAATGCTTTCAGAAGAAATTGCTAGTAATCGCTGGATCCTATTCAATAGAATGTGATATAGCTAATTAGTGTCGGATGATAATTAACGAAATGACAATAAGTAAATAATTAATCGGTAAATAATTTAATTACCCATAAGTTATAATTTGGCGGCATGAATAAGAAATCAACAGACAAGCTCACCGTGAATAATAAAAATATTTTCGGTATTTTTAATTTTGGTTTGAGAAAACAATATTTCAAACAGTTTGAATTAACCCATGTAAAAAAATGGCTTGACAGGAACTCTCTGGCACTAAATACAAACAAAACAAAATACATTGCATACAGCATAACCTCCCGAAATAAACCTAGTGACGAACATAAACTAAGAATTCATGATTACTGTACCGAAAACTTAAGTGATCAACCAACATGTAGCTGCCCGATCATTGAACGAACAGAGAGCATGAAATATCTAGGAGTTATATTTGATGAAAACTTGAGATGGGACTGCCACATTGACTGTATGACAAATAAAATGAACAGATTTATATACTTCTTTAAATCAATCAGAAATGTTATTGACCTAAAACATTTGAAAAATATATACTATGCTCTTTGTCATTCAATAATGGAATATGGAATTATTGGATGGGGAAGTGCAACGCCAACAATAATAAAGAAAATAGATATAGCCCAAAAAGCTATCATAAAAGTTATACTTAAGGTACCTATTCGAACGAATACTGAAGAGATTTTCACTAAATTCAAAGTTCCAACAATTACAAAAATATATGCAAAAAATCTGCTATTATACAAGCTAAAAAGAGAAGACCAATATACTAGCTCACAACAATATAAACACACTAGGTTAAGTACAACAAATACCTTAAATATACCATACATAAAAACAACTTTTGGACAACGTAGCGTACGATACTTTTCAACAAAACTCTTCAATAGTTTACCAACAAATATTAAAACCATTAAAAATGCAAAAGAATTTAAAAAACTATCACTAAGATGGGTTTATGAAATAGATGAAAAAATCCTGAAGGAAATAATTCTACCTAATAAAATGTAAATGCACTATTACAAACAACAGAATAGACAATTGAAAAAAGTGAAAAATAAGTACTTTTGTTGTTTTTTTTGTCTCTAAATCAATCAATTTTTTCAACAATTATTTTATTTTTACAATTTTTGCTGTGTGTTAATGACTCATAATGAAATATTGTGTTTGGAAAGAGAGAAAGAAGGATGAATACGCTTGAATGCGTAGCGTATGTATGTACATTTACTTATATTATATGTAAACGTATCTATAAATAAACAACGCAATAGACAATAATATAAAACTAGCTCACCTTAGCACAGGCTATGCCTAGTGAGGGGGCTAGTAACAAAGATACAAACAAAAAGGATAGCTTTAACTATGTAAGCAATGGTGAAATAATGAAATCATATTTATTGAAATGAAATAACTTATATTTACTTTGTATGTCTACTATGTATGAATAAGCTTATAATACCTTTAATTATTTTGTATCTTATATCTACTCTATGTTTTTGGATAGAAATAAATAAAAATAAAATAAATAAATAAATAATTAATCGGTAAATAATTTAATTACCCAAAAGTTATAATTTGGCGGCATAAATAAGAAATCAACAGACAAGCTCACCGTGAATAATAAAAATACTTTCGGTATTTTTAATTTTGGTTTGAGAAAACACAGAGATGTTTCGTATTGAACAACATCAAACGACCAAGTAGGTAGAGCTAGTTACGCCACTGGAATGTCCGTTGGAGAAAGGTGTCAGATTTCGCGAGCCGCTCTAACGGATACGATAAATCAGAAATTAGACGGACGGCGATGTGGCCCGGCAAATCTAGTTCGTGGGAACGCATGTGAGTCCAGACGGTGTTCGGTCACTAGATCACTAGACCACCCCAAGGTATCAGGTTCATAAGTAGGTTCATAGGGTAGGACACATAAATTTGAATGAGACCAGACAAGGAAATATAAGTAGAGGTAGCCAGGGCTTACCCACTGTCGAATCGTTGCGGACCGAAAGGAGATAGAAAACAGGAAAATTGATTTATTTATTTAATTATTTTAATTTCGGGAACAATACCTACATATTTAACAGTAAACAAAATTAAATAAATTAATGAGCTGGGGAGTAAGCCAATTACGTGAATGTAGAAATAAACACGTAAGTAAACCAACAGAGTGATGGCTGAAAGAAAATTTACCGGTAGGTATAGGGGAATAAATACGTAAATAAATAACTAACGCAATCAGAGAAAATAGATACGAAGAAATAAGTAAACGTAGGAAGTGGTAGACAACCATTTCAGGCTAGATAAACAAATAAATAAATAAAGAATCGAATGATTAAATAACCCAGGAAAGAAATGAGAGCATGAATAAAATAAAAAAAAAAAAACCTCCCGGTAATGATGACCTAACACAAAAAGGTTAAGACCCAGTAACGAGTGAAATAGAAATTTAACTCAACCTATTCTTCGCACTACGAAAAAAATAAAAAAACAAAAGAAAAAAAACTACAGTCGAAAAGATCACGACCCTAGGTTTAATATCTAAGTCATCCTCAGAATACCGACATGTATCGATTTTTTTTTCCGCGCGGGTACCTACGACCCGGTCCGAAAGTACCAAGCTGCATACCTAGAATAATATCCCAGGATATTCACAAAAAACCTCGATTCAAGAGAGACCAAATTAATAGCGACGTTCTAGGACTATGAAAATTATACGAATACAGAAAGGACTTAGCATGTATACACAGACGAACTTTAACTTTTAACTATACATACATACCTACGTACATACTTACAGACCAACACGCCATGGCCCTCACGGGGTAGGCAAAGAGAACCGAACGCCGCATTTTTCTACCTTGACACACATTCATCGCCTCAGCAACATTCATACATCGTCGGAGACATGTTCGTCTGTGGTTCACGTTTCTTGCACTTTCATCTTTAAAAATATCGTCTACATGGTCGTGCCAACCCATCTAAATGTGTTAACTTTAATTCTGTTAATTACATCTTTCGGTATCTTACTTTCTTTCCTTGTATCTTCATTCTGAACTCTGTCATACACCGTTCTGTTACAAAATTACCTACAAATTTTCCTACGACGGTATCAAGCAGTAGGTACGGTAATTATTCTGGCATTATTTTTTTTTCAACACAAAAATAAATACATACTTCGTACATACGCACATCTAAATTACTGCAACCTACCACAAAATCTTACAAAATTAACTAACACCATGACGAATTGAAATAATAGGACTGATTTATATAACGTTACTCTGGGACAGGCTTACATAGCCTAGTAGAGTAGCCTAATCCACAAATTAAAATATAGGTATAAATGTATACACTTACGACATACTTTAACCTTTTTAAATTATAGTATAACTTATAATTTTATTTACTACGGTAGAAAGTTATATTATGTTAATTGTTATTGTGATACTTGAAAAAAAAGGATTTTTAGTAAATGAATAGGAATTAACAATAAGTAAATAATACCAGGCGATACCATGACGGTCATTGCGTTACCTTGGGTAGGCAGGGAGAACCGAACGCCGGAATTCTCCCTCGACACCTACTCAGCACGGTTGTTAACGCTTCGATATGGATTCCCTGGCAAACCGCCCCTCCTCGGTTGGAAGGGCTTTGCTGATGGAAACAGTGGACTGTATAATTGTTTATGATAGGATTGATGGAACAGTGATGTGATGCCAAGCGACCTACCTTGTGATCTCGTAATTCACCGATGGCGGTCAACCGGTTGACATCTCCTTGAACTCTCTGATCCACAATGATGCACTATAGTTTTAGTACACAGAACACAGGATTAACAGGACGAATACAATATACATAAACTGATACTTGACACTCGTGGTCAATCTATGTCACACTTTTTCTTGTACGCCGATACATCGCTCGAGAAATCGCTCGGCTCGATCGCAAGGACAACGATACACTGGTGGATGGGCGGACTGGGGTGGAGTGGGGTGGGGGGGGGTTTGACACCAACTCGAGAATTGTGGCGCTAACATATTCCGGCGGCCATTTTTTGAGTAAGCAAAAAATATAAATTTCAATCAAACAATATCAAGCAAAACTAATAATGTTCATAACCCCGAAATATGATTCCATGTACCCCATCGATCGTATCTCTACCCAAAGTGCATGCATCCTACATTGGCAAACAGAACAAAAAAAATTAAAGTAAATACAACGTAATTTAACAATTATAAATAAAATCGCGAACGTAAATTTTACAATTAAATAGAAATAACAACAAATTACAATTAAATCGCAATAACAACAAATTACAATTAAATCGCAATAACCTCAGAGGAGCAGGCTTTATCCTATGAGGCTACCGCAATCAATTACAAATCTACTGGTAATCGGCAGAGTTTAATAACCGGTCGTTGATAGATTCCCTGGGAAGTTTTTACATGGACAACCCGAACAATTCCATCCTTCCCGGGATTGATGGCTATTACCCGACCCAACAACCATTGCAGAGGTGGGTATCGTTCGTCTTTGATTACCACCATCTCACCGACTGTGAGATTGTGTTGAGTCCGATTCCACTTTAATCGTTGCTGAAGAGTTTGTAAATACTCTCCGCTCCAACGCTTCCAGAAATGCTGACTCATTTGCTGGAGGTGTTGCCATCGACTTAAACGATTGACCGAAACGTCATAATAATCGTAGTGCGGAATTCCCACAAGAGGCTCACCAATTAAAAAATGAGCCGGAGTTAAGGCATTGATATCTTCCGCATCGTTTGAAATAGGACACAGTGGACGAGAGTTCAAAATAGCCTCGATATTAGTAAGTATAGTTAAGAACTCTTCATATGTACATATCGTTTCGCCGATAACTCTACGAAGGTGATGCTTTACGGATTTTATTCCCGCCTCAAATATACCTCCGAAATGCGGAGAAGATGGGGGATTTAGATTCCAGGTTATTCCTTTTTCGGTTAAGTGATGCGCAAAAGATTCATCGTGAACACAATCGTCTAAAAATTTAAACAATCCTGTTAGGTACCTCTTGGCACCTACGAAATTTGTTCCTTGGTCGGAACAAATAGAGGCGCAGTAGCCTCTTCTATGTACAAAACGGTCTAATGCTGCCAAAAATGCAGCGGTAGACAATTCGGATACTATTTCGAGGTGAATGGCCTTCGTTGCCATGCAAACAAATAAACAAATATAAGCTTTATAGGTTTTAGCTCCTCGGCGGCCACTTTCCTTCAACATATAAGGGCCACCTAGATCGATCCCAACGTGGGAGAATGCACGCGAAGGATTTACTCTAAAAGCCGGTAAATCAGCCATGTATGGCTGTAAATTCGTTGCAGTGAACCTACTGCACTTAACACATTTGGATAATCTAGATCGTATCCTTCGGCGTGCACTCAAAATCCAATATTTTCTTTGTACCAAACTTTGAAGGGTTCGGGGTCCGACATGAAGATAATAAATGTGATAAAATTCTATAACGAGATTAGTAAAATGACTATCTGGAGGTAAAATTATGGGGTATTTTTCGACCGGTGTTAAATGAGAATTTTTTAATCTACCTCCAACCCTTAGAATTTGTTCTCCATCAATGAACGGATTCAATTTTTGTAAATGATGAAAACCGGGTTTCCCGTGAGATATAAGCTCTATCTCCCGTTGGAAATAAGTGCGTTGATCAAGTTTAATAAGAAGTTTTAAAGATCGATTATATTCAACCAACTTAAGAGATCCTTTTACTCGTTGATTACTAGGCAAACGAGAATTAGTGAGAAAACGCAACACCCAAGCGGTGACACGTTGTAGTCTTCGCAGGGTAGAAAAATTGGAGAATTCAATAACATTTTCAGTTACAAGAACCAACGATGCAACCTCTTGCCCTTTGAGTTCCGGCAACAATTTATCCGACATTGTAACCTCAGAATTCAAGGGCCACTCACTTAGAGGTAGTTTGACCCAAGGTGGTCCAGAAAACCATAACGGATGGTTTAGGATTTCTTCTGGAAACATTCCACGAGAGGCGCAATCCGCAGGATTATGATTGGTTTGAACATGATACCACGCCGCCTCCGGTATGTTTTCCTGTATTGATATGACCCGATTGGCCACAAATATTTTAAGACGATGGGGAGGTGTCTTTAACCACGATAACACCACCGTAGAATCAGTAAATAATATGATGTTTTTAATTGATATCGAGTTTTGAAGAGAACATTTTACGGATTTAGTAATTTTAGAAAGTAGCACCGCGCTACAAAGTTCCAGTCTCGGAATAGTACATGTTTTAAGCGGTGCGACTTTGGATTTACCCATTAAGAGATGAATTCGTTGATTGAATCCAGGAACAACTAGATATGTGACTGCTGCATACCCCTTCTCCGACGCGTCAGCAAATCCCACAATAGTGCATTCAGTATTTTCCATCGATGTTCCGTAATGACGTGGAATTTTAACCCTCGATAGAGTGGGAAGTTGTTTCGCAATAGTCTCCCAGATTATCTTCAAATGATCAGGAATGATTTCATCCCATCCAAGATTTAATTTCCAAAGATTTTGAATTAAACATTTGGCTAGTAAAATAACAGGAGAAATCCACCCCATGGGATCGAATAATCTCGCAATATTCGACAAAATAGAACGTTTAGTAAATGTAACTGAAACTGGCGAAATGTCGTATGAAAATAAATCACTTTGTGGGTTCCAGTGAATGCCCAAAATATGAGTTGACGCACTACCATCGTCGAATGATAATTTATCTTGTTGATTTTGAAAAGAGACACCTTCCAATAAGGTAGAATCATTACTCGCCCATTTACTCAATTCAAATTTTCCTTTTTGTAAAAGTGCAATTACCTGATTTCGCATGTCAAAGGCTGCGTTTAGAGTATATTCTCCAAATAGAAAATCATCTAGATAGGAATGATGTTGAAGTACGACCGCTCCTTTTGGATAATGAAAACCTTCGTCCTTCACTAATTGCTGCAACGTACGCATCGCTAGATACGGAGCGCAAGAAGTTCCATAGGTTATAGTTTTTAATTCGTAATCGACTAATGGTTCACTGATTTCGTTTTTCCATAAGATATGTTGATATTTTCTGTGTTCTGGAATAATTAAAATTTGACGATACATTTTGCAGATGTCTGCCGTCAAAACATACGTAAAGAGACGAAAACGTAATATTAATTCAGTAATATCAGCTTGCAATTTAGGACCCGACAATAAACACTTGTTCAGTGAGTGTCCTTGAGCATTTTCTGCGCTAGCATCAAACACCACTCGAAGTTTTGTTGTAGGGCTAGTTGGTTTTAATACACAATGGTGAGGAATAAAGTTATACTCCGCAGTATTCTTTCTATCCGAATTCCTCTTCATGTGACCAAGTTCCTCGTACTCAGCCATAAATTTACGATATGAATCGCACAATGCTGGATTTCGAGTAAATCGACTTTGCAAGTTGTTGACACGAGTAACTGCTAACTTATACGATCCTTCGACAGAAAAAGGATTTCCGTTGAAGAGTAGCGGTACCACATATCGTCCATCGATTTGACGATAATGTTGGGCGTTGAATATTCTATCGCATTCCTCGTCCTCAGGATTAACGATATTTTGCTTCGGAACTTCTTCGATCGACCAGAAGCGCTCAATCGCTGTATCTAATCTAGGTTCGCTATAGAAATGAAAGGACGAGGTAACCGCGGTAGGTTTATTAGGTAAATTCCCGAAAATGACTTTACCAAATATAGTTTCAAGAGCACATAGTTTTCCATATCGTACAGATTTTTGCCCATCTTGCAAAATATCTGCAAACAAATCAGCACCAAGTATAAAATCGACTTCAGCAGGTTTATCAAACCGCGGATCCGCTAATTCATTTGGATTAAACACCGTTATCCAATCCAAGGGCACCTGTGTAGACGGTGTTAACGAGGTTATTTTAGGTACAATTAAGGCTTTAGTAAACAATACTTTACAATGGTTCTGAGGCTTCAATTGACATAGCGTCTCTCCTTTGACATTCACGTGCATAGACCCGATACCACACAGATTCCCATTGTATTTGTGAACTTTCAATCCTAGTCGCTTCACACAATTTTCTTTCATAATTGAAACCTGAGAGCCGCAATCAATCAACATACGGACAGGTTGAAACTTATTAAAAGAGTCCTTACAAAGGGCAACCGCTGTACCCAAAAGTGTAACATTATGCTGTTTTTTCGAAAATACATTTGAAGACAATGCACTTTGAACCGGCTCCGCTTTCGCTCCGGAAGTGGATTCAAAATGTAACATTGTATTATGATTTCGTCCGCAATGACGACACGAATTTTTTGAATTGCAGTCAATTACTTTATGTTCTCTCAAACAGTTAAAACATAAATCATGTTTTTTGACGAAGTCCCGACGATTTTCAACTGACAATTGGTTGAATCTCGGGCAACGGCTGATATAATGTGCTTGTTTGCACATATGACATGAAAGAATCGTGGTATCTTTCTGATTTTTCACTATAAATGATTTTTTAACAACAGCCTTGTTTTCCATTTTGTATGCATGGGAAACCGTTGGTAACTGTTGTAGAACTCGTACCTGATTATTTAAAAATCCAAATATTTTTTCACTAGTTGGAATCTCAGTACATCCAAGTGACATTTCAAGACTTTTCCTCGTAATGTTATCCAAATTTTTCAATATGATATGGGATAAAAAACTGTCGAAGAGATCATCACATTTCAATGATTTTAAGGCTTCCATATTTTCTCGAATAGTAGCGACATATTTCGCGAGTCCTGTCGCTGTTTCGTTTGGAAGAGCCTTCAGTGACAATATTTGATCTGCGTATAAACTGAACAACGCGCGAGAATTTTGGTATTGGTTAAGCAGAATATTCCAGGCGATCTTATAGTTTTCACCCAAAATTGGTAGTGACTTAATTAACGCTGCTGCGGTACCAGAAACGCTTGACTTTAAATAATGCATTTTGACTGTATCATCATAGGCGTTGTTATTATGCACTAAGCTACAAAATAACTCATAAAATTCAGACCAGGTCTGCAAGTCCCCATTGAACAATGGTAATTGTATGGGGGGAGCGCGTAATTGACTAACGTGATCGATTTCATTGCGTTCACGTCCTTTATTATTTTTTAACGAATTATATTTACCTAACACAAAATAATATAAATCGTCTAAGGTTTCGGACACCTTATCCGTATTGTCGAGCAATGTCAATTCGGGATTTTTTATAAATAATGCGCGAATCTCCAATTGAATATCTTCAAACTCCTTATAAACTGCGGTCAGATCGGAACAACGCGCTAAAAATGTCTCCCTTTTGTCGCTTTCATCTATTTGAACGTACAAATCGTAGCAAATCTGTATTTTTCGGAAATTTCGTTCTCGACGAGAGAGAAGAATTTTAATCTTTTGTTCTGCCATGATAAATGTAAATAACGTATTTATTTTCCCTGAATATTATAAACGAAAGATATTATTAACAATTTACGTAAACAAATTTATATTTTAATGTACCAATTCAATATATAAAATTCACACACCCACACACCTGTCGCTGGTTACCCCACACGCGGGATATGCCGTGATGGTATGTATGTATACAATACCTATATTTGTATGTATAAGTATTTATAATAAACCCTAAAATATGTACTATGATCAACTTACTAGACTACGATAGGTACATTTAAAACTAACAAAATGAAAATAATGTGATAGGTATTATTTTCTGATTCTCAAATACAATAAAACATAATATTTATTAATAAGTCGCTACTTGGTACCTATGTATAAACGTATAACTTGGTGGTCCTCACTTATTAGCGAACAGCGAACGAAGCTAGTAAAACCGTCGCCGACATCGGCGGGTCTAATTAATCCAGTAACACGTGCCTCATAAATACACTCGTTCACGCGTTTTGGTGAGGTACCGTTATTTTACCGTTATTTTATACTCAATAATGACAAGAATGATAAACATAAACGACTTCTAGCGGAGACACAAACCACGGCAGGTTTCGTAGTATATTTGTTATGAAAGTTTTCAGATTTCGTTTATAGATGTCGTGAAATTAATTGAATTATTTATTTTAAATTAAAATTAAAAATATATCGCATGAAGCGTGATTTGAACCCTCGACATAAATACCTAACAATGGTCTTTTATAGATTCAACACAAACCTAACCGCTAGACCACGGCCGGTATGATTACGATCGACAAAAAATGCATTTATATTAACTGAGTACCTTCGGATTATTCTTATAATTATTACTACCTATCTTTATATCAATGTTACATGCATGCACTTATTAGATCGAAATACGATATTTGTATATTAATCATTAATAAATTTACAGAATAAAATGTTATTTATAATATGAAACAAAGGCTGCCAATTCATATATTAGCTTCGAATATTTCCAATATAATAATTTGGCTCGAAGACCAGAAAATGTTAACGCTTCGATATGGATTCCCTGGCAAACCGCCCCTCCTCGGTTGGAAGGGCTTTGCTGATGGAAACAGTGGACTGTATAATTGTTTATGATAGGATTGATGGAACAGTGATGTGATGCCAAGCGACCTACCTTGTGATCTCGTAATTCACCGATGGCGGTCAACCGGTTGACATCTCCTTGAACTCTCTGATCCACAATGATGCACTATAGTTTTAGTACACAGAACACAGGATTAACAGGACGAATACAATATACATAAACTGATACTTGACACTCGTGGTCAATCTATGTCACACTTTTTCTTGTACGCCGATACATCGCTCGAGAAATCGCTCGGCTCGATCGCAAGGACAACGATACACTGGTGGATGGGCGGACTGGGGTGGAGTGGGGTGGGGGGGGGTTTGACACCAACTCGAGAATTGTGGCGCTAACAACGGTTATGAAATTCTTATATAACCCATATCCGAGATCAGGTGATAGGTGATTATCTGATCGTATGTACTTCCCATATAGGCTATAAGCTATTATGCGCAGAAATATTTGGGCATTCATGCCTGTGTCTGAGCGGACTTAAATAAAATAAAATAAAATAAGTTGGTGGTTACGGACAGCGGAGGTTTCCATTCTGGTTATTATCAGTATAATAAGGTGGTTTTTAAATAGGTATTTTAAATATGCGCCAGCCGCTCAGAGGAGACGAGAGCTTTCGTTTCAATACTAGGGGAGACATCTAGCGAAAAATTCGATCAGCTTCGGGAAGCGCTCTGCTCGACCGACTGTCATAGGTCAGAGACAGCGCGCGAAACTCTATAGATGGCACGAAGAAAATAAGCCGAGGAAAATCTGAAAGGGGAGGAAATTGGCGCGAGGGGAGAATATTAAATTAATAATAATAAAAGGGAAGAAAATTGAAGTACAATAAGTTGATTTACGTCCGTAGGGGATACTTTCGCGCTTTGGTTCGGGACTCTGATGCAGATCGTTTAGCTGAGGTTAGTAAGCTTGGGGCGCAGGGAAAAGCTTCGCGTCTCGACATACAGAGGGCGAATAGCGATAAAGATAGGAAAATGATTTTCTCCTTGAGAAAATTCGATTCTTTTTTCTCCAAGCTTCGAAGAAAATTATGGCAGTCATCGAGGTAATAAGAATGAGTTGTTTTATAAAAAGAAAATGTACCTACGGGAACTTATATTAATTTATGTAACATAGTTAGGATTGGTAGGGCGAAAAGAAAGGAATAAAATAATGATTTTTGTCAATAAAATTGAAATAAAATAATGCTATTGTCAAGGAGAATAAAATAGTTGTTGGGAAGTACCATAATTTTATGTTCCTACAACATATTGAGCTTTTCAAATACTTAGGAGAAACCATTGACAGTCTTCTGTCTCGCTACCCGTCGGCAGAATTTGCGGTTCTCGGCGATTTCAATGTCCATCACTCCGATTGGCTGAAATCGGGAACTACCGATTCGGCTGGCCGCATGACGGAATCCTTTGCTTTGTGTCATAACCTGGAGCAACTTGTTCAAGAGCCAACTCGCATCCCTGATGTCTCTGGGCATCGTTCCAATCTGCTTGATCTTTTTATGACTACCTCGCCAACGGGATACACACTGAAAGTCACAGCCCCACTGGGCTCTTCAGACCATTGCCTTGTGCAAACGGCCATCCACTTCATCCCGGACCTTCCACCCGAAAAACCTAAAAGGAAAATTTGGCAATACAAGTCAGCAGATTGGAATGCACTGCGAATACACTTTCGCGACTTTCCTTGGAATGAAGTCTGTTTTAGAACCAAAGACCCTTCTATCTGTGCGCGTGAGGTAGGGGATGTCATCACTTCTGCTATGGATGGCTATATTCCCTCCTCCCTCAAAACCTGCGGACCAGGCACAAAACCTTGGTTTGATTCCAAATGCCGAGAAGCAGTCACGCGTAAAAATCTGGCTTTCAAAACATTTCAAAAACTTCAATCCCCGTCAAACAAGAAAGCATACAACAAGATGACAAAGGATTGTAAAAAAACCATTAATCAGGCTAAAAAACTCCATGACCAACATATAAGTCAAAAACTCTCCTCATGCCCTAACGGTAGCCGAAGATTCTGGTCATTGTCAACTTCCATAGGTCAGAACTTTTGCACATCTTCATTTCCACCTTTAACGAACCATGACGGATCCATTGCTAACTCTGCCACCGACAAAGCTAATCTTCTCAGTAAATTATTTGCAGATAACTCAACCCTTGACGACGGAGGAAAAACTCCTCAACCAGTTCCACATTGTGGTTTTAAAATGAACGAAGTAAGGATTAACTTCTCTGAGGTTTTACTCGCCATCCGAGGGTTGGATGTTAACAAAGCTAATGGACCAGATGGAATTCCCGTTCTTGTGTTAAAAAAATGCTCCGCCGAACTAGCCCCAGTTCTCACTAAACTCTTCAAACTCTCGTTTAAAACAGGTATTGTCCCATGTGACTGGAAAAAAGCGGTCATCCACCCAATTCCCAAAAAAGGTGATCGCTCCAACCCATCTAACTACCGACCCATCGCTATTACTTCTGTACTCTCCAAAATAATGGAAAGGGTACTAAACACCAAGTTGATTACATACCTCGAAGCAAACAAAATTTTAAGCGACCGCCAATATGGATTTCGTGGAAATCGATCTTGTGGCGATCTACTCGCGTATGTGACATCCGTTTGGGGTCGAGTTATGGAACGCTTTGGAGAAGCTCAAACTGTCGCCCTTGACATCTCTAAAGCTTTCGACCGGGTTTGGCACCGAGGTCTCTTAATGAAACTCCCTTCTTATGGACTACCCCAGTCTCTGTGTACTTGGATTGCGAATTTTTTAAAAGATCGCGAAGTCATAACTGTAGTGGACGGTTGCTCTTCTTCTCCCCATTCCATTAATGCGGGAGTCCCTCAAGGGTCCATTCTATCTCCAACCCTATTCCTCCTACATATCAATGACTTGCTCTTACGCGCCCCCATCCACTGTTACGCTGATGACAGCACAGTCCATGACAATTTCTCTTTTGACAAACCTCCTAAACAGAGTGAAATATCAGAAGCCCGGAAAGACCTTCATCAAAAAATAAATAGCTACCTCCACTCAATCAATACCTGGGGTGAAAGTAATCTTGTTTCATTTAACGTCTCAAAAACCCAAGCCTGTCTAATTTCTGCGAAGAGAAACCCCAATGAATTGCAAGTGTCTTTCAACGGAAGCACCCTACCTAACAGCAGCTCTATCGACCTGCTTGGAGTATCTATAACGAACCAATTACACTACAAGGGCTCCATCGAAGCTAAGGTGAAACTCGCCTCCAAAAAATTGAGCGTACTATATAGAGCGCGCAGATATTTTACTAAGACCCAGATCTGTATACTCTACAAAGCGCAAATACGCCCAATTATTGAATATGGCAGTCACCTCTGGAGTGGCGCCCCCCAATACCTATTGAATACCCTCGACGCTGTCCAAAGGCGTGCTATACGTCTGATTGATGATCCATCACTGACTGATGGATTGCAATCACTAGAACACAGACGCAGAGTCGGTATTTTAAGTTTATTCTATAGATACTACCACGGGAACTGCTCAGAAGAACTTGCATCTTTGGTCCCTCCTTCACCCACTCGCAACAGAGTCACTCGCTTCACTCAATCGCAGCATCCATTCACAGTGGACCTTCAACATATACGAACAAGTCGCTTCTCGAACTCCTTTATTAACACAGCAGCCCGACTGTGGAACGATCTTCCGAATTCTGTGTTTCCATCTTCGTACAACCCGGGTCTTTTTAAAATCCGAATTAATAAACTCTTTTCTAGATTGCAAACCCCTCCCAACGCTACGTAGTGCGCTTCTCCGGAAGACTAAAATGGACCCAAATCCTAATAGCTGGCGTCCCCTACGTAGACATGTTAAAAAAAAAAAAAATATCAGTGTCTAAATAATTTTGTGTGTTGGGTAATATAGTTAATCAGGGTTGGAAATACCTACCTATAGGCACACATTTCTGTATGGAGAAATTATAATGTTATGTTGCTCTGATCATGTAAATAGTCCATAAGAAGTGTATAAGTGTATAAGATGAAAAAAAAAAGAAAAAGTGTATGTGTAACGAAAATTAAAAAAAAAAAAAAAAAAGAAAACATAGTGCGTGAACTTTCGCGCGAAAAATCAGTGCGTCCGTACGGGAACACAGGGACAGCCGAGGAACTAGGGGGGAGGAGCTGGCGGGACGAATGCCGCCGGTCAATATTAGCGACCGCACGGGATGATCTGGAGCATTCCGATTTCGTCATCGCAACAGTAACAGTCTTCTCTCTTGTTCGCGGGTCTCGCCATCTAGACCAAGTACCAACGATTCTACCCAACCGTCGTGGACGCATAGCAAATAAAATTTTACAAAGTACTTTACTATAAACCAGTGAATCAGACCAGCAAGGAAGGAGCCCATTTCAAACATTAAAATTTATATCAGGGCATACGCGGTCGTTACGGTCTACTACAGACTCGCTCTGGCGAGGTCCCGCGGACGGAGAGAGGCCACCCTACCAGGTTTTATTTCACATTATTTTGTATGTCCACTGAGTCCATTCTACTCCACTCAATTGGAGGGCCATTTTTTCCCGCCCTGCCAAGAAGACAACGGCAAGCGCTTCTTTTGGAAAAGAGGCCCTACCCAGGAGACATCCACGCCGCCTCTGTGGTAGGAGGCAATTATTCGAGGATCATTATCGCCGCCTCTGGAGAGGCCGCCCACGAGGATCACCAGCCATCGCCTCACAGGAGGCCAATACTGCCCTGTTCTAATTTTCGTTTCTTCACACTTCGACGTTCTCAACGTTCTTTTTTTTTCAAAGACTCCCTTCGTGTTTTGTTGTGTGCACACACATAGTTTTAAGTATACATTAAGATCTTAGTATAAGTCCTAGTATTTAGAAAACATTGTCTCTTAGCTTGTAATGTCTTTGTGTGCCTAGATGCTAGTAAATTTTAGTTAACTGAATTGATTTTTTTTCTTCTCTCTCATATACAATCCCAATCTGAAGCCTGTTTTAATTATAGTTAGTAATTAGGTAATTTTAAGGTTTAATTTAAGTTTTAATTCCCGGGGAGGAATCACAGCGACGGCTTGCACCCGATAGCTGGCCGGGCAAACCAACTAGTGGGCGGCGAAGGGCGGCTACCGCCCTGAGCCTAGCAAGTCGTCGAAATCGGCTGTGCCGATACTCTAGTGCCACCTCAGTGTGAGCACTGAATAAGAAAATAGTTCCCGACAAAATCAATACCCAATTTTCATTTTCAAAGAATATTTAAATAATTATCAACAACCTCGCAACACCTTCCGACCTTCCCACTTTCCATCTTTTAAACTCCCCCCGGTGTATTAAATTTTACACAAAACAGCACACGAAAACTCCCATTGATTTCGATACACTTTGCCGACTAGTATTCCATCTAGTTATAGGTATATATTAAAATCTATGGTCTATACTAGACTCGTAAAAAATATGGACACGTGTTAACATTTGACATCAGACAGAAGAGAGAGATAGAAACAATAATATATGAATAATTGAAAGAGTCAGGTGACGAGTCGGCGACCGAGATCGAGAAAATAAGTAAGTATGTCGCTAAAGTCGAAAGGGAAAACTTCACTGAAATTATCATAACATTTCTAAAGAACTTCGTTTCCCTTTTTTAGAAAACCTTGCTATTAGTTGCTGACAGGTTCCGCTTATTGAAACGGCTTATGTAGTTTCATTAACAAGCAATAAGAGTTCTTAGTATAATGTATAATTAAAGTTACTGTGGCGTGTAGCATCTGGAATGTTTTCAAACACGCCGCTATCATCTCATATGAAATTCATTATCAAGCGCCCGGGCGATTTCAGATAGGGGGGCGCTGGCTTCATTATGTAGATAATTTAACACTTTAGCAAGTAAATTATTAGAATGATTATTTTGTGTGTGTGTGTGTGTGTGTGTGAATCGACTATATATGTTTACGAATAACACGGTAATAGACGGACAAGATATTAACACCGCAGAATTTTATCATACACACCATCACGCCGTGTCCCTTTCGGGGAAGGCAGAGAGAACCGAGTGCCATACCTGAGGAATTTTTGATTTATATAATTAACATTTTAGGATTTTAAGCGCCCTTTTTAGACAAGCGCCCTGATTTCTTGTTCCGGGTTGTTCTATGATTTATCCGGCCCTGAGCGTAGTTTATCCTTATAAAAACACTTTTTCTTCTTCTTCTTCGATGGCGCTACAGCCCAAATCGAGCCTTGGCCTCCCTCAGCAAGCGGCTCCAATGTCCCCTGTCACCAGCAGGGTGATTTTGTATGAAACACCAAGAGTTGTCTTAACTCCCGAGAAATCTCGGAATTTGGTATTTTGTATGGAGTTTTCCGGTGTTAACTCCGTGAGAAAACTGAAGGGGGCGTGACCCAAACATTAGTACAAATTTGCCATATGTAAATAAAATTTCTTTGTCCAGTTTAATTTACATATGGCAATCTCGTACATTTACCCGCATTTATCAGATTTTGACAGCTAATCGTGTGTTTTTTGTTTATTTTATTAATATTTAGCAAGGTATATACTCTATTTTCATTCATTGTTTTGTATTTCATAGCTTATTTACTCGATGCTTTTTATAAATAACATGTTTTAAATAAAATTTTAATTGAAATGGTATTACGTCAAACTACTCAACTTTGAATAATTTTCTATTACCGATTCGATTTGTTTGTTATACAAGGGATTATTCTAATAAAATTGACACGCAAACATGTTTGTTTGGGTAATATCATGGGTTAACGTTTTTTTATAAATAATTTCTTGTTTAGAATGGACAAAAAAAGAGCATAATAATTTTTTCATGAAATTTTGAGTCTTCCTTTTATTATTTTTATAATTAAATATCATACATAGTAGTAAAATTGATTTTTCTTTATTGCAGATATTATATATATAGTATATGATCTTCAGTATCAGCTCAACTCTGTCTGGCTCAAGAATTCCTGCAGCAGTTTACTTAATTACATAATATGGCTTCCAAACATGTGCGACACACTGATGATTGCAAGATTTCAATTACATATCTGTAAAAATAATAAACAAGGTTAATAAAATAATTTACTTTGACCACTATAATGATCATGGTTCAAAAATTTTCATGCTTGGGTTTTCTTTATATCCTATTTTTTTCAACAAAATATATAGTTTCAGAATTATCTGCTCTTAACATGTGAGTGAATTATCAAACGCACTACATAAATACCATGCATATTAATATGAAGCAGTATAAAAAGGTAAAACTAGTACTTTTATGTATATATGTTGTTTAGTTATCTTCATATTATAGTACAATGTGCTTTTAAATACTATTTATTGATTTAAATCTACTTTCAAAACCAACTCCAATATTTTTTTCATTTATTTAAATTTAAACATTTCATTATATACATTATAACAAAGTAATGTGTTATTGAGTCATGAATTAACTGAAGTTAAAACAAACTACCACTATGCCACATGAACGAATGTATAAACAAGTCAAATACTAAAATAAATAATAAATTTGGTCAATAATATGTATGAATATTGTACAAGATAAATAATACACACCTTGTAAATGATTATGGATGAATTAATTACTGTAATTAGTCAATTTTACAATATCAAACTCGCGTGCATAGAAAATATAGAAGTAAATTCGTCGCGTGATTTGACAGGAGATAACTCTTATTCTACAAATAAATAAATAATTTTAACTCAGAGTATTTTATTGGGGTTAAGACAACGAAAGAAAATTCGCTTACAAAATACCAAAAATATACATACATTGGTGTTAACGAGCTAAATCCACAGATAAAATAGTACTTAACTCCTTTCTTCCTCCTCTGGTGTTTATAAAAAAATCAGCCTGCAGTTGCCGTCCTCCAGTTGGACACCTGGAGAAGCTGTTCTGTATCTTTCCTCACACCAACCTCCCACCTCAGCCTTGGTCTTCCAACCCTCCTTTTTTCAACCGGATGTCCATATAGAATCCTTCTGGGGATCCGTCTTTAAAAAAAAATACTTAAAATAAAAACACTTAACTATCCAAAATTATGAAACAATGCAAGATACAATATAGCGCGTCTTCTGTTTAAAAAATTGTGTCATTCTAGTCGCGTTGTAAAGCATATTCAAGTGTTTTGTTCCTTTTAAGATAATGAACAATCAAAAATAAAACAGGAGAAATAACATCTCATATAGTTCAGAAATCATTTTCTATTGTACCAGCGATGCATACAAATAATTTTCTAGCGATGTCAAGAGTACAAACATTGCACACCATAAGGTTGTGCATGATATAGTTGGCCGGGTTTGTGGGACAGCTGTGCAGTAGTCTGCTGCTCTCGTCACAGGTTGTTGTATTCACTATACATATAATAATTTCAGCAATGAGGTTCACTACCTATTCTGAATGTTTTTTAGATGTGCCAAAGTTGATGTGTGGGGATACTCTTTATAAGGTATTGTACACCTATCGCTGATTATCTCACATTATAGGATTATGCTGTGATGGTATGTATGTAAAATATTGTAAACTCTACCTCTGCATGTAACGAAAAAGATTCTTCATCATAGACTATTCGTTTGTTCTTTTTATGGGCTCTTATCAACATAACCTCGTGTCATAATGAAGAGTGTATAGTTCATCATTAAATCTTATAAACCATGGCCCTCCCTTCATTTATGCCCTATAGATTCAGCACAATATTTTATTTATTGATTTTGTTTCTTCATAATATATTATATTTACCCTGTATCGGGATGACTGTTTCAGCAGACTAGGCCCTTATCAACTGATAAAACAAGGATTATTATTTTTTCTTATATACTAAAATTCGGTATATTTTACAATTGTGAATTGGCCTTTGTGGCTCAGCTAGTTAAGTATCTGACTACTGATCCAAAGGTACCGGCTTCGATTCCCGGTGGAGACACAGTTTTCAATTGAGTTTTCAGTCTGGACTGTTATTGAGTTCGTATTAAATTGATATTTAACATAATACTTGTTAGTTGCCTGAGAAGTCATTTAAAATAAAATAAAAATTGTAAAATATACTGAAAAAAAATCTATTTTATCAGTTGATAAGTACCTACTCCTGATACAAGACAAATATATTTTGTAGAACCAAAATCAATTTGGTAATACCTAGTATAGTGGAGTTCAACACCTTAAATACTGTTAGTATTGACAATAAAAAAAACGTTATTTATTTTAACATATACAAATGAAATAAACATCATACATTAATTATAGAGGATTGAAAATTTTCAAAGGATTTTTATTTAATGGAAAAATTTTAAAAGAATTTAAGCATTGAAAAAAAATTGTTGAAAATAAAATTGAAAAGTGTATCAATCAACCTTTTGTCAAATATTCCTCAGTAAAATGACAATATTCTAGAGTCTCATGTACCAATAAGATAGAAAAGAGAAAGGCAATCGTGGTTTCATGAATCCAGGCCCACGAACACAGGCGACCAGAGTACCTGTCAGAATAGGCAAGCCACATAGGCTTGCGACCATGTATGCGGGATTAAGGGGCCCCTTTATGACTCAAGTCACACTCACCACTCACCCACCAACTGACACTACTCCCCTACGCAACCAAATCCAATAGGACGTGGACAATGCTGCTTTTGACGCTCTATCCAGAAGTTTTTATTTTACCTTTAGGGAGACTTAGGTCTTTAAAGTAGGAATATGAAGACTTTGCGGGCAGGCCTCTCGCCCCCACCTCTACAGCATATCTATTTGTGCTAAAGCCATTTTGTTCAATCTGTCAAGTATATTTTTGAAAGAATTAAGCATTTTGTAGTATAACCAATCCCGGAGTCAAACCTATCCACAAATACAAATCCATTGGACAATAACTGCTTCGAGGGATTCTGCCTGAAGCTGAGTTAATCTTGCTCTAAAATATGACCTCTTAAATTAGTATTTCATAGTCGGGTTCTTCTCCAGTGAATTATTCAAATAATTTTGTGTTGTAGGGCTAAAAAAATGTTAAAAAAAAAAACACTTTAAATTCTTAAGAATTAACGAACATAGAAGATGCTTAAACAATAATTTCTCAGAATTTGCTAACCACATTATCCAAACTAATCACTTATTCAATAACCACAAACTAAAACTATTACACAAAACACAACATAAAGAATACCGACTTAACAATTACGAAACGCTCGATATACATTAACACAAATTCTGGCATAAAACTTATAAACAAGCATAATAATAATGAACACTTCCTTGCACCCTGTGCAAGTGGCGAGTTTATTGCCGTATGGCAATTTCTTCCAACTAACCAGTGTTTCCAGCCCAGAGAAGCAATATTTGCGTGAGAAATAAAGTTAAATAAATTTCTCCTATGCTGGGAATCGAACCCAGGACGCCCGCACAGAAACAAAACAGCTTACTAATTGTGCCACGGCGGTCAGATCCCCATCAAAAACAAAAACACTACACAATACTCCCCTTCCCCCCAATAAACCAACCAACCCTCAACCGCCACCTCCCTCGCATCACAGACAGATACACACAAATTCAACATGTTAGTCTCGACACACTGGTCGATGGAAGGACAGCGCTTCCGAAATATGTCGCAAAGTGACTCACAAAAATAAGTGGTTTATAGCTAGTTTATATCATAATTCAAATATGGTTATTATTAACTATCACAAAATATCTGCCGAATCATTAAATGATATTAAAAAAAAACAGTAAGCCGTGTATCGAAAAAATGTTTATTAATGTACACAATTTGGGAATTTATTTCTTAAAAATAATATCGTAAATGTAGACCCTTGCGTTCGCAGCTCGGCAGGTGGACTCAGTAATGCTTACCATTTTGTGTGACGGATATTTTCTTTCAAATGCGCCAGGGAAGTCAGTTTATTGGCGTAAACTTTAGATTTAAGATAACCCCATAGTGGTTAAATCAGGACTGCGTGGAGGCCAATTTATGTCACCTTTCCTGGAGATCAATTTGCCTGGGAAAATTTCACGAACTCGTGGCAGAGATGTATTGGACGTGTGTGATGTTGCTCCATCCTGCTGGAACCATGTTCTTTGGTTATAGCCAGGAAAGTTTTGGTTTGGAGTTCAGGCACCAAAAAGTCGTCTAACATCTCCACATAACGCTCTGAATACAAATATAAACTTTCTTTTGAGACACCTTGTATATATTCAA
Organism: Molanna angustata; assembly: GCA_963576475.1. Classification (NCBI taxonomy): domain Eukaryota; kingdom Metazoa; phylum Arthropoda; class Insecta; order Trichoptera; family Molannidae; genus Molanna; species Molanna angustata. Next base: position 7,275,242 of record OY754983.1, on the reverse strand, counting down.
ATAGCAATTTTTTTTATTATGATGTATACGGCCAAATGCTAAATAAATAAACAAAGCCTTGTCTGTCAATAGATATAAATCATATATAGATTAATAAACAGAGGTATGTAGCTCAAGCTTAATTTGCTTCAGTGAGAGTTCACGCTTCCATCCATTTTCTTATGAAAACTGAACCTCAGATCATTTTCAAAACACCTTCATATAGATAAAAATTATATTGATAAAGTATTAAATATATTGACAAAAAGAGAATGTTTTTTTTGGATTTTTATTAATGTTCTAAATATAATTTCATTCTATCAAAAATAATCATTTGTTTTCTTAACCCTAAATATTTATAATTATCATCTGGTAACTTTGATAACAGCAACCCTTATGAACCTGCTCAACTGCAATGCTCCAGATGGAGATTCACAAATCAAGAATGTACCTTAACAATCATAAAATCTCTGAAATTGTTTTTTTTTTTATTAAATGTTTGTATATTGTAATATATCAAGTAAGGATGAAAGTGGGATCAACAAACATTAAAATAATAGTGATATATGAGATATGATATTATGTCCCAACAATCAAACGTGTCTGGAATATATAAATACTAGTAGGTTCATAAGGGTTAAAGTATATTTGGAAGACATAAAAAATTAAAATACAAGTATTATTTTTTATATCAATACTAAATTAATAAAGTCTATTGCTTGAGTACAGCTCACATGCTAAATGCTGAACACAGATGTTTCTATGAACTGAGTAATTCAGTTAACGTTTTGTTACAATACTTGCATAAAAGTTTGAATATTATTATGCACTTTCTGGTGTGATAAGAGACAGTCGCGTCTATAAAATTCTCTGCCACATGGAAGACATTTGTGATGTTTGACGCCTGAGTGATTTTTCATATGAACATTTAATACTTTTTTAGACGCGTATGTTTTACCACACACAGCACATGAAAAACTACCTATTTTTTCCCTGCGTTTTTCGGGTATTCCCAAGTGGACTGTATTTGTATGTCGCTCCAATGACCATTTATGATCATAACTTTTGTCACATTCTTTACATTTCCAAAGACATTTAAAGTTAGCATAATGCGTGTATCTATGTTTGGTGAAGCCGCTGGGATCGCGAAACTCCTTTCCGCAAACTTTACATTTATATTGTTTTATATCAGAATGTACACTCATATGAATTTTCAAATTGTAATTGTTTGAATATTTCATTCCGCATACTTCGCATATACAGAATTTCTTTACACTTTCGTGGCCGGATATGTGTCTCATTAAGTTTTGTTTAAACGTGAATACTTTCTTACACAAATCGCAAATGAATATTTGTTTGGTAAGATAATGTTGAATGCATTTGTGCAATCTTAAACTTCTAAATTTAGCGAATGTTTTTAAACATTCTGTACAAAACCAACGTTTTTTGCAGTCGCCATCCATTATGTGTTTGATGATCCTAGCTTTTGATGCAAATTTCTTTTTGCGTTTATCACACTGAAACGGTTCGGAGGAATTATTAACTTTAGCTGCAGCATTCTTAATTGATACTTTTTTGCTAGATTTACCTTTGGCCATCTTTGAATTGGTTTTGCCGGACAATTCAGAATATTTAATGTTTGATGTTCTACCTTCATTGGATAATTTTTGTTTTTTGGAGATCTTGACATGATCAATTGTGTTTAATTTAATTTCTGACTCAATCTTTATATTAGGTAAAACAATATCAATATCAAATTCTGCACCACACACATTTTCTGAAAATACAACATACTTAATCAATGATTTAATAAAAATAAGTTAAAATTAAACATGCAGGCTATACGAAACAAACAATATTTAATAAAACATGGTCTAGGACAGTTGGGTGCGAACCAACTCGATTGTGAGTCCACTTGGTCACAAAGGACACTTGGTTACGAACCCACTTGATTGGAAGTTCTCTTGGTCACAATGGACACTTGGTTGCGACTTATTCTATTCAATACCTGATAGGTACTAAACACAATGTGTAATGCAAACTCGCTCACACAATTCGCAATAATAATTACATTCAAACCTAACCAACTTTTGGTAAGAATGGGTTTGTTAAATAAAAAAGAATATTATAGGTTATTTGTAATGAGAAAGAAAATGTTAAAATTTACTATAAACAATATATATTTTTTTTATTTATTTTCAGTAAAGTTTTACATAATTACAATTGAGATCTCACTAGCCTAATTTTAGAATAGGTTTTAAACAAAGACATTGTTTTTTAAACATACTCTAAAATTATACTCAAAATATTATTTATCCCTAAACACCTGATCTCGATTTCCTCTTCTTGTTCCTTCCCAATCCCTTTTTTGTTGCTATGATGTTTTTTATTAATCTTGGTGTTATGTATATTTTATTTGTTCTTTTGTAGCTTTCATTTTTTGATAATTCTGTCACTCTGTAATCTGGTTGGTTGGAAGAAATTGCATAATGGCAATAAGCCCGACAGTGTGCATTATATTTTTTTATATTATGTATAAAAAGTTAAATAAATAAAATATGTGCCTATTAGATAAAATTGTCACCGTGCACTTTTAATGTAATGTGTACAAAAAGGTTTAATTAAATAAATATTATATATGTACCTATATATTTATGTAATGAGAAAATAATTTATATTTTAAAACTGATATCTCTTAATATTTGAAATGTCTGTTTATCTAAATAATTTAATATTAACTGCACACTCATCATCATCTGTGGCTCTACAACCCAGGTCGGGTCTTAGCCTCCTGCAGAGCCCGCCGTCGATCCTGTGACGCATTACGCCAGTTATGGATGCCGATGTTTGCATTTTTTTTTCTGATTAGGAATGAAGTGTTTCGTATTGATTTTTGTAATTCCCTTTATTAGTGTGTATTAACTACACACTAATAAAGGGAATTACAAATATCAATACGATACACTTCAATCCTAATCAGAAAAAAATATTTTTGAATAAAATAAGTCTTACCAATTTTTTTTTTCTGATTAGGAATGAAGTGTTTCGTACTGATTTTTGTAATTCCCTTTATTAGTGTGTATTAAATACACACTAACAAAGGGAATTACAAATATCAATACGAAACACTTCATTTCTAATCAGAAAAAAATATTTTCGAATAAAATAAGTCTTACCAATTGTGCCAACAGCCGTGTCACAGTTGGTAAGCCGTTTGGTTTCTGTGTGGGTGTCCTGGGTTCGATCCCCAGCAGAGGAGAAGCTTTGAGAAAGTTTGATGTCAGTATGGTCACGGGTGGTGTTGAGCTGGAGATAGAGATGGGATGTGGACAATTGGAAAGGGGGAACCATTGTAAGAAGAGGTGAGAAGGGTTGTACTTGACTATTGATGATGTTTTTCTGTGTGTAGGCTTTTTGAATTTTGAGAAATTCTACATAATTTGTTTTAGTCCGTTTAAGATTGAAATAAACTTGCATTCGTGAAATAAGTAGTTGGCAATGGCCAACAATGGCCGGCAAACCGGCAAGAGATCAGAACAAGTTTGAATTTGTTGACTGATCAGTAATTATCGGGCGTCATCGGACGATTTCAGCTGTAGCAGTGTACGAAAGCTCTATGATAAGGATACTTGAACTAATTGTATGGGATCCACAGAAAAAAAAAATCAAATTTTTCTACAGTAAAAATATTTTGTTATCATTATTGATTTTTTTTTAATTTGTCCAGATTTGATTTCATCACTGATGTTAACTTCACAAAAAAATTAAAAGATTCATTATTTGTTGATTCATACCGTCACGGCATATGCCAAAGTGCATTATCTTATAAAAGGAAGCACATCACAAGTGCGTATCATTACACACCATTCTCGTCTCACTTTAAAAAGACAATATTCAGAATTTAGTGAACCTCACTGCTGAACTATGTGGGATGATATATTGTCTGTTGTTTTTTCGATTGCCGTGCAATTACATAAATATGTTAAACAACAGAAAATAATAAAGAAAATTAAGCATACCATTTGGAGTCGATTCCCTTTTAATTTCATCCACATTCAAAACATTCATTTGGTTTCCTTTTGAATGTCCTTGATGTGTTTTATTCTCCGGTGATTCTTTCATATAACAATTAAAACTTTTTTTTAAAATCTCTTCATCGTCCATATCTTTTTTGATTCCTCCATTGAACTGATTAATACAATTATATTTTTCTTCGTTTGATTGGTGATCCGTTTTACTTCCATTTTTCAAGATGTTCATTACGTCACAAAAAACAAAAAAATGTGGTTCCATCTTCGAAAAATTCAAACTGAAAAATAAGAAAGAAAGAAAAAAAAACAAAATTATAAAAAACAAAAAAGTAAATGAAAACAAAACAATGAAATAGACTTCAGGATTTTTAGTACTCTTATATTTGAAGACATTTGTACATAAATTTACAACATCACATATAATTGGTATATATCTAAATATTTTTAATATTATGACATCTATTAAAATGTATATTTATGTATAGCAAATTAATAATTTTTGTTGACACTATAAATAATCGGATTAATATAGTGCTTTTAATCAATTCGGTATTAAAAGAAGGCTGTAGAGAAAGTGTTGTCTCTTTCTATAAATCTAGAAATAATCCATTCCACTTTATAGGAACACTCTTGTTAAAATAACAATTATATTAAACCATTTTGTAGACTCTTTTTTCATGGGGTTGATGTTCTTTGGTCCAGACGACCGGAACGTGACATTCTTTCAACATAATTTTTGGACTACAGTGTCAGATTGTTATATTGTATATCCATTGTTGAAAGTTTTGAGAAAACTCAACAATGCTGGTATATTCTAGATATGCTACAAATATTCAACTACTATTCGGTATTCATGCATCCCCACGATGAATAGGGAGTTACCCATAAACAATTATCGACATCACTAGGGATGTCCTGTATTGAGGTCGACAATTTTACATAAAGTAAGGGCAGCTAAAACATATCTAAAACTAAGTTGTAGTTGAATCTAGTTGGTCACAAAATATATTCAACAAAATCATTTAACAAAATTAATCTCGTATATGTCTCATCGATCATTTATAGCCTTCTTTAGGAAATCTATTTCCATATCCGTCTGTGGTTCAGGTAAGATATAGAATTTTTTTGGACCAAGAAAAGTAAATATGCATTGCGCTAATGTTGTTTTGGTCTTTTCCTTCATAACGAATGACTTTTGAGCATTACGCAAAGTATATGAACGGCTTGGGTAATCCTGTCTATGTTTGTGTAACAAAGTTTAATTGACCTGTAAAGTGGAATAAATTGCTTTAAAAGAGGTACACTTTCAGCAAGTTGTTTGTTTTGTAGAGCCAAATATTAAATGCGCTTTGTATATTGTTACTAATATTAATTGGCACAAAATTCCATTTAATACTGATAAAAAATGAGTGAATATGTCTTTCGAATAAGACCAATACACACATTATATATATCTCCATGCATACACAAATTATTTTTCACAAGTGTATAACATAAAACAATGGTTATTAAAATATCTTACTTATTTTGAGACTTAAAAAAAAGATCACAAAATACTTATATCTTTAACACCGTCACATACTTTGGTTTACATTATTCCATATATTTTAATACGTTATGAGTAAACAAATACTATCATACTATGGCCCTTCTGGCGTAGGCAGAGAGAATCAAGTGTGACACACCGGTATTCTTGCAAACATTCATACCTTTTAGATCATTCATTCTGTGTCTCGAACGGTTCATCGATTTCCTTTTTCGTATTGCTTCTTTTCATTTCCATATTCTTTGAAAAAATCATTCCTTTTCATTATTTTAATGATCTCATTTCTACAGCAGTTTTTTTAATTTAATGCGTCTTTTGCCACATATTGGAACGACAGACGTAGGGCATCTCGAACAGGTGTGCGAGGACATGAATTGTACATCCTACACAGAGTTGAAGAGAGACACTGAAGACCGAGCGGAGTGGAGGGTGAGATGTATCGCTTTGCTGCCAACCAATCTCAAAGATTGAAACCAAAGAAGAAGACGGCATACATCAAAGTAAGCACTATAGTCATATTGTGAATGGAAATTTGTTTCCTTTGAGAAGCACGGATCAGACATAACTGGGTAAAGTTCTCCGTTTACTATATGTTCCAACATAGTTCTACTTTCAATATCTTTATTGGGTCTTCCATTCCGTTGAAACATGCTCCCTAAATATAAATATTCCTCTACTTGTTCTAGCCATTCATTCTCTTCCTTTTTCTTTCATGAACACAGGTAGGGTCTTGGCCTTCAGTAGAGTTCGCCTCAATGATTGTAGAACACCTATGTAATAAACATCCTTTCAACCATTGAAGCTTCGGCATTCCAGATCGACTTTTCCCCCTGGTGCTCCATTCAAAATCGCCTTTGGGATGTCTCCATCGCCTCATCTAACTCTACCAATCATTATCTCTCTGGAGATTTTCAAATACCAGTACCATAGAATTATTCTCAGTCTGTTCTGTAGGCATCCTTTATACACTTTATTCACAAAATAATGAAACTCATCAGTACATTCTCAAATCAAAACTTGACAGTACTAAGTTTCAGACTCAAATACTATTTTCTGACTTAACTCTTTTGTTTTATTTATTAATTTCAATATAAATATTCCTCAACTCTTTCTAACATCACGAGTATATAATAAAAATCAACACAGCCATTAATCAATTACGAAAGAGACTATATAATTTAGTTTCTTTAAAAACAAATCAACAAGATGATCAAAAAATATAGATATCACATACATAATACATTAATATTATTTTCACAATAAGGAAAAATTAGCATAATATATAATTATTTCTTCTTTACAACACACATAGAATATCTTATAGTAGAAATCACATTTATACACCAATACACATTTAGATTGATATTATGGTTAGTTATTGTGTTTCATAGACACAGATATAATATATTGAAATCAAATTAGCCTTACGATTACGGTAGTTATGAACAAATAAAAAAAAATGAGGATATCCTAAAGTTTAATTCGTGTTGAAATGATGAACAAGTGCATAATATCAGGCGCTATTTGTAGACCAGTGGGCAATAACGTGGCGATCCACAGTAGAACAATTATTGACACTTCATACAAACGGAAACGTCTATCGTACGTTGATTGTTAAACAGAAATATAAGTTCAATTTATACCACTAGGGAGCGCTAAAATAGAATATGTTATGCCAAATTTGCCTCGTTTAATTTTCATAACTTGGTAACCCAATTTCAAAAAGGTTAATTTTCAAAAAGGTTAATATCATGTATTTCCAGAATGAGATTTGGCCACTGTTCAATTGCCTCCCATCTGTATAGAATTAGGGTTTTACGTAGTCCTCTTTGTAAGTGTGGCGAGGAGGATGAAACAATTAATCACATATTTTTTAACTGTAAAAACAATTCCAATTTCAAAAGTATATACATATTACTCATCAATATTCGCTTAATATCCAACATCTTTTGTCTCTCCGAAATTCTCGTGTGTTGTCTGTCATTTCAAAATTTATATTATTAAATAATTTAAACATTTGATCAAAAATAACTTTCCTTATAAACAGTAAACATTAAATTGGCACAAAGCACTCTTTTCAGGGTGAATTGCCTAATAAAAAAATAAAAAAAAACTCAAAGACAAATGGCGGAAATCAAATCAATGGTCGTGTGGGTTACCATGTTACTATCCACAGCCCTATAAAATAATGCCTGATATTGTGCAACACGTATAGCAGTCACAATTCAATTTCAGACATACAAAATTGTTCAATTTCATCAATACTAACTGGTCGGAAAGTAAGTCATAGATCGTTTGCAACATTCCAGTACAGACATACAAGTGAAGTTAATTTAAAGGGCGTAAAAATAATCTTGATCTTGTATCAATGGAGTACTCATTCGGAGCTCAATTCAAGTGTACAGAATGCCCTGTACATTCAATTGTGACTATTGATAAAGTTACTGATATAATATATAAAAGAAACGGCCTACGAAACATGTCAATGAAATAAAAAACAAAAAATTGCGAGACGATTTGTGCTTAAACGGATAATTTATTTAATATACGGAATAACCCATGTAATAAATTATCCAGAGACAACCTGATAAACTTTAACTTTGTAGAGCATTTTACTTAAGGCCGCACAGCCACTCAAATGTGACGGATCACACTGGCGTTTCCTCATTTACTCAGCCAATGCTGACATTATCGTCTTGAAACTAAAGACAGGGATAAAATATAGCACCACTGTCTACAACTTGACAGTTTCAGAATCATAATATTTAAAAGTTGCATCGATAAAAAATAATTACGAAAGTACCCCTGAAATTAACGAAAGTACTCCTGAATTTAACGAAAGTACCTCTGAAATTAATGAAAGTACCCCTGAAATTAACGAAAGTACCCCTGAAATTAATGAAAGTACCCCTGAAATTAACGAAAGTACCCCTGAAATTAATGAAAGTACCCCTGAAATTAATGAAAGTACCCCTGAAATTAACGAAAGTACTCCTGAAATTAACGAAAGTACCCCTGAAATTAATGAAAGTACCCCTGAAATTAACGGGAGTCCCTTGTTATCTATTAAATTTGTTATATATCAAACTATAATAAAGCAAAAATATTGTTAAATATGTTTTAAATATTTTTACTGATTGTTAAATTTGTATCTTGATTTGAAAAAAAAAATGTATAATTCATATATTTTCGCTTACGTCGTTCCTGTTTCACGCTAGTAAAATCGTAAAAAACGTGTGGCGCGACGAACCCTTCAACTTGTACTTCAGTACGAGAAGGGAAGTACAATTCGCTATAAATTCTCCTTAAAACAATTGTGTTGAATTGCATCCACAAAAAAATTTACATTATACATGCATTCAACATTATTTTTTATGAAAACATAGGAAAGCCCTCGTTAAGTTGATCATGTTGCAGAGTAATGGTTAGCGTCCATATAAGGGCAGCGGACACGGCACATCAGACGGAATTTAGTATGCGTGTGCATCGGATTGTCGGCAATAACAATTCTATACATACACATACATACCATCACGCCATGTCCCTTAAGGGGTAAGTAGAGAGAGCCGAGCGCCATACTTCTCTATTTTTGCACACATTTCTGGCTTCCTTTGCATCCATGCATCGTCTCATAAATGCTCGTCAATTGTTAAAACTTTTTATGTTTCCTTCTTTCAAAATATCATTCACATGGTTATGCCATCCCTTTCTGGGACAACCTCTGCTATTCACTCCATCTCTTACACCCATGTATATTTTTTTGGTCAATCGTTCATCGTTCATTCTTTCAATATGTCCAAACCACCTCAATGCATTCACTTTCATTTTACATATAATATCCTTCTTTATCTTGCACTCTCTCCTTATGTCCTCATTTTTTATTCTATCATATATTGTTCTATTACATACTCTTCTTAGTGATCTCATTTCTACAGCATTCATTCTACTTTCATGCGTATTTTGCCAGGTCCATGTTTCACTAGCATACGTCAAAGTAGGCACTACAATTGCATTGTGTACGGCAATTTTGGCTTTCTTTGAGATGCTTGGATCGGACATTACTGGTCTGATTGCTCCGTTTATTCTATTCCCTGCCATAACTCTTCTTTCAATATCTTTATCAGGTCTTCCATTCCGTTCAAACATACCTACTCCCCAAATATAAATATTCCTCAACTTGTTCTAGCCATTCGTTCTCTACTTTTATCATACGTGCAGTTGTACTTTCAGTCTTTTCAAATACCAATATCTTAGATTTACTAACATTCATTCTCAGTCCATTTTGCAGGCATCCTTCATACACTTTATTCACTAAATACTGCAGCTCATCCGCACATTCAGCAATCACCACTTTGTCATCTGCATACATCAAATCACATACATTTAAAGTACTTAGTTTCAGACCTTTATTTTCAATAACGACTCTGTTGCTAAGAGAGACAAAAATCCCATCCATCCGCTGCACCTCTGTGGAAACTAAGCATTAATATGATACTATATAGAACATTTAATACAGTACATTCTTAAGAAATAAATCAATGTATACATTCTTGTTTAGTGCAAGATTGTATTCATTCTTAAAAAAAATATGTATGGAGATGTGTGAGATTTTCTTATGATTATAATACCCTTTTTACCAATAAACATATTGTAATACATTTTTAATAGACTTATTTCAATTCACTTTGAGTCAAGGTCAAATCTTTGATCTCATTTTCGTGCGTAGCTTTGTGTCTGATCAAACTGTTGAAATATGTGTACGACTTGCAGCATACAGGGCATTGGAAGATTTTGCCTGTATCGTGCATAGTTTGATGCCTCTTCAGACCACTGTTGTAAGAGAACGACATAGAACACTTATTACATTTGTATGCCTTGTCGTTCTTTGAGCTATCATTCTGGGCGTGGTTCTTTAAATGATTTTTCAAGAGACTCATTCCATAAAAAGACACGTCACACTTGGTGCAGGAGAACGGTTTGATGCCGGCATGTTTATTGAGATGCATGTAAAGATTGGTGCGTCGAGTGAATGATTTGATACAGAGATTGCATTTGTATCTACGTTTAAACTTTGTCTCCTTCCTGTGCGACAGTTTGTGACGGTCGTAAACTTCTTGATTCGTAAATGTTTTACCGCATATCTTGCAGCCACTTGTCTTGTGAAATATTATGTGAGCATTCATTTGGTCGACACAAGAAAATACCTTGTCACACTGATTGCATTCGTATTTTGTAAACTTATTTTTGACGGGATCATGAGTCATTCGATGGACGCTATATTCGTCAAACGTAGTGAAAACTTTCAAGCAAATATCACATTTTATAACTTTGATTATAGCAGGCACGGGTTTTTCAGGTGGTGAATTTACACAATCAACTGTTTTTGTATTGGTTGGAATGTTGCAGTCGCTTTTGATGTGTCTATCTAAAGATTCATTGGAGTAAAAAGATTTTCCGCAGTGTTTACATTCAAGCGGTTTCTGACCCGCATGTGATACCCTGTGCATCCTTAAGCTGTCGGAATATTTGAACTCTTTCCCGCATTCTTCGCAAAGAAAGAGGTTTTTGTTCTTGTGCAACAGATTTTCGTGTCTAGATAACAGAGCTTTGGTAGGAAAGGTTTCTCCGCACGTGTAGCATTTGAAGAGTAGCTCTATATCAGAATATCCACCACCGCATAATATCAGAGGTTTGTTATTATGATAATTATTATCTCTGTTATCAGTCTTCACTGTTGTGACATCCAGTTGATTTGTCTGTAGTAATTTTCTAAGCAAATGATTTGATTGATTGTTTGAAATGACATTTTTTTCGTTGTTCATTGTCAAATATGAATTATTACAGTTCAAAGTACATGAGTATTTATCATCGATTCTGGTTTTGTGGTACTTTAAAGAATTTTCCACTGAAAATGATATCTTATAGTCGTCACAACTGATAGGTTTATTAGTGAGAGTACTTGAATCAATGTCATTGCATTCTAAAGAGTTTTTGTCATCGAAGTCGTTAGATACATCTGAATAACGATCGAGAAAAATAACATCGTTAGTTACATCTTGTTTTGCAGAGGATTTTTTGTTTATTTTAATTTCCATATTTGCATTGCTGAAATAAAACAGAACAAAAATCGAGATTTTTTGATTTATTGAACACAAAATGTCACCAAAACATTCATTATTCTATTCTTATCTGTACTTCACAGCAAAATTCCATGCTTGTGATTCCACAAATAAATACAGCTTTAAATAAAATAAAGTACATAAATAATGAAAAAAAAATTCCATTTTTATTGACAAACTTTTTTAACGTCTCAATAGAGACGAAGTTGGGATATTATAGAAGAACCAGGAACTCGAGGCACCTACAGGGCTTGCGACCTGTCATCGGCTGGTTTATGTGACCACTTTATGCGCTTGTGCAACGTTCACCAATTATGCCTTCTTATTGAGTTCCCTTATCAATACTGGGAATACTGGGAATTTCCTGGAGGGACCACATCACGAATGCCGAGGTTCTCAACAGAGTTGAAGAAGGCAGGCACCTACTCAAAACCATCTCCGAGAGACGTGCTAGCTAGATTGGTCACATCTTACGCCACGAAGATCTCCTACATGACCTAATGAAGGGAATGGTTGAGGGGACAAACCACATGGGGCGCCCCCGATGGGAGTATTTAGCCCAGGTGTGCGAGGACATGAACTGCGCCACATATGCTGAGCTGAAGATGGCTGCAAAGGATAGAGAGAATAGGAAAGCGAGATGTAGACTTCTTCTGCAAACCAATCCGCAGGATTGAGACTTTTGATGATGATCAATGAAATTTTCGAAAGTTCTATATATTTGAATAGTGTGTAACAATTCACGTGAAAATAAGGAACTATAGTAATGCCATCTATGAAGTAACAGAAAAGCCTTTTTTGCAACACCATCTATTGAGAAATTAGTTTATTTGTAAACAATGAAAGTAACCATCCTTATAAGCATCTGTGCGAGACACCGTCATCTCATTTACAAGGACTGTTTTTTTCTCAATAAATGGCGTTACAAAAAAGGCTTTTCCGTTACTTCATAGATGGCAATAGTATAGTTCCTTATTTTCAGGTGAATTGTTACATACTATTCAAATATATAGAACTATCAAAAATTACATTGATAAGGGAACTCAATAAGAAGGCATAATTGGTGAACGTTGCGCAAGCGCATAAAGTGGTCACATAAACCAGCCGATGACAGGTCGTAAGCCCTGTAAGTGCCTCGAGTTCCTGGTTCTTCTACAATATCCCAACTTCGTCTCTATTGAGATGTCAAAAAAGTTTGCCAATAAAAATATCATTTGCCTCCCGAAAGGGAAAAAAATCAAATGTTTGCATATATGCAATTAAAAAAATATGGGAATGGATGAAAAAGAAGCAGAATATTTTATACTCATACTGGATTTGCAAATGTTAAGAAAAAAAAAAATTCAAATTAAAATATCTCTTGTAACTTGAAATTGCATGTAAATTCTTATATCAGTTTTGTAGAGCACTGTTTTGCAAATCAAAAACAATGGTAAAAATACTTATTTATATAGCAAGTGTTTGCATATAAACTATTACTGCATAATTAGATTGAGTAATATGAAATTTGTACGCGGTGTGGCGTCTCCGAAATGCAAATGGGTAGGACACATAGTCAGAAGCTCGAACGATAAGTGGACGAAAATAATATATTAACTTGGAGCTTCATATGACAGAGAGGTGTGGGGTGACAGCAGCTGAGATAGAGAGATGAAATTAATCAATATGCTGGTGCATACTAGATGTAGACTACCTAGGACACAGCGACATAAAGGCAAGTGAAGGATGCCTTGCTCCAGGAGGGGGCTCAATTAGGCTGAGGGAAGAAGAAGAATATGAAAATAAATGGTAAAACTCAATTTTTTTTTAATAGAAGTATGACTTGGAAATAGAAAGAATGGCCCAACTGCGTTAATGAGATTTTGAAAAAGGAAAATGAGAAAAGCTAGAATACAAGATCATGTGTGTGAAGATGTACGTACCGAATTTATGGTGTTTATAAGGTCTGCCTCCATCAGCAATATCACATGAAGCAATGTATGAATGAGGCCATTGAACTTGATGAAAAAACATATTTCGTAATAAAATAAAAATGATGCAACTAATTGACACATGTAATATTCAACTAAACATCACAATATGTAAAATTATAAAAATGATGTAAGTTATTAATACATGTAATATTTAATCAAACATCTCAATATGTAACATAATAAAAATGATGTAACTAATTGACACATGTAATATTCAACTAAACATCACAATATGTAAAATTATAAAAATGATTAAGTTATTAATACATGTAATATTTAATCAAACATCTCTATAGTAAAATAATAAAAATGATGCAACTGATTGAAACATGTAATATTCAACTAAACATTACAATACGTAAAATTATAAAAAAATGTAACTTATTAATACATGTAATACTTAATCAACATCACAAATGATGCAACTCATTGACATGTAATATTCAACTAAATATCACAATATGTAAGATAATAAAAATGATGCAAATATTTAATAGAGATCTGAATTATTTGAGATAAACCCAATTTTAGTTGTAAACTTTTTTCGTGAGTAACGCGAATTTGGCCCTTCTAGGACATTTTCGTAAAAATACACAGCAATTATCTAATGAAAAGGTAGAATTAAAAAAAATGTATTTCAATTTTCTGTGGTGGAAATCTACACAGTCAATGCATTAAATATAGTTTAATTAAAATAGGACAACATGACTAAGAATTTTTTGACAAAATTAATGAAGATATATCATGATGGATGCTTTATCCTAATGCCGATTCATATAGGCTTAGATTTCTATCCTTGTATAATTAACATTTCCGAATGAAAAAAATCGTACACAGGAGAGAAGTTGCGGATCAAATGTTTCTCTTTAAAATTATTAATTCAAAAGTTGACTGTCCTGATTTATTAAATAAAATTAATTTCCATGCGCCGTTGCGAAATGGCAGATTGAACTACTTGTTTTATGTTCCTCGAAGTAACACTAATTCTAATCAAAATGAGTTTATCAAAAGGGCTTGTAACTTCTATAATGTCAACCTCTCAGCCAGTATCACACATTCTGATATATTCACCGCTAATAATAACGCATACAAAAATTCTCTCTATAAGTGCATAGCATGAACTCGTATGTTGAATTTTATTTTTTTTTTGTTGTTAGTTATTTGTGTTTTTTCTAATATTATCTTTTGTATACTTTTATTTACATTTTGAGTTGTTGTTTGTAACAAAAATATAACAATTTAACTGTCATAATCCTTTTACATCCTTTTTTTTTTTTCTCTTCCCTTCCTTTCCCGTCACAGGCAAACATACATCTTAGTTATATTTAAATTTATGATGTTTAAAATGTTTTATATTTAATATCTGTGGACATATGTAATTGGTCTGTTTGTTTTTATTTTAAAGTGTATTATTCCATTTTAGTATTTTAAGACTGTATTTGTCCCTAAATAAATAAATAATACTATTTTGGCACACAGAAGAACAAACTTTAAAAAAACAACTTGGTTACGATGGCCATTCTCAATTTTAAATTTAATTAAATAAATTGTCTTTTTTTTACATATAAATATATAATTTGAGGAGTGGAAGGCTATTTCTTTTAAGTGACGTTTTATGATTTTGCAAGAGGAGCCATTCAAAATTTTATTTTTATAAAAAAAAAAAACAATATTAAAAAACTAGTGACCATATTTTAAACTGGGTAATGTAAAAGTTCTCAAAAAAAAATCTTTTGATATATTGGTATAATTTTCAATAAAAATACATTTCTGGCTTCAAAGATAATGTCAATATTGAAAAATGTAGCTTAAACAAATAGACTTTCACCCCTTGCATAACAGTTGTAATAGAAAATGCCATTTAAATAGTGTTTTTACTCATTTTAAAATATATTTAAGCATATTATAATTTATGGTTTAAAAAAGAATTTGCAAATCTAAACCATGCGTTGATTATTCTTAATTTACATATTTTTGTAGAAAATAACAATGGAATCCCAAAAATGTTACTCATTTACTAAAATATAATACTGCTTTACATAAAAAATGACACCGATTTCATAAAAATAATGCTACTTTTCTAAAAATATATCACTCCTTTTGCAAAATACAAGGGGAATAATTCAGGTCTCTACTTATTAATAATATTTAATGAAACATTACAATATGTAAAATTATAAAAATGATGCAACTTATTAATACAGAAATAGACAATGAACAAAATGCATATGGATCCCGTCTTTTCGTTTAATGCCAATTTAAACCATCAATATTATAGATTAAAACACATATTCGTTTGCAGTGTTGACGATAAAAAAAATGTAATTTTTCGAAAATCCTCAACAGTCCGATTGCAATTCAAATTTAGAAAAAGACAAAGTTTTTATTACTTATCAACAATTCGTAGGACATATTACCTGATAAGAATTATTTTCAAATCGAATATGTAAAGTACACGTATATGAACCGGAAAACTTTTCCCTTGAAAACATTTCGGTAATCAATAAATTACCTGTAGATACGTATTTAAATGCACTTAATGCATATATCATAGGATTGACTTGCGCATAGATGCAATCCATAACGTTACAAAATATAATTATGTATACACGAGGATGCGTTATAAATATATATAGGTACAGACTTACTGTAAGTATGTCGTTGTTTTCTGCTCGTTGCGATAATCATCAAGTCGATACCTTAGGCAATAAAATATAAATGAAAGCGCACAAATTCATATTAAAAGTAATTATTTTATATCCGTATCACTGATATAAATTAATAATATTGGTACAACAAAAATTTGTTGAAGTGACATTTTGAGCATAGATAATTTTGATGCTGCTATTTTTTTTAATAATATAGTTCTAAGTAAAATTAAAATTACTCTGCTGTTGATATTGCGAAAAAATCCTGTTTTTTATTCATTGTTTAATTTTCAATGGAAACACGATTATATACAAATCAAAGTCTACAGCAACAACAAAAAACGACGAACGCAGCATCCCGCATTACAAAATAGTTATGAAGACGCTTTTAAGAGGTGGTTATGGCTCGAAGATTTTTTTGAGAACAACCGAAATTATAACTCTCTGATCTATCTACGCAGTAAATATCATAGACAGAGTACGAAAATTTGATATTCGCAGGTTCTGCAATGTCGAAGATTTATTATGATTGGGAATAATTAAAAAACGGTACCTAATGGAGAAACCACTTGGACGGAGCGGACTCGAAGAAAATGGTAATAATAGTTTAGCCAGCAGACTTCCAGGAAGACCACCAAAGAGATAAAGGGATAGCTGGTCATCCATATACTAGTAACACGAGTCATGAATAACAAAACAATTAGTCCTAACACAAGCACAATAATAAAAAGTTATGGCAGGGTTTAGCATCTTGAGTAAGTCGGCAAGTACTTCGGGTACACTAGCGTACTCCTTGGCCAAAGGTCCTGGATTAGATTGTCGCAATATACATATTACAAGAAAACATTTTGTGTAGACCACTCCTCCTATCACCCCCAATCTTATCTGCGAGCATCTACCTTTCGCCCGTAAACGATAATCTAATTTCGCCCGAGCATACGAATAGAGTGGCCGCAGAACTGAGAGAACTTCCCCTCTGGCCTCTTGACATTGTAAAAATATAATCTATATAGAAATGTAAAGATATTTGTGAATAGAAAAAATGTTTTTATCTATGTTTTTTAATGTCATGTGTCAGAATTTCTAGTTACTTAATTTACTGTTCTTTTTATTAAAAAGTAATAAATTCGATAAGTTTTTTTCATCGATCATTTAAAATAACATTTTTACTTTCTCCTAATATATGATCCATCAAGTTTAATAAATAATTCAATTAGAACACTGCGTTATATTTTACTTTAGTGATATTAGTCTCTATCTGTTTACCAATTTATTAAGTTACCATGGATCATATATATTTGAAGTCTTCCTAAAGCCAATTATTTTTCAATAAATTGTTGCTCAAGGAGTTAAATTGATTGGATTCTGTATTTTCAAATCCCACCATTGATATGATAGAACTTACAGAAAGTACCAACAATCAAAAGTTTTAGCCTTAATGCCAGGTTATATCCTACCACTTGTGATGTATTCACCTTATAGATGGTTATTGACAGTGTCCTTAGATTAATCTGGTAACGTAAAATAAATAGCGCCAACATGATATGATGGCCATTACGTTTTGGATTCTCTTATAGTTTCATAATTATTATTGACAACTAAGCATGGTGGAAAAAATACTGTACTTTTATGAGAGTCCAAATGTCATTATGACCATCAAACGTTGCCCTGGGTATAGAAATATTATAAGAAATATATATAGTAAACTATTAATCAGTTTATAATAAGAGCCTGTGCGTTTTCAAAGAAATCATCACCAGAATAAATGAGAATCAAACATACATTTTTAAAATGATTTAACCATAAAAGCTCACAGTTTATTAATTTAATTCGTTAAATATATTATGTTTGATTTCATTTACAGACCTTCCACTTTGTGAAAAAATAAACTTTTTGAATTTTAGAGGGTTTTTATGAATTAGATAAAAAATATTATCTTTTTTTGCAGATGGCTTCATTATCAGATTCCTGTAATGTTTACAAATCCACTTGTATAAACGAGGAAAAAAAATCATCATTCAACACAGAAATAAGCAAAGATAATATAATACCTAATCACAATTATATTGTTGTCAAAGAAGAAGATTTGCTTACAACTTTAGACAATATTAACAAAAATATAATTTCAGAATGCACAGTGGACCAATCGGATGATATTGAAATGTTAAATAAAGAATCTAAAATTTCACAGTGTATAAACAAGTTCGATTCGGGTCAAGATTTGCAGGAAAAAAGCTTAGATTTCGAAAATAATTTAACTGAAAATTTATGTGTTGATAAAACTCCTATAGTAAAAGAGGAATGTATAGATAATGATAACACCAATCATTTCATCATGGATGAGGGTAAAATATATGATAAGCGATACCCTTGTATAGTTTGTGGATTGTCTTTTAACCGTCAAGGCACACTGACACGTCATTTAAAAATTCATAACAACGATAAACCTTATAAATGTGATCTGTGCGGAAAAACTTTTATTCAAAAATTTCAAGTTCAAAGACATATAATGCTATCGCATTCGGAAAAAAAACTTAAACCATATGGTTGTGATATATGCGGTGCTTTCTTTTCTCAAAAGCTTGGACTAAAAAATCATGCGAGAACGCATTCTGGAGAAAAACCCTATGCGTGTGGAGAATGCGGTGCAGTTTTTGCTCAACATTCTCATCTAAGATGCCATGTTAAGGTTCATACCGGAGAGCGCCCTTTCTCTTGTGATGTTTGTGCAACCAAATTTGCGAAACGTTTTAGTCTTCAGTGTCATATGAAAAAACACACGCGCGAAAAACCATACTCGTGCCAAATTTGTGGCACTCTCTTCGCTCAAAAATACAAGATCAAATATCACATGACTATACATACTGGAGAATTACCATTTTCTTGTAACGTATGTGGAAAGTTATTTAGAGAGAGTGGAGTACTTAGGCAACATGAATACACCCACACTGGATTCAAGCCTTTCAAATGCGAGATTTGCTCTGCATCATTTATCAGAAGAGGCCAATTGAACATTCACATGTCTTCTCATACTGGCCATCGACCATTTGTTTGTGAAGTTTGTAATAAGTCATATGTTGTAAAAAGTGTTTTAAAACGACACATGGAAATTCATAAATAATATTGAAAGACTTTCATATTTTGATTTCCATCAATCTATAACAAAGATCATCAAATTTAATTGGTTCTGTTTGAATACAGTTAAAATATAATGTATTTTTACTTTATTCATTTGATATATATAAATGTACAAATCATGCCACTTTATATATTCCATCAAACTTCTTGAGCCTTTTCGATTTGGGGGGGGGAGATTTGCACATATACCAACTAAGCAAAAAGACACAAATTTGCGACCCACGTGACGGGTTCAAGCTGTTTTTTTATACCTTTCTCTTTTTTAGATCTATGATCTGTTTCTACAGGTCCTGGGATGAGGATGTCCAGCTCTCCCTCCATCTCTTTGATGGTCTTCCCGGTGGTCAGCATTCCTCTGGTATCTTGCGCATTACAATCTTTGGCAGCATTTCTGGATTCATTCTCCTTACATGATCTCTCCAGTATCGTCTTCTTTGTCTTTTTTTATACATATACTGCTTAAAATATCATGATATTTATTTATTTACTTCAATATTTATTTACTACAATAATGTGTACAATGGTGGTTTTTTTGCTACAAGACCATTTCTTCCAACCAAACAAAGCAATATGACAACATAAATAGAGTAGTGGTAGGAACAATAAATTTATAACAAAAAAATAAACAGATAGACAAACATATAACAGTTAGCAGGTGTATCTCACTACAGTTTTATAACTTGTTTGAAATATTGTAAAGCAAAATTATTTTTGCGTGCTGTGCGTAGTAATGAACAAGTCAACCCGTTGGAGTTTTACTTACTTCATAAAGTGGCAAGTTGTATTTTTTTGCAAAAATAATATCTACAAGATCGTAAAGGAAATCTGTTCTTAAATTTTATTGTGTAAGTAAAACTAATCTGTAATATTTATGTAATTTTAGTTACTCTGGTTTATTAGATGAAGTAATTATAAGAATTTCTATCAATCGTTCCACTACGACAAAAAATGAGGAAGTTGTACCGTTTTTTTTTCTACAAAAAATATTTTGGTCTCCACTGAAAAGTACTGTTTTGTCCCTTACAACATTTGAAATGGAAACAGTCGATATGTTCTTACATACATATTTTCATAATATAATAGAAGAATTAAAAATTATATTAACTCTTAGCTTCAAGTATAGGGAACTTAAAGATATTTGAAACAGACAACAGGGGGATTTTTGTACAGTGACTGCAATATCAAATAATGAATGTCAAATTGTAAATCAGATATTCATGATAATTAATAAAAAGGTTTTATTTTGAAATATATTTAATATTTTTATATTAATATTCATAATAATAAATAATTGTAATCTACTAGAACAACAGCATCTTGAGTGAATATTTTTTTAATAGATACAACAGAAGTGGAATATAATAAACATCGTTTAGCAGTTAAAGAAGTAAAATTATTTATGCAAAGGAATTGTATGTGTTTTTGCTAACATAACAAACAAATTTACAAGCATTCATGCTTAGTACAGAGAATTTATAATAAAATGTTCTTGTTACAAAGACATGTTCATTCTTCAAAAATATATGATAATGAAAAAGATGGATGTATATTTATTATTTACTAAGGAAAGTGTGGAAGAACAAAGAAAAATGTATTTGTACAAGATTTTTTTTCTGTCATTCACATTTTTGACTAAGTCAGTCGTGTATCTCATCTAAACTGACATTAAAAATGCATCGTAATTCTGATAAATGTAATGAACATATTTACAAGTTGGGATCACACTTAGAAATTTTTATCACAAAGGAACATTCTAACTTTGTCGATTTGACAATAGAGCATTTGCTATCGCCAATAAACTATCTGCTATTCTGTTGTTAGCCACAGCGGTAGCATTTTGAGCATCGGCTAAATTTTGAAGAACTTTTTGTATATCCGAAAGCATAGAATTAGTCTCCTCCTGCGTTGAAATGATGGCTCTGACACTCTCGTTGACAATTGGTGGTGTTCCATTCAGGTTTCTTTTAAAATTATCATCATCAAATGTCTCATCGCAGTGTGACTGTGACTTCTTTATGTTTGAATATATCGGACAACGTATAGAGTTACGTTTCACGAACTTTTGCTCTCTTGAGTCTGTCAAAGTCACCTGTTCATTAGTCTCTGGGGCCAACAAATTACGTTTTCGCTTTGAACTTTGACTTGACTCTGCATTATCGGGTGCTTGTAGGTATAGAAATGACACTGGTTGATCGTTGGGTTCATCCTCATTTGAGATCTAAAAATAAAACATCAATAAAAAAAATCATAGTGGAGATTAAATTATTGATTATCAAAGATTATTTCATCAACCAATGAAATTGTGATCAAGATGTATTAAAGAACAACTGCCATTATATTTTTCCCAGATGTGATAGATGATTTTTTTTTATTATTATTTAAAACTGAACAGTCATATAAGCTAATAGTATAGTTGTTGCCAAATAACTTGAACTTTTGGTTGATAAGGGGGGCGATTTGGCTCTGCGCTGAAAAGAATAGGGGTATTCTTTTCTTTATGGGACACTGTGTAAATGGTCTTCATCACTATTGATAACCATTCTAACGATGCTCGGCATTAGCGAAACCGGTGAATGGGATTCGGGTATGCGAACTAAATAAAATAGAAAGTAAAATTATATAGGTACATTATTTTTTATCAAAATTCTTTGTGTCGTGTAATTCTATCTGAAACTTTATATCAATGTCTATCAATTACTATAGAAAAACGGAACATTGAGCATTTAATGAAGAAATATAGGCTCCATCAGATTTTGTTATGCCGATTACAGAGTTATGATAAAGTTTAACATGGAAAGTACATTGGATCCCTATACCGAATTATGTGACCGAGAATTATTCAGAGACCAAATACATCTTGGGCTCTGCGCAGCCGGTAGCTCCTTCAAGATATATGGCAAAAATTATACAACAAATTCAAAATCAAAAATATATTATAAAACATTTCAGTTTGCGGATTTAAAAAAAAAAATGTGCATTACTGCAGTGTTAACGATAAATTATAGTATAAAAAATATGTACTTAAATTAAAGAGAAGAAAAAAGGGGAAAGGGAGGTATGTCGCAGTCAAACTGAACAAAGCAGATAATTATTAACTAAGAGTTGGACTTTTGCAATAGAGATCTATTTGCTTCTTTATTTGACATATTTATTGTATAAATGAATATGTATGTCCTTGATAAACAAGTACCTACATATACATCTTCCTATGTTCCCTAAATAAGCATCGTCGGCCTTCGTGGCTCAGTTGGTTAGGTATCTGACTGCTGATCCAAAGGTCCCATGTTCGATTCCCGGAGGAGACACAGTTTTTAATTGTGTTTTCAGTCTGGATCTGTGAGATGATAAATTTCGAAGTCTCCAGAATGTGGCAACTTGTTATTGGGTACGTGTCAAATAATTATTTGACATAGCACCTGTTAGTTGCCTGAGAAGCAATAATAAAATAAATGCTTGTGCTATAGCTGAACGAAATCGGTTGAGGTAGGATTCGAACTCGCGACCACTGGATTACTAGCCCAGCGCGCTAACCGCTCTGCCATCGACCCATCTATGGCCTCAGTTAAATTGAAAAGGCTGTTTGTTATCAGCAAGCGCTACTTTTTTGTATGGGATTTGACGTTTGATGTCCATTGTAGAAAAAAATGTCAAATCCAATAAAACATAAAATAGAACTTGGCGATAACTAACAGCATTTTCAAATTGACCCAAATTTTTACTAATTGGAATAAAAATTTTAAAGAGCAACTTACTGGAAACTCCACATTCTCGGGTAAGGAATCGTCATCATCTTTGGTTGAACGAAGTAATTTGATAACGCGTTCTTCATATGAAGTTAGAGATAAATTGCTTTTGTGTTTCTTCCCAGTCTCATTGCTAATCTTTACAGACTTGAGACATGATTTGTGTTTCAGATCGGCCCATGTCTGTGGAAAATTGAAAGTATTAAGACATATTTACCAAAATCTAAGCTTTGTAAGAATCTGGTAATCATTTAAAGTTCTATTTTAACCCTTTGAACGCGTAAATCGACTAAAGTCGCCCAAATTTTTTCCCCTTTCGACGCGTAAATCGACTTTACTCCATGGCTTGTAAAAACGTTACCTTTGGATGCGAAATTGTTTTTTAAAAATATATATTTAAATTAAATTTCTTGAGCCCACCTCCTCCCAAAATACTTTTTGGTGTGTTAAATCAAGATATTGATTAAAAAAAATTAAAAGGAATTTTATAGAATACAGTGGTACCTCGACATACGAGTTTAATTCGTTCCGCAACCTTGCTCGTATCTTGAATTACTCGTATCTCGAAGCAAATTTCCCCACACAAAACAATTGAACTACCATTAATCCGTTCCAACCCCCAAAATGTCACCCCAGTTATTTTTGTTACGTGGTTTTGAATGGTTAAAAAGTATTTATAAATGACAAATATTTATTGTACAAAAACAAAAAAGAGAATGTAAAGAAATAAATTAGATATCCTCACTGGTCTTTGCCTTTTTCGCTACATTTTTCTCGCTTTCACCTGTAGGCTGTTTAGAAAAAAAACATGTCCAAGGAGGTTTGTTTCTTCCTCCCTCTCAGAATGTTCCGGAAATGATTTAGGCAAGTGTCATTAAAAAGATCAGATGCACGACCTGTTGCAACTTTTTCTGGGTGTTTCTTTTCCACGAATTGTGAAACTCTCTCCCACATTCCTAAGATCTCCTTAATCTCACTTGTAGAAATGACCTCCTCCTCCTCTGACTCCTCGAAACCAATTTCTTGTATAACCTCTGTATGCTGCTGTGACTGTAACTCTTGTACCTCCTCAGTCATCAGTTCCTGGGTGTGCTCCTCGACGAGCTCGTTCACGTCTCTCTCTTCCACCCCTAGACCCATGGATTTCCCCAGAGACATAATCTCCTCTGCTAAACCGAACTCGTATCTCGAATTTCGCTCGTAACTCAAAGCAAAAAATCACTCGTTCGCCGGCTCGTATCTCGAAAAACTCGTATGTTGGGGCACTCGTATGTCAAGGTACCACTGTACTTTATTTTTTATTGAAAATTTGCATTATTCAGATCAAATATAATTTTTTGCTTAACGCGTTCAAAGGGTTAATCCTCTTCGAGTTGCCCGCACTGAGTTGTCTGCTATATCGGTATCTTGAATAACAAATATAAATACCTTTTTAGTAAAACTTCTTTAAGGAGTATTCTACTTATTTATTCAAAGAAGTATCACTTGTGTTGTGAATGATTAAGTGAATCAACTAGTAGAACGTTAAGATTGACCATGTGAAGGTTAGTGAAGTAAAGGAAACATCGCTGATGAAATACAAATCAGAGAAGCCAGCCCACTGAAGATCTTAAGATTCATTTGAGAGATCGGTCTATGGGAAGACCTCTAGAAGCCAATCATTCACAATGAGCTACAAACCAAGCTGACGTGAAGAAGCCGCTAGAAGGATTTAAAAAAAAAGGAAGAAAATGAGAATAACTGCATTCCCAGATCTTCAACCAGTTCAATCGTTTACTGCTCACAGATCTGTGATAAAATTCCTTAGCATAATTGACTATTCAATTGTTGTAATTTTTTCTATCAGTTAATGGTGACAATCTCATCGGCTATAGATTATATATAATGTGGGTTAAGTGTGTTGGACAAATTATTTTATCTTTCGTGTATAGATGGTAAATTTAAGTCTCATTATCGTTGGTCACTTCAAGGAATACAGTATTTTTAATGTGGTTAAAAAATGATAAAAGATCAAGACCCGAATGCACAGTCCTAGGTACCAAAATACTAACTCCTAACCTCACTGAAGTATTTAGTATTCTTAAGTTAGCACTTACATTGCAGAGACATCACTAACTAAATACTACGCCAAAGTTAAGGTCGATGGCGTAGAATTTCACATTATTGTGTATGAAGAAAAGAGATAGATTGCTTTCTATGGACTTAGAAAGCTATCTATCTCTTTTCCGACGTTTGACGTTTAAAATATTTTTCTGCTATAACAACACAAACATTTGTAACCAACTTCATACTTCACACTGACAGCTTGATGTCACAATTATTTTGAAATTCCAACGAATTTTTGGCATCTCGTATGGATCGCTGAATACTCTGTTTGGTATTTTATTTGACAAAATTACCAAAAATATATTCAACGAAGTCGATAAAATTATCATCCACCGAAAAAATATTGTATTAAACCACTCGTAAGGTTCCTCGCTATCAACTTTACTTTTTAACCATTATGAATGACTATTATTTTACAATGTTAAACTAAGAATTATTGTCATGAGCCAATTGAAAACAAGGCTATATTAAGAACTGAAGTGAAGTGTTGCTGTATATTATGAATGACTATTATTTTACAATGTTAAACTAAGAATTATTGTCATGAGCCAATTGGCATTTTTAATAATTAATGCAAATAAAAAAAAATCTTCTTTTTATGTGCCATGTTTGGTCCCCCTGACGTCGGCTACTACTTTGGCATAGGCATCTGCCTTGAGCTAACCAGAATAGCTCTTCCACTTTGTGGACTCTGTTCCATTCCTGTTGTTTCTTAACCGAGACATCCGCCTCCTACCTACACTGCGACTAACTTCAATTTGTACTTTCATGATGTGCAGTAGACCGAATGTATTGCTATGGAGAATGTGTACCAATTATGTTATATTTATATTGGACAACGATTCTCTTCGCAACACTTATAGCCACAAATATTTACTAACCTTTTTCCATTTTAAAATATCTTTTTTTACACCAGGCACTGAATTCATCTGTTGGGCCAACTTTCTCCATAGTCTTTCTCTGTGATATCTGCAAAGATCAACAACAAATAAATACTTCAAAAACCCTCTTTTTTTGAAATATCTAACAATGTTCAAGAAATGGTTGGGCATTATCAATCAATAACTCCTGTTGTGTCTCAGTATATAAGAGGCTGATTTTAATCAACAAATTTTTTAACAAAAAATATTTTATTCTGTGAGTGTATTCCTAGTTCCAAAAACTATTTTTTGACAAATTTTTATATTTCAATACAGTCCAAGTTGGAACATACATATACTACGACCGCCGTAGCACAGTTGGTAAGCCGTTTGGTTTCTGTGCGGGCGTCCTGGGTTTGATTCCCAGCAGAAGAGAAATTTATTTAAATTCCTATCTCACGCAAATGTTGCTTCTCTGGGCTGGAAACACTGGTTAGTTGGAAGAAATTGCCATACGGCAATAAACTCGCCACTTGCGCAGGGTGCAAGGAATTGTTCATTATTATTATATTATAGGAGAACCAGCAAAATCAGACATTTGCAGGTCTTATGACCTGTCAACGGCAGGTTTACGCGATCACTATAATCGGGCAATGTTCACCAATTATGCCTTTTATTGATTTTTTTTATTAATCCAAATTTGAAGCTTGTATGTGTTATTATTATTTTTTTGCTTATTATTTTGTTGTGTAGTGTTTTTATATTGCTTGAAAATAAGGTGAAAACACTATCGCCATGTATAGGAATAGTGATGAAACTTTTTCTATTGAGAATGCTTGTGCTATAGGCGAACAAAATCGGTAGATAGTTAGGGCGGTATTTGAACTCGCTATTACCGGATTATTAATCCAGTGTGACGCCCGCTCGGCCACTGACTTTTTCTTTTTTTCGTCAGCCCTTCTTCGTCCAGTAATGGACATAGTATAATGTGGAGGCCTACCCCTGAGACCTCCACAGCTCCTTATCTTGGGCAGACCACATCCATCCGCCTCCAGCTACTCTTCTGATATTGTATGGCTACTTTGTTTGAGGCCTTCCAACAATCCTTTTGCCCATTCTACGGTCGTCATTCTAACACTTTTTTTACCAATCCATCTAATTTTTCATAATTTGTGTATTAATACCGGTAATTGTTTACAAGTACTGTCACAATAATTTTTATATCAATAGATAGATAAACGTGTATATATTATGGGAAAATAAATTTTATTTGGCGGTCATGTTTTAAAAAATTATAAAAAACAAATTAAAATTGCGAGAAATATATGAAGGAATCCATAATAAAAATGGTTGGCTTCCAAACTCTGCTCGAGTTTCCGAAATTCACCACCAGACTTGAACACTAAATAATATTTAAATTATACTCACATTTTCATTTCTTGAAAAATTTATGACTAATTTTGATAATTAATGCAACTCACTCACACGAGTCATAATGATAACTACATACAAACCTAACCAACCTATTCTTGCCAAAAGTTTGGTTTGAATAGGTTGGTTAGGTTAGTATGTAGTCATCATTGCGACTCGCGTGAGCGAGTTGCGTCATATTATGCTGTATTATAATACTTATACCACGGGTGTGAATGTGGCAAATTGCGACTGTATTATTGTTAAGAATTTGCTTTCAAAACGCTAGTAGTTTGGGGGTAGAATCGCCACCTAGTGGGGAGTTTCGGAAATTCAAATAGTGTCAGAAAACTAACTGGATTCCTCCATACATTTTTCGTAAGTTTATTTATTTTTTTATAATTTTTTAAAGCCTTACCGCCAAAAGTTTTTATTTTTCCCGTAATATATATTCATTTATCTATCTATTGATATAAAAAAAATTGCGATCGGCCAGCAACAGTATTTGTAAACAATTACTTAAATACGAATGTGTTTGTAAATATAATGTAATTATTTAGAAGTCCTGTCCCTCGCCGATCGTAATTAATTGTAATTATAATTATGATCTGTATACATATACGCAGAGGTTGTAATGTTATTACAAACTCTGGCGGCAGTCAGTGATATTTCGTGTCAAATTTCATATTCTCTTAAGTATTTTGTACCCCTCATTGTCATTGAAATGTTTATTTACAAATATAATAAACATAATTTCATGTGGATTTACCCTATTTCTACACCGGTGAGATACCTGTGCTTGGCCGCCGTTCTTCGCCTTAAAATAGGATTGTTTTCCATAAAGCTAACCAGCACATCTAGTTGAGCTTCACTTATAAAATTACCCCTATTTGTTGCTGTCATTGTGTTATCTCGATATTTAGCAACAGACTCACATGTCATCTTAGCTCATTTTAGTTGAAAGTGACATTTCGATTTCGTGACAAGTTTGACAGCTGACGACATTCTATGGCAGTGTATTTTTTAAGCACAGATAAAATATTATTCCTGTCAAGAGTCGCGTTCCAAGGTAGCGTTCGGAAAGACGCTCGGCGATGTTAGAGCGTCATCCTAAGCGTTCGGAATTCATCGAGCGATTCGCGCGGCGATTCACTCTGCCCGTTCGGAATCACGGTTGACTCGCACCAGTCGCCCAAGTCGCTCGATGAAATAGTACGGTGAATGTCGCTCCTGTCAAATTTTTAATTTTTTTGGCGGGATTTATGAATTTTCGCATAGTCAAAGTGACATTTTATTTGGCGGCAATTTATAATTTTTCACATAGTCGTCAACACTTTTAGTTTGGTATGGTTTTAGTTGGTTTTATTTGTATTTATAATTTAATTTATTGAATTATTTATTAATTATAATTTACAAAAATTTAAATTCATACAAAATAAATCCAATGGATGTAAATTCATACAAATTTATCATGGATAATAATGGTCAACCACAAAGAAATGTGGAAGGCCATTATTTAATAGTAAACATCAACAGTAAGTGTATTTTGTTTTATGAAAATAATGTATTTTTTAATGAGTGGTTATCATTTTAAGGGAAATAAACAATTTTTGAATGCCCAAAACACGAAAATTTCGTGAAAACTATGTGTCAAGATAGAAGTGAGTGGCGTTCAGTTCTCTCTGTCTACCCCGTGAGGGACATGGCGTGATGGTATGTATGTATGTCTTTGATCCAACACTTGTATCCCTTTTTATGACAAATCTGACATTTATTTTATTTTATTCTGGGAACAGACAGTTATATAAATGAGTGTGTTGTGGCCAACGCTAAACTCCTCACTAACAAGTCATTCTATAAAGTGTTCAAATTTTGTATCGAAAATTTTCACCATTTTCATGAAATGAGTTTGTCAAATTATTTTTTCATAACATTCACAATGGGTGACAGGGAACCTCAATATTGCTGAACTTTATGAGATATGTTCGTTGGGTGGATGCAGAACTATTATAAGTCGCATTTTTAACGAATATCACTTTTTGATGTAAATATGTTCGCAAGAAAAAATCTTAAATTCTTACGAATAATACGAATCACTTGTCACAACACGTTTACTACTTTTAAAATTAATAAATTATTACCTCGTTATTATAATGAAAACATCCGATAAACACCAAAACAAAATATACAACCTCTATTTTATTATAATTTTTGACCAAAGTGACACAACTGAAGTAACACCAAACTCGTAATTTTAAATTTCCCGCGCCCGCGTAATTTTAAGTCACCCCAACATCGCTCAGTACCGTTCGGATTAAACATCGCCCAAATGTCGCTCTCTTTGCAACTTCAGGTCGCACCGGTAGATCGATTCACTCGGCGATTCACTCTGATTTAGAACGCGGCCCAAATCAGAATTAATTGCTCTGTTGGTGCGACCTGAAGTTGCAACGAGAGTGAAATTTGAGCGATATAATTTATTCCTCCAAGGATATAATCTTGGATATAATCAACTTTAAATAAATAATATGATCATTTTTGTGTGCCGTGTCAGGTTTTATTATTATTGGTTAGGAGTAGTACCTGTATGCCCCCACACTGCGACAATGTTTGTTCTATTGTGTACCTCTATTTATATGGTTGTTTCTTCGATAGCAGTTCGGTTTCTTGAATAAAGTCCCATATTTTGTCAATTGAGGTGCCTCCTAAGTCTTTGGATCTTAGTATAAAAGCTCTAGTGTCTGCACATCCATAAAAGTACCAAAAAATACATATATTTTTTAAAAGGAAATTGAATTGGTAGTCCTATATGAAATATGTATGGGATGCCAAGTATTAGTTTATAAGAGTGAGCTGGTATTTCTGAGAATTCTTTTAATAAGACAAAAACTATGTCCCCTATACATATGTTCAGAACCTATAAATATTAATGTTAAAGATACCTATTGGTAGAGTTGAATCATATGTCTACCTCGGTCACACCGTGAAACTGGGGAGAGATAATTTAGAAGCTGAATTAGAAAGAAGAAGAGGTCTAGGATAGGCCGCTTTCAGCAAATTATCAAATGTTCTGGAATCTACAAATAAAAAAAAAACTTATGAATAGAAACACATTTAGATTCCACAATGAGTATTTTTATTGCCTAAGCGCTTTCGCCAGTCACAGAAAAAAACCTTCAAGTTATTAAATAAACATTTATTGAGACGAAAAGAAGTTTACATACAAATACATAGACATATTATATCAACAAATGAAAAGACAAACAACCTTTCTGACTCAAAAGGACCATGCTCAGCTATGTTGCAGGAAGCCAAGTCCCCCAGCAGATTATTTTCAGCATGATCCTATTGCTTATGTATTATAATACGAGGTTTAAGTACTTTATTTATATGCAGATAAATATAAATACAAAAAAGTATACATATATAAATATACACACATACATAAATCTACATACACGCACATACATATATAGGTACACATATGTATTTATACACACCCACACACATAAATTCTTACATACTTCACACTATGATTGCGAGGCCAGAAACATCGCTCGACAATTCTCTTTAAAAATATCCCAATCCACTTTAAAAAGTTTTTGACGCTTGCGTACTCCCAGTGCTCACTTATGGGCTTTGAAACATTCGTATTGACAAAGAGAAATGGAAAAGCTAAGGATGACACAAAGAGCGATGGAAAGAAGAATGTTGAATATCTCACTAAGGAACCACAAAACTAATGAATGGGTTAGGAAGAACACAGGAGTAGCGGATGTGGCCAAAAGAATAGGGGAGTCAAAGTGGAGTTGGGCGGGTCATATATTGCGGACAATGGCAAAAGTTGTGATGGACTGGAGGCCAAGAACAGGATACAGAAGCGTGGGAAGGCCCCAGACCAGATGGTCTGAGGACATCAAAAAAGTGGCAGGTACAGAAGGCGAAGAATGACACAGGATAGAGACCAGTGGAAGTCCAAGTGGGAAGCCTTTGTAGGTGCCTCGAGTTCCTGGTTCTTCTCAATATCCCAACTTCGTCTTTATTGAGATGTTAAAAAAAATGTTTGTCAATAAATATAGTAAAAAAATGACGTTATGGCTCCGCGAAATTCGTGAGTGGACCGGTATCAGAGACGTAGGCAAATTGTTCTGGACTGCGGCAAACAGGGATGCTTTATCGGTAATGATCACCAACCTGATACCATAAGACACAAAGAGAAGAAGATGTTTGAAATAATTTGTATGGTTCTATATTGGAAAAATAAAAAAACTTCCAGAAATACAAATTTTCAAGTCATATGCAAAGTCAATTTATACTCGATTGATTCTTGTTCTTTATGAAGTTAAAAAGTAATTTAGCGAAAGTTTCATCTTGAACGAGAGCTTCTTGTGTCACTGTTAAACCTCTGTTATTTCTTGCATTGATGATTGCTTCATAATCTTCAAGATTTGACAATGCTGTCAGAAGGTTTAAGATTTTACTGTCACAAAATTTTGCCAAAGCAAAAGCACGGTCGATAGTTTTAAACAACTGAGTAATGTAATAATTGTTTGAATAACTTCCTGGTGTCTGGTTCACATTATCCATGGCTTCATAATTAGCACCATGTGCTAACAACAACTGCACAATATCCAAACAATCTTTTTTGACAGCGATATGCAATGCTGTTGAGCTGGATGAGATTGTTTTTGTGTTAACGAGGCTAACATCATCTATATATACCATTTGCACTGCTTTATCCAAAAGCTTTTTAATTATCTTTTTGTTTTTGTTATTGACTGCTGTGTGGAGTGGTGTATTTCCTTTCTTGCTCATTTGAGTTATGTTTGCTCCATTTTCTAATAAGAAATTTACAATGCCATTATGACCACTTGAGATAGCAAAATGAAGTGGATTTCGACCTTCGTTGTCACATGAATTTATACTGAATCCTCGATTGAATAATTCTTTAATGGCGTGTAGATTTCCTTTGGTTACATTTTCAAATATTTTATTTCTATTTTCATCAATGACATTTTGAATATCTTCTATCTTTAAAATAGCATTAGTTGTGTTGTACTTCTGTAAATTCATCAGATTTTTAGGTATTTCATTTATGTTTTCTGAATACAATTTGATTCCAGTTATGAATCTACCACATGAAAAGTGCAATTCGTACATTTTTATTTTTGTTTCTAACGTGTCCCTGTGGGCTGGTCCTAATTTTTGAATTTGAAGATTGTAAATCTCCTTCAACATATCTAAAGCAACTTTCGATTCATTTTTATGCACCAGTACCACAGCTATATGGTATTGACTTTTCAGTGTGTCTGAATGATTGATTCCTAGAATATTTTTCCTTGCTGTGTACACTTCTTGATGAATTTTCAGTGCCTCATCAAACTTACCCTGGCTAGTCAATATTACTGCTAAGATACTTTGTTGTTCGATGGATTGTAAGTTGTTATAATCTTGAGTAGCTATTATTTCATCATAAAATTGTTCCATCGTATCAAGAGCTTCATCTTTTCTTTCCAATATAACAAGTTGATGAGCTATATTCAGCATTGCTGACAGTTTTTCTTTACTGTCGATGCCATATTGTTTATATATTTCCTGGTATATTTTTAAGGAATCTTCGTGTCTTTCAATGAAATAATGAATCAAAGCTATATATTTTTGAGTTATCAGAGTTTCTTTGCAATTCGTTCTGAAAATATTTTTTTGAATATGATAAACATCTTGAAAAATTAACAATGATTGCGAGTAAAGACATTTCTGTAAAAGTATTTCAGCCATATTTAATTTTAGTGTTAATATGTCTATTGTATTGAGTCTTGAAATATGTTCATTTTGATTTAACAATATTTGTAGAATAATGAATACATCACAATGGCTGTGTTTTTTCTGCAACAAAAGAGCCAACTCTATTTTATTGAGAATTTGCGCAGAATCTTTGGATATCATTCTCAATTCTTGTGTCATCGGAAATTCATTGCAGATTGCAACAATAATCAGAGATTTCTTTTCTGTGTTTTGCGCATTCATCGCTACATTAGTTTTGTCTATATTTTCAATATTTTTCAAGTCTTCAATTACATCAAGATCATGACGTTGAACTTTATCAAAACACAAATCAACAATGTCAAGTAAATCGTACACTCGGTCATTTGCCCCATAATCTTTGGGAGTTTTTTGACTATCGTCTGTAAAATTGTATACAGCTCCAGCATCCAACAAAGCTTTCATGACATTAACGTGGGAAAACTTTGCAGCATAATGTAATGGTACACATCCATTTTTACCCACTGCATTCGGATTTGCTCCATTTTCAAGCAACAATTTAACCACTTCTACGTTGCCTTTCCAAGATGCCAAGTGTAAAGGTGTTGCTCCGTTGGCATTTTGTGAATTGACAGCCCCTCCTGCGTCCAGACTTTCATTCAAATCATTCATGTTTCCACTTTTGACTGCTCTGAATAAATTATCCGTTGCATTCAAAAGCAGCGAAACGTTTTTGTCTTTAGCTAAATCCAGAGGTTTTTTACCATCACAGTCGACTGAATTGTACATTGCTCCATTACTGAGCAGAGTTTGTATAACTTCGATTGAACTGTCAGCGTTGGCTGCTTCGTGCAGAGGAGTGCTGCTGAATTTGCTTTTTATATTGACGTCAAAGTTTTTATCAATGAGAAACTTCACCATTTTTGCTTTTCCTCCAATTGCCGCATAATGCAATAGGTTAAAAGAATTATTATCGATTTCATCAACGCTGACGCCGTTATCACGAAAAAACTGAACCATTTCTCTGTGACCATATCTAGCTGCTTCGTGTATCGGTTTGGATCCATTTGGTCCTCTGATGTGGACATTGACACCTTTGCTTACCAAAAATTTTACCGTTTCAAAATACCCTCCTAGTGCTGCCAAATGTAACACTGTCCAACCAGTTTCATCCTTTTTATCAATTTCTATCTGGCATTTATCACTGTTTAAAAATACCTCGATTATCTCAGGATTGTTATTTACAATGGATAACTCGAAAGGAGTTCTATCTTGATCATCTCTGGTTTCCATACTGGCGCCATACTGCAGTAATGTGTCAATTATATGGCTATGGTTAAAAAGTATACATTTATGAAGTATCATCGTGTCAGCTGTATTGACATTCACACCCCTTTTCAATAATAGCTCCACAATTGGCTTGTTACCTTTCAAAACGGCTAAACTCAGGGGCGATAAAGAATCATCATTTAAACGATTCATGTCGGCTCCATTTGATATCAAACATTCAGTAATTGGCAAAGAACCAAATGAAACGGCCGAATGTAAGAAAAAATGGTGGTGGTTGTTATTAAAGTCAAAGTCTGGGTCTTTCTTAAGCAACGCTTTGACAATCGGTCCCAAACCGAGTACAATGGCAATAAACATAGGCATCCCGTAATTGAAATTAACATTGGCATCTTTCCCTAGTAAAAGATTGACAATTTCTTTGTTATTATTATATATTGCAGAGCATAGGGGTGTTGCGTTCAATATGTTAACTGTGTTCACGTCAGCTTCTTCAATAAGAATTTCGACAATATCTCTGTGATTTTCTATTACTGCACAATGCAAAGGAGTGTTTCCCCGTTTGTCTTTAGGATCAACATTAGCTCCTTTGATAATGAGTGCTTCTACAGCTTTAGTATTATCTTTAATAGCTGCAATATGTAAAGGTGTTTGGTTGAATTCATTTGACAAGTTTATGTTTTCTTCTTGATTCAATAATAGTAAAAATATTTCTATATTTTTTTTATCGTGAACTGCGAGATGCAGAGGGGAATTTTTATCATTTTCTAAAATTTTAATATCAGCACCTCTGCTTAACAGGATTTTAACAACGTCTGTATGATTCTTGATTATGGCTAGCATTAATGGTGTGTCATTTTTAAGCGATGTAGTTGGATTTATCTCTGATCCATAATCTAGAAGGATGGTTACTATATCGCTGTGTCCCTCGTACGCCGCCGAATGTAGCGGTGTACAGTTTTGAGAGTTTCTGCTATTCACTTTGGCTCCCTTTTTCACCAAAAGCCTCACAACTTCAGTGTGTCCATTTTGAGCTGCAAAATGCAGCGGCCAATTGTCATTTTTATCTTTGATGTTTATACTTGCCTTTTTATCGATTAATAGTTTCACAATTTCTATATGGCCAAAACTCACTGCGCTTAACAGTGGTGTTTGATTTTGTGTATTGTACAAATTTACTTGCGGACTTTGCTCAATCAATCTCTGAACAATTTTTGTGTGTCCTTTATAAGCTGCCACATGCAGATGAGTATTTCTGTTTTTTTTCACAGTTGTTGTACAAACATTGTTTTTGAGCAGTACATCTACTACGACGCTGTGCCCGTTTTTGACAGCGCTATCCAACGGTGTGTCACCGAAAAATGTCTCCGAATTGATGTTTGCTCCGTGACTGATTAAAACTTTGACAATATCAGTGTGCCCATTCAATGCAGCACTGTATATGGCTGTTAGTAATTTGTCACACGTAGATTCGATATTTGCATTATTTTCCAACAAGTGTTCTACTATCTGGAGAAAGCCCCTTTCGCACGCCAGCTGTAAAGCGGTTCGTCCTGCGTACATTTCATGGTGATCAACGTTTTTACCAATTAAGAGCTTTGTTGCTTCCAAACAATTGTTCCAAACAGCATAATATAGCGGAGTCACGTGAGAAGCGTCCTTACTGTACACGTTGGCTTTATTATTCAGCAAAATTGATATTATCTCTTTTTGGTTTTCATTTTTCACTAGTGCTGCATGGTGCAGTGGAGTCATTTTTAATTCGTCTTGTTCATCTATTGAGAATTTTCTATCTTCAACAAAGAATTTGACGACACTATCATTACCGGACATCACGGCTACATACAGTGGAGTTCTCTTGCTGTTATCTTTCTTATAATTTACTCCAGTGTCTAGGATATATTTTACAATGTCTACATTTGATCTTTTGGCAGCCATATGAAGACAGTTCTGAGATTCGCTGTTTTCCCCGAACAGATCACCTCCCATTTCTATACATTTTTTAACTTCTTCGTAATTTCCCGATGCCAACGAGTGAAATAATTCTTCTTGGTTAGTGACTATGGCGAGACCGTCGTTTAATCTTTTTATCAGACTGGCCAAACTTGATCCGTATGACTGGCTATAAGTTTTGACATCACTTAACCGCAAGGCATTTGACAATATGGATATAGAAGGATCGATCAATGTGATATCTTGCAAGAAATTTCCGTGAGCCAAATAGTTTCTCAAACACCTTCCAGTCATCAGAGGAAGACTCTCATCCAATGTTAGCATGTTGTCTTCCAATACTTTCAATGTGTCGTTCAAAATGGACATAATATCCAAAAGAATAATTTCAACAGATGTTTGTAGTTGTGTATCGATTTTAAACGACATCACATTTTCAACCTGATGAAGCTCCTTTTCCATCAACATTATTTTTAAAGAATCCAATTTGGTTTGAATCAGCATGTCGTAATTGTGGTTTTTGATATTATTTTTCTTTGATTGTTCTTTAATTTTGTTGAGGTTCAGTGTGTCACCGAGTGCCTCTAAATAGGAAACATTATTGAAGCTACTTATTTTACACATTTCGGTGATCAAATGATTAAGCTTGTTATAGTCCAGGTTTTGTAATCTGGGTTCAATACTATCGTGAATCTTTAGTACGATTCTAAACACATCTTCCATTACGTGATTATTTTTTTCAATTTCAGTGAACATTTCTAAGGCCTTTGCAATATACATTTTCATATCGTTGATTGTGTTTTCATCAACAAAAAATATTTTTACTAGCCACAAAAATACAACGCTAAAAGCGTAATCAACACCCGTGTTGACTTTCTTTGTATCTATGGATATTATCTTTTCATTAATTTCATCAAACAGGTCTCTTTCATGAGCCGTTCTTTCTGAAATCATATTGCTGAGTTCTTGCGTCAGCTCTACGAATCTGTTGATGGATTTGGATTCTACGTCGTGGATTTCAATCATGTTTAGATCAACCACTTCCAAAAATGACGCCATTTTTCGCCATTCCGAGATGTCTTCACATTCGTTCAACTGTTTCAAAAGTATATGGATTATTTTAAATGATTTTTTGAAAATAACAGTGTTGATAACATCTTTAATTTGGTTAATGTCTTGAAGTATGTTTTGAAAGAGTGTTACATCGTCACTTTCTTCCAACTCAATCCTTTTGCTGAGAGAGTGCGAATGCGATAAGGAGTTGCGCAGGTCCATCAAAATATCTTTTGTCGTTTTCATTGTCGATGTGAGCAATAATTGACTCAGTTCTTCAGATAAATTAGGTGAATCCAGGGAATTATTTAAATACTCGCCCACGACCTGAAGTGCCCTTACAACTATGGAGCGTTGATTCGACACGGTGTTTTTAGACGAAATAGCCAAATTTAAATACTTGAGTATTTTGTCCAAAGAATGTACATCTCTGGCTTCTTGATAATCGTTGTACAGACTTTCAAATTCTGGTGATGTTTTTATTATATTTTTGATGATGTCTTTTCTTTGTAGGCCGGATTGTTTAGGTTCTGTCACATGTAAATTTACGATTTCGCCTCTGAGTTTCTCCGAAAAACACTGTAAGTATTTAATAATTTTTGTTTTGTTTAGTATTGTTTTATAGAATACATTGTTTCGTTGTCTTTTTTTCTGAGCCGAAACAAACACGACTATACAGAATTCAATTTCCTCCCATGGAAGGCGGTTGTACGTCTTTTTCAATTGTCGCTTTAGAATGTCCATGTTTTCTGCAACAAATGTCAACATGTACAAAATTTTTTCGTCAATCACGTCATTATTTCGGTATTCAAACACTACTGCATCAACTATTTCCAGAACAATATTAATTCTTTCTATGATGGTGCAAGGCTCATTGATTTTAGCTTTTTTAGATTGATTCTTTTTGCTTTGGTTCTGTTTCGGTTTTATAAAGAAACTTGACTCGATTCGAAGGTTCAATAGTTTGTTTTCTACGAAGAATTGCATGTTGTAAGTCAGTGGAACATTTCTGAGTTTCAATTCTCTGTAGGAAGTTGACAGAATGTCTTCTAAATCTTTGTCATCGATACCTCCAGGCCATTTTTGCATGAGCGTATCGAGAAGAGATATATTATTAGAACGCATTGCATAGTAAAAAGCGTTATGATTTTCTGAATCTATTTGTGTAGGTGATAGATCTTCGTATTCGCTGTATAAACAGTCATCATTTAGCAAATACTTTAAGGATTTTAATTTATCTTTCTTGCATGACAAGATCAAGAAATTTCCAATCTTCTTTGCTTTGCAAGATTCAATATGCAATGCAAATACATTTATATTATCTTCCTTTGAAATCTGTAACAGCATATTATTCAGTCTTGTCATGTAGTCGATATCTTCACATAATAGTTCATTTTCAAGTTCTTCAAATACATTGGTAACTAGTTTTTCTTTGGTTATGTTTAAATTATTGTTCTTTATGAAATCCTCAATAGAGTTAAAAGATAAAAAATACTTTTTAAATTTTGAAAGAACTATCACTGTGTCGGTCATGTTAAATCAAATAATACATTAAAATTGATGACTAAAATATTGGTTGTAGGTACATTATCCTTAAAAAAATGTGCATGGATATAAAATATAAATAAAACACAAGTAATCATATCTGTATAATATACATATATATCTGTGATTCTTCATCTGTGAGACAATTTAATAAATAAAAATGTATTTATTTTATCTAATTATTTTTAGAATTTGGGGTAAAAACAACAGGTGAAGCCCTTATAGTTTTCACACAAACTTACATACAATTTTATAAAATAAAAAGTATTTATAAAACACTGTAGTACTTGAATATATTTCTTCTGTAAGACTCCAAGGTCGTTCTAAGATAGCTCTGTTTAAAGGAGAGTACTGACCCACATTCCAGTTACTCATTTCTAAGTTAAACAATTCCTTTTTGCTATCAATTTTAGGCTGTAAATTAAACTTTATAAAGTTATATAAAGTATTTTTAGTGTTGGGGCAGGTGGAAAGGTATGGTAAGGCAGGATGGATATGCCAGAGGATGAACAGTAGCTGACCCCACCATTTTATGAGACAAAGTGACACAAGTCCTATCCCAAGGACGCTGCCACTATCTTGTGGGACAATTGCTGAGGAAAAGAAGACGTGTTCATTTTAAAATTTACAGAATAGAGAATAGATGTGTCATATATAACATTTTTAAGTTTACATATTTTGAAGAGCAAAAAAATATTCAAAGCTCTCCAATCAAATTGAGTCAGAAGAATTTGAGTTAAGGCTGTGGTACGATTGTTGAACTGGCTCTGGTTTGAACCAAAGTCTTTTTTCTATCTGTGTAACAAACATATTAGTTTGGTTTGAGGAATATATTATTATCTATTTTTCTGTTTTTCACTATAATTCTTTTGTTGATGTACATGTAGGCATAATTTTGTCATACTTTTTAATCTGGTTGGTTGGAAGAATTTTCCTAATGGCAATAAGCTCGCCAGTGCGCAATATATTTGTTTAAATTATGTTCAAAAAGGTAAATAGATATAAAACGAGTGGGTTGTGGCCTACGCCAAACTCCTCACTAAAAAGTCATTCTATAAAGTATTCAAATTTTATAGAAAATATTCAGCATTTTCAATTACAAAAAACCAATTCTCTCAATAGATGGCGTTACAACAAAAATAAATAAAAAATAATAAGAATGTTGTTTATAATTTCACACATAGATGGCTGTAGTAAAAATTCCTTATTTTCAAGCGAAAAGAATTTCAGTATTACAATATATAGAACTTTCAAAATTGAATTGATAGGGATCTCATTAAAAAGGCATAATTGGTGTACGTTGCGCAAGCGCATAAAGTGATCACGTAAACCAGCCGATGACAGGTCGTAAGCCCTGTAGGTGCCTTGATTTCCCGGTTCCCCTACAGTAAATATTCCAACTTCGTCTCTATTGAGATAATTAAAAATCTGTTAAAAAATATCTTTGACTCCCTACAGGGAAAAAAATCCAATGTTTGCGCATATGCAATAATAAAATATTCGAAATAAATAGTCTTATGCTAGTATTTATTTTATTAGAAATGTGTTTTTAATTTATTTGTATTATAGTTTAATAATTGTAAAAGTATAAAATCTTTTAATAACTGTGTTAATAATTATTGGATAGTTTGGAAATGTCTGATTGTTTAGTTTAGATTAACAATGTGTATGGGTGACAAGCGTCTTTAGCACAAATAACCCATCCGTGCGAAAATGGCGGCTTAGTTGTCAAATTTGACGTCTCTCATAAAACATAAACAAGTACCTAGCGTATACCTTCAAGACCTTGTATACATAATATATGTTCTGTGTTTAAAACCTAGCGCCTAGAGCCGACTTTTTACCGCATATTTTTTGTTTAGCTTTGTTTTTGTTTACAATAATTGAGAATAATATAATATATCTTTTTATAATATATACTTGTGTTTTAATTCAAAATCATGGCATCCCAATCTGTAGAACTTTCCCTGAATGATGGTAATGAGAATCCTATTTTA
The DNA here is from genome assembly GCA_963576475.1 of Molanna angustata. Taxonomy (NCBI): domain Eukaryota; kingdom Metazoa; phylum Arthropoda; class Insecta; order Trichoptera; family Molannidae; genus Molanna; species Molanna angustata. Next base: position 7,234,094 of record OY754983.1, on the reverse strand, counting down.
TTTACTAAATTACTACAAAAAAAATTTCAGTGTGATATTTGTAATATATTATTCAATCACAAACATAACATGAATAGACATAAAAGAATCAAACATGGTTTGAATTTAAAAAATAATTCAGATGATTCAAAGATATTTAAATGTTCTTTGTGCCCTTTAAAATTTTCCACAAAATTATCTCTAGGAAATCATAATCGAAGAAAGCACAGAGATTTGAAAAATGAATATGTTCTAAACTGTAAACTTTGTTCATTTTCGGCTTCAAAAAAGATTTTGTTAAAACATTTTCTAACAGACCATAATATAAATATTAAAAACCAAACTATTAGTTTTAACTCCATGAATGAATTTAAAAGTTGGAAAGATAATTTAGAATTAGAAACAAGGAGTAAATTTATTTATAAGGCATCTATGTCTTATGCTAATATAAAAACTACATATTTTTCTTGTCATCGTAGTGGTTATTTTGTTTCAAAAGGAGAAGGTTTACACCATATTAAAAGCCAAGGATCCAAAAAGATTAATGCATTCTGTCCTGCGAGCATCAACTTAAGAGAATCTCAGGATGGTAGTTGTGAGATAAATTTCACAGAAACGCATGTTGGCCATGGTGAAGATTTGCAGCATTTGACACTTACAGATATTGAACGTGTAAAACTGGCTAGCCAGATTTCATCCAAAATACCTTTGGATGAAATACTCAATGGAGTAAGAAATTCATTGAATGACTCTATCCTCAAAAGAATACATTTAATTACAAAAAAAGACTTGCACAACATAGAAAAATCGTTTAATTTAAATTCCAGTGATGGTGTATTCCATCAAAATGATGCAATGAGTGTTGAGTGTTGGATAAATCAAATAAAAGACAAGAACAGTAATTCCATCTTATTCTATAAGCCACTAAACACTAAAACAGAGGAAAGTGATATTAAAGAATCAGATTTTATTGTTATCATTATGGAATCTGTTCAAAAAGATATGTTATTAAAATTTGGTCCAGACAAAATAACCGTTGATGGGACACACGGAATGGGAAGTTATGGGTTGCAACTTGTAACTCTCATGACGATAGATGACATGAATCAAGGCTTTCCAGCAGCTTTTGCGATTTTAAATAGAGTTGATGAAGGAATACTTTCATTCTTCTTTAATAAAATTAAAGAAGAAACAGGTCCTATAATTACAAAAGTATTTATGAGTGACATGGAAGATTCCTTCTTCAATGCGTGGCAAAAGGTGATGGGTGATCCTAAACAACGATTATATTGTACCTGGCATATTGATCAAGCATGGAGAAAAAATATACGATCAAAAATTCACTCTCTGGAAAAACAGGTGGAAATATATAAATATTTAAGGGTCATTCTAGTGGAACGGGATGAAAACACTTTTAAATTTATAATGGAAAAATTTGTCATGAAAATGTCTGAGGACTCTGAACTTGTAGAGTTTTTAAATTATTTTAAAAAATACTATTTATATAAAGCTTCTTTTTGGGCATATTGTTTCAGAAAAAAAAGTCAATTAAACACTAATATGCACATAGAGAATATGCATAGAACATTAAAACATATTTATATGAAAGGGAAAAAAATTAAAAGACTAGATAAAGCCCTTCATGCTTTAATGAGGCTACTTAAAGATAGAATCTTTGATCGTGTCATCACATTGCACAAAGGAAAAGTTACAACCAAATTATCCACCCTCCGTAAACGACATAAAACTGCTGAAGAAAATTGGATGCAACAACAGCTTTCTGTTATGGAAAGCAATATAGATGAATGGTTAATACAATCACTAAATTCTGATGAAATATATTCAATAAAAAAGAATACTGGAAATGATGATTGTAGTTGTAAATTAATATGTGATGAATGTAATTGTTGCATTCATAGATTCTCTTGCACTTGTGTTGACTCCGAAATTCTATCAAACATGTGTAAACATATACATTTGGTGTGTATGTATGAATTAAAAAAAAATAAAACAGTAAATTCAGCCAGCATTGCTTCTACATCAACTTCACTTGAAAGCGCAACACTGGTTCAACATTTAAGTGTTCAAAATTTTAAAGAATGTAGAATAATTAGTGGAAAGTTAGAAGAATTAAGCATGCGAAAAGATAAAATATTAAAATATGTAAATGAATTGGTGAATAATGTAACGTCGTCTGCACAGTGTGACATTGTTGAAAGAATACTTTCAACAATTAAACCTTCATTAGCTGCAGTACAAGAATGTTCAGTTCCCCAACCCGTTGTTTCACGAGAACCAGCCAACAAAAATATTTTACCCCAACGCACTTTTTCACAAACTAAACACAAAAAACGCAGAAATACTAAACGTATAATGAGTAAGCCCACCATTAAACAAGTGCAAGAAATTTCTTTATCTTTATTGAGGTGAGCGACCACGAGATCTCTGTCCCTCCACGCTGCCCATCACAACAAGCTTCTCGAGGCAGTCCGGTTCCCTTCTGGCAATGTGTCCAAAGAATTGAAGGATATGTCTGTAACATATTGTCGACAGACGATCCTCAATATTCAGCTCGTTCAGAATTGACACATTCGTTCTTCTGGCTGTCCATGGGTTGCACAAAATTCGCCTCCAGCACCACATTTCGAAGGCATCGATCCTCTTTCGCTTTGACTCCCTCAGCGTCCATGTTTCCACACCATACAGGTACATCGAGAATATCAGAGCCCTGATGAATCTAGCCTTCGTGTTTTTTGTGACGGTCCTGTCCTTCCACACTCTTATGAGCTTCCCCAGTGCTCACTTTGCTATGGCGATGCATCTTCTAACTTCCACTTCACAACTACCGGTGTCACATATGTTGGAACCTAGATATGTGAAGTCATGTACTGTTTCAAGATGGTTTAGTGAAGTTATTGGGGGAAGTTTACATGCTCTATCAAACACCATCAGTTTGGTTTTGCATTGGTTTATGCTCAGATCGAGTGATACTTTCCCTCTCAACACGATCCAAGAGCTGTTTCATATCTGTCTCATTCGTGGCTACACGGATATAACATAAAAAAATGTTGTCAACAAGTAAACAAAATACACTTTACAAGATATAATTAAACCAAGTTTTGTACGTTTTTTAAATAATAACCAGTTACAAACTAGTCTTTCAGGTGATTTATTTAAAAAGTTTATACATACATATTACATAAATCCTGAATCTGAATATATGATCATATTTTGTTTGATATTTAATTGTGTATTTATTAATTTGATTTAATATACCTACTGTAAATTCACTATGTCATATTAAATAATAAATTAATACATAAGTATATATTTTTGGTTGAAATTAATTTTGATTATTAAATATTATTTGTTGTTGAATGAATATACATTTTTGTATGTTTTATAAGTAGACCTCTAAGCATATCCTAAATACTTTTACCTATTTGTACCTAACTCTAATATAACGAGTAACAGTTATAAACAGGCAAATTTAGTTTGTCCTTTCGTGCTCGCTATAACCAAGTCTGACTGTATTTATTTTTAACTTCTTTATACTATTCATAAATACCATCACGCCTTATTATTATTGGTGGGTTAGATAGAAAAAAACAAAATGCTAAACATTCAATACCTCTTCTCACTCCGTACATTTTCTCATACAAGCTCAAATGTTATTTCTCTGACTTCTAACATTTGTTCTCAATATCTTATTCATGTGATTGTGCCATTTTTTCTTAGTGAAATAACTCTCTTGTTACAGAATTGAGCCTCACCTCTTACAGAATTGTATATTTTTTTGTCAGACATTCATACTTTCAATGTGGTTAGAACAGCCTTCCTTGCTAATATGAAGCAAACGAAAATGAACGGCTTCAGCAACATTCAATGTTATTCTATATCAGGGGTGTCAAACTCAATTTTGCAGAGGACCATATATTAAATTTAGAATTTGTAGGCGGGCCAGATTCAAATTAAAAAAAAATGTACTGAATTATTATAACATTTTATTTATTTAATTATGTTAAAAATCATATCAAAGTTATGAAAAAGGGTAATTATTTTGAGCTCGAGGATCCAGATACCTGACTTCTCTTGTTTTTGACGATATTCATTTGTAAGTCTTGGGCAATGTTTGTTCTTATTTATTTTCATGATGGAAAACATCTGCTCACATAACTAGGTGCTACCAAATATGCACAAAATGCGTGCTGCATGCTTTTTTAATTCCGGGTAGTTATCCAAACTCTTGAAATATTGTGTATAAAATGTAAGAGCGTTAACTTCTTTAATTTTTTTTCTAAATATGGTCGCGGGCCGTAGTGAACGGCCCGGGGGCTGGATGCGGCCCGTGGACCGTATCTTTAACATGACTGTTCTATATGTTAAAATACATACAAAAAATTGATGAAGCGATTTTTATCATTGTTGCATCATAGCTATGGGCTCAGGTTTTAACACATTTAAGTACAAAATGCTTTTTTTGTTATAATACAAGAAATTATAATAAGTTATTATAATTTCTTGTATTACTTGTGATGTTTTTTATCAGCATTTTTGTAAGGATATATATGTTTTAGAAAAGGAAAAAAGAAAGCTTTTTCTATTTTGAATATAATAATAGCATCTATATTTTTATTTTATAAGACTGTGTATACCGTTTCTTTATCGTTATTGAAATCATCAAATTGTGACTGCATTCTATTTTGAATATAAGTATTTATTTATGAGCCATTGATATTATTATTTGTAACATATTGTATTTTTTTGCACAAGGCAATTCACCCTGCAAAGAGTGTTTGTGCCGATTTGATGTTTACTGTTCAAAAGAAGAAAAACTATTTTTGGTTTATGTTTAGATTATTATTAATAATATAAATTTTGTAATAACAGATAATACATGAGAATTTTGAAGGGACAAAAGATGTTGGATAAAGTGGTGATTTATGCCAATAAAACTTTTGTACTCAGAATTTTGAAATATTGATCCAGTCAGGGGTTTTCAACTTTTAATTCTTATTACTTTTTTCCATATTTTTATTTTTTCATTTTTTCCAAATGGTGATAGGGATTTCTATTTTGAATATACATAGTATGTTTGTGTTATGTTTATGGCTTAATTGTATCATTTTTTACTTGTAATTGTTTACTGTATTATGACTGTATTTTTTCAAATGGTGACAAGACTTTGTATTTTGAATACAAAGTATGTATCATTGATAATATTGTTATCACTTTGTACATAACTGCATTATGAGTGTAATTCTCCAAATGGTGAAAGGACTTTATATATTAAATATAAGTGACAAGACTTTCTATTTTAAATATATAAGTATATATTATATTTATTACTTTGTACATAACTGTATTGTGAGTTTTTAAATGGTGAAAGGATTTTCTATGTCTAATATAATATGCCTATGATTATTTTATGGGTTATTGGAATTATTTGAAACAATTTGTACTTAATTGTATTATGACTGTATTTTTTCACATGGTGACAAGACTCTATTTTGAATATAAGTTTATATTTATTTTTTATGAGTCATTGATATTATTTGTATCACTTTGTACTTAACTGTATTATGAGTGTATTTTTTTTTAAACGGTGAAATGATTTTCTATTTCTAATATATGCTTATGATTATTTTATGGGTTATTGGAATTATTTGAAACAATTTGTACTTAACTGTATTATGACTGTATTTTTTCACATGGTGACAAGACTCTATTTTGAATATAAGTTTATATTTATTTTTTATGAGTCATTGATATTATTTGTATCACTTTGTACTTAACTGTATTATGAGTGTATTTTTTTTAAACGGTGAAAGGTTTTTCTACTTCTATTATTTGCTTATGATTATTTTATGGGTTATTGGAATTATTTGAAACAATTTGTACTTAACTGTATTATGACTGTATTTTTTCACATGGTGACAAGACTCTATTTTGAATATAAGTAGGTATATATTTCTTTTTTATGAGTCATTGATATTATTTGTATCACTTTGTACTTAACTGTATTATGACTGTATTTTTTTAAACGGTGAAAGGATTTTCTATTTCTAATATATGCTTATGATTATTTTAGGGGTTATTGGAATTATTTGAAACAATTTGTACTTAACTGTATTATGACTGTATTTTTTTAAACGGTGAAAGGATTTTCTATTTCTAATATATGCTTATGATTATTTTAGGGGTCATTGGAATTATTTGAAACAATTTGTACTTAACTGTATTATGACTGTATTTTTTCACATGGTGACAAGACTCTATTTTGAATATAAGTTTATATTTATTTTTTATGAGTCATTGATATTATTTGTATCACTTTGTACTTAACTGTATTATGAGTGTATTTTTTTTAAACGGTGAAAGGTTTTTCTACTTCTATTATTTGCTTATGATTATTTTATGGGTTATTGGAATTATTTGAAACAATTGGTACTTAACTGTATTATGACTGTATTTTTTCACATGGTGACAAGACTCTATTTTGAATATAAGTTTATATTTATTTTTTATGAGTCATTGATATTATTTGTATCACTTTGTACTTAACTGTATTATGAGTGTATTTTTTTTTAAACGGTGAAATGATTTTCTATTTCTAATATATGCTTATGATTATTTTATGGGTTATTGGAATTATTTGAAACAATTTGTACTTAACTGTATTATGACTGTATTTTTTCACATGGTGACAAGACTCTATTTTGAATATAAGTTTATATTTATTTTTTATGAGTCATTGATATTATTTGTATCACTTTGTACTTAACTGTATTATGAGTGTATTTTTTTTAAACGGTGAAAGGTTTTTCTACTTCTATTATTTGCTTATGATTATTTTATGGGTTATTGGAATTATTTGAAACAATTTGTACTTAACTGTATTATGACTGTATTTTTTCACATGGTGACAAGACTCTATTTTGAATATAAGTAGGTATATATTTCTTTTTTATGAGTCATTGATATTATTTGTATCACTTTGTACTTAACTGTATTATGACTGTATTTTTTTAAACGGTGAAAGGATTTTCTATTTCTAATATATGCTTATGATTATTTTAGGGGTTATTGGAATTATTTGAAACAATTTGTACTTAACTGTATTATGACTGTATTTTTTTAAACGGTGAAAGGATTTTCTATTTCTAATATATGCTTATGATTATTTTAGGGGTCATTGGAATTATTTGAAACAATTTGTACTTAACTGTATTATGACTGTATTTTTTCACATGGTGACAAGACTCTATTTTGAATATAAGTTTATATTTATTTTTTATGAGTCATTGATATTATTTGTATCACTTTGTACTTAACTGTATTATGAGTGTATTTTTTTTAAACGGTGAAAGGTTTTTCTACTTCTATTATTTGCTTATGATTATTTTATGGGTTATTGGAATTATTTGAAACAATTGGTACTTAACTGTATTATGACTGTATTTTTTCACATGGTGACAAGACTCTATTTTGAATATAAGTAGGTATATATTTCTTTTTTATGAGTCATTGATATTACTTGTATCACTTTGTACTTAACTGTATTATGAGTGTATTTTGTATTATTTGATATTATTTGAAACATTTTGTACTTAACTGTATTATGACTGTAAATTTATAATTGGTGAAATTATTTTTTATTTCTAGTATATGCTTGTGTTTATTTGACGGGTTATTGGAATTATTTGTAACAATTTTTACTTAACTGTATTTTCCAAATGGTGACTGGACTATTGAATATATGTATGTGTCTATTTAATTGGTAGCGGCAAAATTGAGAACCTTCGTCTCTACATAATATGTATTATGGCAAAAGTGCTCAAAGTAGAATGGAAACCTAATTCCAAAATCCTGAAGAACCATTAGGTAAGGTTGGAGTTTAGAGAAAAAGTGGATCAATCACTTCAAGAAATAAATGAGAACACTCCAATCGATGAAATATGGGAGGAACCTCAGCAGATTTATTGGGAACAGTGCAGCCATACAGAAGATTAGGCCTGGTTGACGAGGAGAGTGAAATAGTAACTAGGCAGAAAATGACGCCTATTTCCAAATGCAACAAAGAAACACCAGGAGTACAGAGGACTACAAACATAAAAGAAAGAAGAAGAAAACAATTACGATGTCAATGAAAGCAGAAAAGGGCTGTTAAACATAATAAGAAAATATTTCAGTGAGAATCACAGTATGTTGAAGCAAAAACAGGTATATACTCATCAACAGTGATGATATTATTCTGAAGCGTTGGGTCGAGTACTAAGTACTAGTTTACGAGTAGATAATGAGATCAATTATATGTATAAAGAATTAAACATCTCCAGGGCATGATGACATACCAGCAGAACTGTTCAAGTATGGTGTTAGCAAAGTTATCAAAACTCTGCATGAAATTATCACCTAAATTTGGGAATTTAAAGTAATGCTAAAAGATTGGGAGACTGACTTGATCTGTTCACTACATAAAAAGAGAGAAGCATTGAACTGTATTAACTACAGAGGCATCACACTTTTAAGCATAGCATATATGAGTTTTGTCTATGCGACTCTTACCATTCGTGTAACATGTCGTCGGGCAATATCAAAGCTGGTTTTGGTCAGGCAGGCAGGAAGAAAATATGTTATTGGTGTTTGAAACAACTATATTAAGGAAAAAAATTGCCCCAAATAATGATGGAGGTGCTTGAAGAATACGGTATCATCATAAACTAGAGAGAATGTATAATGTAGTCTAATTTATAAAATTCAGCGCCTACGTTGGCTGGGACAATGTTTGTTGGATACCTGTCCTGAAGGGAGAAGAAGTAGAGGCAGACCTAAGTTAAGATGGCTGGACAATGTGCTGTGTGATATAAGAGAAATAGATCTGATAAATTGGAGAAGACTGGCGGTCGATAGGGAGGGATGGAGACGACTTCTGGAGGCCAAAGTCTATAGCGGACTGTAGCACCGGTTATGTTTATTTTATTGGTTATTGGAATTATTTTTAACTGTTATTTTCCAATTGGTGACAGTGATTTCTATTTTGAATAGGTTTTATGTTAATTTTATAGGTTTTTGGAATTATTTGTGACCATGTTATGACTGTAATTTTCCAAATGGTAAGAGTGCTTTTTATTTAGTATATGTTGTTTTAATTTAATGGGTAATTGGAATTATTTGTAATATTTTGTAGCTGTAATATTATGACTGTAATTTTTCAATTGATGCCAGTACTATAATACTAAGTACTACAGTATAAGTATTATGTTTATTTTTTATGAGTTATTGAATTTATTTGTATAGACTTTTATAAATCATTAAAAAGAAATAAGAAAGGTAGGTATAGATTGAAATAAATATTGTTTTATTTAATACCTACTAATAAAGAGCGCATTCCCTTATGTTACAAAATTTGTGTTCCATGAACTGCAAGAAATACTGTAGTACTTACCATACATACCTACCATACATCCAATTTTTTTATTTTATTTTACATTACTTCTCGGGCAACTAACAGGTTCTATGTCAAATATTAATTAATCAAAATTAAATATTAATAGTCAAGTAGCCACATTCTGGAGACTTACGATATTTATCGTCACACAGATCCAGACTGGAAACACAATTAAAAACTATGTCTCCACCGGGAATCGAACCCTGGACCTTTGGATCAGCAGTCAGATATCTAACCAACTGAGCCACGAAGGCCGACATTTTTATTTATTAATTACAATTTCGCTTTTTTGTACATATACATACACCTCTTTCTAAGGATTACAAAGTAAGTGGTACAATAAAAGTCTTATTATTATTATACCTACATGATGTGTTGTATAGAAAACAAAATATCTTGAAATATTCAATAATTTGGATTTATGGTTTGGTGCTTATTCTTCAACTATACATACTATCGCTATCGACAGTTGGATCTCATGTGTTACATGCAACTATTATATGTATAAAATATCAAAACCAAAAACTGGGGCACTTTCTAACATTTCAATCTGACATATTGTTATGAATCCACATTGACTGGCATACATAATATATAAAATTAGTTCAAAGTATCAAAAGCAACACTTGTGTATATAATTAAAACGAAAGTTCTCTGATTCAGCTCATGTGATAAGATCAGACAGTATTCTCATAACTGTAGTTTCAAAATCTACATAGACTGCCTTAATGATGATCATTTCTTCCTATACCTTGTTTGCATAGTTTTTTGTACCTATATTTATTTTTCAGATAGCATTTCAATTGTAAGCTTATTTAAATATATACATACCATCACGCCATGTCCCTTGCGGGTAGGCAGAAAGAACTGAACGCCACATTTTTTTATCCTGGCACGCATCCCTCGCCTCATCCACATTCATGCATCGTCTCATACATATTTGTCTGTTGCTCGCACTTCTAACATTTCAGAATATCGTTCACATGGTTGTGCCATCCTTTTCTTTGGCGTCCCCGACCTCTAATTCCATTCCTGTCCGCAATTTATACTTTCTTCGTCAGGCGTTCCTCATTCATTCTCCTCATGTGGCCAAACCATCTCAATGTATTCACTTTCATTCTATTAATGACATTAATTTATTCTTCATCTTACATTTTTTTTCTTATGTCCTCATTTCTTACCCTGTCATACATCGTTCTATTACAGACTCTTCTTAACGATAAAACTTAATCAAATACTACCAGAGATACTCCATTTACTATATTTTTTAAATCATGTTATACTTTTATTTGTAGTATATCAATATTTGGAAAAATAAAAGCACTTTATTTTGTCATAAACAATTTTGTAATTACCTACTATATATTTTGTAAATTATATAAAACCTCGTCAAACCAGACCGATCTGCTATGTAATGCTATATTTTGTAAATTATATATAATAGAGGTCAAAATAAAATAGTAGCCGTACATTGATCTTTTCAAAACAATGGTTTAGGTTATGTTGTACATAAACCTTTAACTTAAATATAAAACATTACTTATACCTTAACCTCACATCTTAAATAGATACATTGATAAATAAACACATATTAGTGCATTTCCGATAAATATTTTGATCATATTTTACGAGAATTTACTTGTTTAATGATAGATGTCAAATTTGACAGCTAAGCCGCCATTTTCGCACGGATGGGTTATTTGTGCTAAAGACGCTTGTGTATGGGTGTGTAAGCAATACCTATCTACATACGATAGGTATTGGTGTAAGTGTTCACAATATCAATGTCAAAACCATAGAATAAAGATAGAATAAGTTCTCTTTTCTATGAGATAGAATAAAGATATAATGATTAAAATACGTTGTCAGTATGAAAAAACTAACCTTAAAATCGGAAAAATATTAATCAACAGGAATAAAAAAATGTAGCCTAGAATTTAAGAGATTGAAAGATGAAAAATATTATTAGTCAGATTAGGCCATTAGTAAATAATTGTGATTCCATTTATATTTCCTATTTGCTAAGACATTTAAGAAAAGTTTTGCATTTCTAATCACCTTTTAGGTTCAATCAAAATTTACAATAAAATGGGTGATAACTAAGAGTCGCTATATCACTCGATATCGGGTGGAACGCCAACAATTAATTAATAAAAAAAAACACAGAGATCTGAATTATTTGCGAATGCGATAAATCCGAATTTATTCGCGAATTTTACACTTTTACGCGCATTTTGTACTTTTTTCTCAAATGACATCGAAATTTGACTCTTCTAGGACATTTTCGTAAAAAATACACAGCAATTTATTGTACCTATACCGAAAAGACAGAACTAAAAAAATGGTTGTTGTAACTCAAATATCTGCGGGTGAAATCTATAATGCATTTTATAAAGTTAAATTAAAATAAGAAAACATGACGTAAGAATTTGTTTACAAAATAATCAATATCATATAGATGCCTTAAGCTAATGTCAATTCAAATAGATTTCTATTCTCCTATAATACTGTTTTGGCAGACAGAAGAACAAACCTTAAAAAAAACATCTTGGCTATGATAGCGAAGTTTATATCTAATTAAAATTTGATGAAATAAGATGGGTCGGTGGCAGAGCGGTTAGCGCGCTGGGCTAGTAATCCAGTGATCGCGAGTTCGAATCCTGCCTCGACCGATTTCGTTCACCTATAGCACAAGCATTTATTTGCTTATTTTAGGGAACGTAGGATGATGTATATGTACTTGTTTAACAAGGACATATTCATTTTTTCTATAAAAAAAAAAAAAATTATTTTGCTTTTGATATAAACATAGATATTTTTATTGACAAATTTCAACATCTCAATAGAGACGAAGTTGGGATATTATAGAAGAACCAGGAACTCAAGGCACCTACAGGGCTTACGACTTGTCATCGGCGCTTGCGCAACGTTCACCAATTATGCCTTCTTATTGAGTTCCCTTATCAATGTAATTTTTGAAAGTTCTATATATTTGAATAATGTGTAACAATTCACCTGAAAATAAGGAATTATATGTTTGCTATCTATGTAAGCCCTGTAGGTGCCTTGAGTTCCTAGTTCTTCTATAATATCCCAACTTTGTCTCTATTGAGATGTTAAAATTTGTCAATAAAAATATTATTTGACTCCCGACAGCGGTAAGGTCGTCGCCTCACATGTGTGAGGTCGATGGTTCGAATCCGGGCGGGGCACGCACCTCTGGATTTTTAAAAAAATCTATGTGCGGATTTATATCTCTAACTATGTGTACCCACTTACTCCAGCTGATGTTTTCACCCTGGTTTCTATTTCACCATACATGTCTTTTATAAGGTCTATGTAGTGTTCAGGTACGTGCTGTCTTCTGAGAGCCCGCCATATAAGCGCTCTTGGGACTCGGTCGAAGGCCTTTTCTAAATCGATGAAGACCATGTGGAGATCCTTTTTGCTTTCTTTATATTTCTCCATCACAATTCTGACCGTTTGTATTGCGTCCATTGTAGATTTATCTGTGACAAACCCGCACTGATTTTCTGTTATATTAGTTAGGTCTCGTAGCCGTTGGTGCATTATGCGTTCCCATATTTTAAGCGTATGTAGTATAAGTTTTATGGTCCTGTAGGTCTCGCATAATCCAGTGTCACCCTTGCGCTTGTAAAATGGTGCAATAAAACTTAACAATGTGCTTATCCCTCACGATGATATTGAACAATTCGGTAAGAAATGTGATGCCGTCATCGTTCAGAGTTTTCCATAGTTCTGCCGGAATTTCGTCGGGTCATGTGGCTTTTTTATTTGCCATTTTTGATATGGCTTCTTTAACCTCCTTCTTTGAGATTTCTTGTATTGGTCCTATTGTTGGTCTCAGTTCATCAATACAGTTGCATGGATCACTCTCATTGAATAGACCCTGTTAATATTCCTTCCATCTTCCCTGAATGTCTTTGTTGAAGGTAAGCATTTGGCCACTGGTATCTTTTATGTATTTTGTGGTCTTTATGTCTTTGGTAGCTATGTTTCTGTATTTTGCAATTCGGTAGATTTCATTACTGTGTCCTGCCTTTTCCAATTCTTCATAGAAGTCTTGATTAGCTTCTGCTTTTGCCTGTGCTACGGCCTTTTTTGCGGCTTGCTTTGCTGTCTTGTACAAAACTTTATTCTCCTCAGTTTGAGTATTCTGCCACTGTTTGAACATTGTCTTTTTTTGAGCCAGTACAGATTTAACATCTTCATTCCACCAATATGTTTCTCTATTGTCTGACAATGGTCCCTTAGGCATGCCCAGGATCTTGCTGGCCTCAACTGTACACATCTTCTGAAAATCGTTCCACATGTCGTCTGCTGTAATGTTCTCATTATTATAAATATGTTGTTTAACTTTGGAGCATAGCTCTGTTCCCTCGTGCTTTGCAAGATTGTGCTAACGTATTCTAGTGATCTTTTGCTTTTTTGTGTTCAGCTTGCCTTGTGGGGAGAATTTGGCCACAAACATTCAATATTGTGTCATTAATGGTTCTCCCAAAATCACTTTGCAGTCCCTGAAACGTTTTATATTTAGCCTATCAGTCATGATGTAATCCACTTGTGAGCTACATCCTCCACTAAAGTAGGTGATTAGATGTTTATCTAGTTTTTTTTTAAATGTATTGCGGCTGCTAGGTTATTTATTTATTTAATATTGGTTCTCGGGCAACTAACAGGTACTATGTCAAATATAAATATAACACGCACCCAATAACAAGATGCCACATTCTGGAGACTTACAATATTAATCGTCTCACAGATCCAGACTGAAAACACAATTAAAAACTGTGTCTCCACCGGGAATCGAACCCGGGACCTTTGGCTCAGCAGTCAGATATCTAACCAACTGAGCCACGAAGGCGTTATACGTTGACATAAACTGTGTAAGAATATGTACCAAACTATTAACACATAAACACAGATTAATAAACATTTTAAGATATTTTGTTTTTAATATAATACATGTAGATATGTATGTCAGGATAGGATAGTATGGAGGTCAGTCTGTTTTTCCAACCCAGAATATGAAAACTGCATGATGGTATGTATGTATGTTTGGAGATTAAGTATTAAGTCTTGTTAGATATAATGTATAGGCCACTGCCATACAAATTGTATGAAGCTATGTAGTCACTAAATTCAATTTTTATAAAAAATGTTAAAAAAAATTTCAGATGTCATACTACAATGTTGATATTTTTTATAGAAAATTAAATTGTCTCATTGAGGTGTTTCGGCTTTTTGGATATTTTTAAACATTTTGGTAATATAGGCAGTTTACACAAATTTATCATAAAAAAATGTTTTACTTAGTAAAAAATGTTTGAGAAACTCTGGAATTTAATTGAAAAAATAAATTTGAGATTTTATATTTGTCTATATTTATACCATTTTTCAGCCTTCTAAATTTTATGGTTTTTGATATGTATAAAAAAATAATGTAAAAATTCAAAAGTTGATAACCCCTGACTGAAACAAAAATTAAAAATTCTGAGATAAATGTTTTGTAGGCCTATAACTATCTATATATTCTGAAATTTCGAGCTCTGTAAATTCAGCGGATCAAAAGTTATAAGGAGGGGGACACACATTAAATGTTCTACTCCGAATTCTGAGTAAATCGGTATGCTACGAAGACTCTAAGTTGGTGTTTTTTGACTTCAAAGTTTGAAAAACCGTGAAAAATATAGACCCTACATACAAATCTCGTGTATCCTGGCTTGATACTTTGTCGATATGTTAAGAGAACAAATTTCTCTTGAACAAATCAACAGTTGGTATACTTGGTTTTTGGGGGGCAAAGGGGGTGCACGGTCGGCGGGTCTGTTGTCTGCTCACAAAACGGGGCGGGGAATGGTGGTCGTTGATCGTGCATCCTTATCCGATCCTCACCTCCTCGCGGTGCCCCCTGGTAATTTGACGGTCATATGGGACGTCACGTGTATCCTCATGCCTACGCGTGTGGACGCTTGGGGCGGCCCATGGGCCGTTAAAGCTAACGAGGACGGATGAAAAACCCAAGCTAAGGTCTGTCGTGCCGAGAGCTGAATGGCACTTGGGTTACATAGTGTCAGAAGCGACTCCTGGGGAAACCGGGCGAAATCCCCTTGTAATGCAGCCTTCTGCGTCTAAGAGGCTCTGGGCGCAGTGACGTATATTTCCTCAATACTCGTGGGAACTAAATGGATAAATTTAATAAAAATTCTTACGATAGTGAAGGAGAGAGCGAAGAAGACAGTATCACTGTCTTGCTGCAGGGTTGTTCAGAGGCCCTCAGCAGAACAGTGATAGATCAGTCGGAGGGGTGTGACTCCCCAATGACTGTAAACTCCGATGTGGAAACAGGGACTGAACTGGCCCAATCCACTAGGAATAATTCTCCATTATCTGATATAATGGAGTATGTGGATATCCCACAGATCCCATCAGTGGCGAGTACGTCTCAAACCCTGACGGAGGACTGTGAGGAATCCAATATTGGACAACACAGTGTAAAACGCTGTGGAGCATCCAGAAGAAGGCTTAAGAAGGCTCTGATAAGGGGTGGGATGTCTACAGACCCTGCTGACAAGCCCGCTACCGACATTCATCCTTCAGCTGTTAAAAGGCCAAGGCAGGATGACTCTATTGAGCATCCCAGTAAGAAGGACAAAGCTGAAGCAATGTCCTACCGAAAAGCCATCAGCCACAAAGTCGGAATCTGCTCTAAGACCGACTCAAAACTTACCGACAAGGAACTGACCACCCTTGAGGTAAGGCTAAACGAGGCCGTGTTTCAGGCAATGGATGCAAGGCAGTATGTTCCAAGATTCGAATCTTGTGTTCCCAAGATGGGCATACTAGCCATTACATGCATAGACCAAAGATCCAAGGAATGGATCGAGAAATTAGTTCCTATCTTACCCTGGAAGGGGGCGGAACTAAAGGTGATCCAAGGGCATGAACTGCCTAGGAACCACATAGCTGTGGCAACCATCCCAGGTAAAGCCTACCTAAAACCTCATATGGTATTAAGATTGCTAGAGAGCAATGAGGGAATCAACACCAGACACTGGAAGGTGTTAAACATCAATAAACTTGACTGGTGTTACAAAATGGCATTCTCAATTGATGAGGCATCAGCCAAAGCAATTGAGAGGGCTGGATACAGGCCTTATATGGGCATGACCAGGATATCCTTTATGATAAAGGAGCTGGGATCAAACAAGGAAAAGGGCCTTGCGACAAATGATGGATTAGCTGGGGCTGGACCTAGTTCAACTAATGCCGTCATTAAGGAAATTGGGCTGAATGCTGGAGACGTAGGCCCTGGCGAGGGGTCACGAAATCCTCATGTGGCAGCCTCTGAGATCGTGGTTGAGGCTGAGTCAACACCAGGCCTGGCCCGACCTGCTCTGGGTGGCTCTGGGGGTTTCGTGCCTGTCGCCGGGGCGTCAGTCGGAGTGAATCCTGCCAGTGGAAAGTCCATCGGTGTCACCAATGCTGGGACAACATCTGGCCCGACAGAGGTGATGCCGAGGACTGTGTCTGCCGGTGCTTCCAATGCTGGGACATCAGCTGGCCCGTCAAAGGTGGCACCGAGGGCAGTGTCCATTGGTGGCGTCAATGCTGGGACATCGTCTGGCCCAGTAGGGACGGCATCGGGGACGGTTTCTGCCTTCGGTGGCGCCAATGCTGGGACAACATCTGGCCCGGCAGGGGAGGCACCGGGGACGACCGCTGGAGGGATTTTGGGGCCGGCACACTCGGCTCAAGTAGTAAGAGGTGCTAGAGGTGGCAAAAAGCTACCTAGAAAAACCTCATATCCCGCCGGAGGGTATACCTATGACGAAAACGGTAACCCAAAAGCGGTGAATAAATATCCATTGAAGAGCAGGGGCTCCCAATGGAAAGGGCCTAGAAGGCATTGAGGACCATGTTGATGGACACTCAATACTCATTAAATATAATAAAGGCAAATATAGTTACTGACAATACCAAAAAACGGAACTACAACAGTGGTGAAGGATACATAAACCCTAACACTGGAAAAAATATCAATGATAAGATAGGTATACTTCAAATAAACCTTCACCAGGCTCGAGCTGCTTCGGCTATTGCCAATAGAAGGTTGCAGAAAGAAAACCTAACAGCACTACTGGTACAGGAACCATGGACCATTAATAACAGAGTATGTGGTCTGGGCTCCATGGGAACAGTTATATCCTGTGACCATGAATCTAGACCCAGAGCATGTATAGTGATAAACAATAATACCAAATATATTGGCATTCCAGAATTTTGCAAAAGGGATCTCGTGGCTATAATGATCCCACAAAAAGCAGACAACAGAAAACTAATACTCTGTTCAGCATACTTTGCAGGTGATGAAGCATTACCGCTTACAATCCTTGAAGAAGTAATAAACTTCTCAAAGCAGAATGATGCGAGACTCATTGTTGGGTGTGATGCAAACGCGCATCATACAATATGGGGCAGCACAGACTGTAATCAAAGAGGGGAAAATCTTTTAGATTTCATCATCACACATAATCTAAACATTGTGAACAAAGGTAATGAACCTACATTCACTACCAAAGCAAGGTCTGAGGTTTTAGATCTCACCCTCTGCTCACAAAATATCAGTAATGAAGTAATGGACTGGCACGTATCGTCAGAAGAATCAGCTTCTGACCATAGACATTTAATGTTCCACATTAAAAGCCTGACAAAAACAACAATTCAATATAGAAATAAAAAATCTACTGATTGGATTGGGTTCAAAGACGACCTTAAGGGTGGTATTAGCCCAATAGAGTCGACAAGAAATCTAAGAAGAATAGATTTAATTACGGATGAACTTACGGAAAACCTAATTATGGCCTATGAACAGAATTGCCCAATTAAAACAAAAACTGAAAAAAGGGAAGTTCCCTGGTGGAACTCAAACCTATCCACCCTTAGGGCAAAAACTAGGAAACTGTTCAATAGGGCTAAACACTATAGCCTGTGGGAAGAGTATAGAAAATCTCTAACAGAATACCATAAGGCTATAAGGAAAGCCAAAACGGAATCTTGGAAAAAGTTCTGCAGCACCATAAATGGTACTAAAGAAACAGCAAGGATTAATAAAATCCTTGCCAGGAGGAAGGAACCTGGTATAGGTCTCCTAATAAAAGAAGATGGTAATTATACTGCAACATGCAAGGAAACACTTGAGCTATTAGCTAAAACACATTTTCCTGGATGCGAAACGGTGAAGGAAACCATCACTAAGCCTCCAGGATGCGATAAACCAAGTTTAAATGACTGGAGATTAGCATCAAAAATCTTCAGGCCTAATCAAATCAAATGGGCTATCAACTCTTTTGAGCCTTATAAAAGCAGTGGAAATGATAACATATTCCCTGCTCTTCTACAGAACGGTATAGAAAAAATCATGCCGACACTGCTGAAAATATTCAGATCCAGTCTTGCATGGGGCTATGTTCCACAAAGCTGGAGAATAGTCAAAGTAACCTATATACCAAAACCAGGTAAAGAAAGTTATAAGACTCCAAAAGCTTATAGACCAATTAGTCTATCTTCATTCATGCTAAAAACTATGGAAAAGATTTTACATAGATACATAGTGAGCAATATAATAACATTGCATCCTATTCATCCAAAGCAACATGCTTACCAAGAGGGCAAATCTACTGAAACAGCTCTTATTGAAATCGTAGGAAATATAAGAAAATCCCTAGATAGCGGAGAAATTACTCTGTGTGCGTTCCTAGACATAGAAGGAGCATTTGATGCAGTACCAATAAGCGTACTAATTAGTGGACTAAGACAGAAACATGTAGACAATACTATAATAAAATGGATTGACAACATGTTATCCAATAGATACATCATAACTAATCTGGTGGATGAGACAACTAAGGCTAAAACAAACAGGGGGTGTCCGCAGGGTGGAGTCTTATCACCACTCCTGTGGACGCTGGCTGTGGATGGCCTAGTATGCACACTGAACGAATGTGGATATAATACACAAAGCTATGCAGATGATATAGTCATTACAATCAGAGGGAAAGAATGTGAAACAATCTCTGATCTGCTACAAAATGCACTAAAAATAGTTGAAAAATGGTGCAAAGATAATGGACTAACAGTTAATGCAAATAAAACAACTGTTGTACCTTTCACTAGGAAAAGGAAGCTGAATAAACTATCACCTCCAATATTCTTTGGAAAAAAACTGGACTTTTCCAATGAAGTAAAATATCTAGGTATAACATTGGATAGTAAATTAACATGGACACAACATGTAGAAAAAGTTGCTCAAAAAGCAATCAAAGCATTATGGACATGCCATAGACTCATAGGGAATAATTGGGGACTAAAACCCCAACAAGCTCTGTGGTCATACACTACAATAATAAGACCCATAGTATCTTATGCTGTAACAGTTTGGAATGACAAACTACAACAAAGAGGCTGTGTAGATAAACTTAAACGTTTACAAAGATTAGCCTGCTTGCTCATTACGGGAGCCTTACACACAACTCCCACCGCTTCTCTAGAGGCCATGATTAGTCTACCACCTCTCCATTTATACCTTGAAAAAATGGCAAAGGAAGGTATTATAAGACTAACAAGTGGAAATAAACTAAACACAAATTTAGAAATCCAAGCAAATCTAAACAAAATAGAATCTCAAGACAAATTACTTGCATTCCCAACAGATAAAATATTAACTGTTTACAACTTTGAAAAACCATACAAAGTAGAAATACAAACTAAAACTACAATAGCAGATGTTTGATATCAGGAATCCAATGGTGCACTTATATGGTACACTGACGGATCCAAGAAAAAGAATGGTATAGGATCGGGTATATATGGGCAAGTGCCTAGGGTGAAGATCCACAAGCACTTGGGACAGTATGCAACGATCTTCCAGGCAGAAATATGTGCCATAACACTCTGTGCCTATGAAATCCTAAGAAGGAATTATAAGAACCACAGAATATACATTTACTCTGATAGTCAAGCTGCTCTTAAAGCTCTTGATTCCTACACAGTAACTTCATCAACAGTACTAGACTGCATTGAAGCGCTGAAGACTTTATCAGTAAACTATGGTAACAAAATCATACTAAGATGGGTACCTGGACACTCCAATTATAAAGGTAACGAGGAGGCTGATGCTCTGGCAAATAGGGGAGCGGACATAGCTACCTATGGGCCGGAGCCTCACTGTCTCCTAGCTAATAGTATTGTTAAATCAACACTTTACCAAAGAATGCTTAACAATGCCACTGAACTCTGGTTATCTACCCCAGGACAAAGACATTCAAAAGCACTCATTTCAGGATTCTCTTCAACACACTCTAAGCGGATCCTAACAATGAGCAGGAATAACCTTAGGATTCTTACTAGAATCTTAACTGGTCACTGTAGACTCAATAAACATCTATGCACGATGAATTTATCGGAAATGTACCTATGCAGGTTCTGCATGGATGAACATGAAACACCGATGCATCTACTTACAGAATGTGGCCCACTAATGCAAACAAGAGTAAAGAAAATAGGTTTGCATATTGCTGATCAAAAGCAAATCAGAGACACCGATCCACAAAGGATTTTACAGTTCTTCCAGGAGATAGGACTATGGAATGACATCTAGCAGGCAAAGTATCACAATGGACTACTATTGAGTCGACGTGAGAAGGTCTCTAGATGGGTAATAAAAAAAAAAAAAAAAATACTTGGATTTTGTTCAATAAATTTAATTGATTATCGATGCATAATTCTTACTTAACTTATTCAGACGATGTGCCTTGCATAAAACATGTAGATAATAAATTAAATTTAATAGTATTTTATATTTATAATTTACATATCTACATGCAATGGAGTTCTATTAAGAATTGTCGATCCACATACTAAACTTAGTTACTCAATAAGTGGTTTAGAGCAAAGTATTTGCACTATTGTTATTATTATCATGGACTACTACAAACATATTGTCAAATCCATTCATTTTATTGTAAATGAGCTGTTAGTTTCCCAAAAATAAATAAATAAACTCCCTACATTGAAAAATAACTTGAATTAAAAAAAAAGTAATCATTAGGTTTTGGAAATATGATTTAATACAATTTAAAAAAATCAAACATGTTTACAGCTATAAATTTCCAAGATGACCAGTTTTGTCAGCATGTTTCCTCAAATGAGTAGGAAACTTGAAGCTCTTACAGCATGTGTTGCATGAAAAGGGTCGTTCTTCATGAATTATGTTATGTTTTTTCAAACCGCTTATTTGACTGAAAGTTTTCTGGCAGATGCCACAATCATATGCAAATCCTGAATGAATTGACTTATGATTAATCAGGCTACTTAAACTATCAAACATTTTGTGACATATATTACAATTGAAAGTTGTTTTGTTGGAATGTGTTTTAGCGTGGATTTTTAGCGTTTTTGGTGTTGAAAATGTTTTTCCACATAAGTCACATACACATAACATTTTCCTGATATGCACAAGCTTGTGATATTTTAAATCTGACATTCTGACGAACGACTTCGAACAAACTTCACATTTAAACGGCTTCTCGTCAGAGTGTAGGAGCAAATGCTCCTTCAGCCTGCATTCATAAGCCAGTATTTTTCCACAGATATGACAAGTAAACTGTGTGGATGGTCGAGGAGCTGTATGCACTCGGCTGTGTCTTTTCAAACTTGATTCTTTAGAGAAAGAGTTGCCACACATGTCACACACCCAGGGTAATGAGTGTCTTCCTGTATGTTTAAGTCTGTGCGATGTTAAACCTGTCAATTGAGAAAATCTATGACCACAAAAATCACATACGTAATTTTTTTCTCCTGTGTGTATGAGTGTGTGTCGTTTGAGAGCGCTTTGCTTGGTGAATCTCCGTTCACATATACTACATTGGAAAGGGCGTTCACCGGTATGTGAACGCATGTGAACAACTACATCGCGGGTACGTGACGCTGTATAACCACACTCTTCACATCGAAATGGACCCTTGGCACTTTTGATTTTATCTTTCACGATCTTCTTATTAACTCTTTTATATTTCACAGTGTTAAATTCATCATCAATCGCTTCTTTTTTTGTTGTCTCGATTTCCTCAATATGTACTGTTCCTGAATATTTTACAGCAATTGATCCAAACTCCCTGTTTGTATTTAATATATTTTTATCTAAACTATCGCTCAATACCCTTTTTCCTTCTAGTTTGATTTTATGTGCAAGCATTTCAAGGTTTTCATTGTCAGAAGAATGATCTGTATCATCGTCAAAACATTTTATATTATCTGAATCATCTTTGATTTCATCCAAATGAGAACTGAAATTCATATTTGTATCAATGCCAGGGTTTTTTGTGATATTTAATTTTGTTTCTATCACATTTTCATCAAGGTTTTCTTGATGAATCAAATCAGACAGTACTGTTGTATACTTCTCTTTATGTTTTGTTGTGTTACTATCTTTAATATTTTGAGATATATTTAGCGTTTTATCAAACAAATCTGACGAGTCCTTAGTTTTATCTTCAAGCTTATGACTTTTTGTTTTAAACATATCATGGTCCTTTAACTGGCCGGTTGTTTCGTCAAAATGACATATTTTATGAGATTTGAGGGCGCTGGCTTGTGTAAAAGATTTTTCGCATATATTACAAGTATATGGTTTAATTCCAGTATGAACTGTCTGATGTCTTTTGACTGCACTTTGGGTGGTAAATCGTTTATGGCATATCTGACATGAAAATGGTCGTTCTCCCGAATGTTTTCTTTTGTGTACATTAAGATCTCGGGAAGAGAAACTACCGAAAGGGCATTCATCGCAGAATTTTTTTTTCTTTATCTTAGGGATTATATCTCGAATTATTCGTTCTCTTTTGTTGATTTTCTTCTCTGATGACTTAATGTTTTTTTTAATAATGCGAGGAGGAGAAATCCGCAATACACGAGGTAATGTGAGACCACCAGTGTACGTAGTGTTTTCTTGTTGCATGCAAGAACTGACTATTTCCGATTTATTATCATTTTCTATAGTTTTTGAAATCAAGATTTTCTCTCCACATTGTTCTGGTATTGGTACAGCTTTACTTATTTTTTTTAATCTTCTGGGACTCTTTTCTGTGTGATTTATATAATGTGACTTGAGACTGCTAGCCTGAGAAAATGTCTTGGGGCATTGGTCACAACAGAAAGGTCTTAGTCCGGAATGTATGTAGAGATGACGTTTCACAACGCTTGGAGTAGAAAATCGTTTACCACATATATTACACGAATATGGCCTTGCTCCTGTATGAGTGCGTAAATGAACATACACATCTCTAGAACCAGACGCTGTATAAGGACATTCACTACATTTAAATATTGACCGTCCAGATTTCAGTCTTTTTCTAATATTACTGCATCTTTGTCTGACGTTTTTGAGAGATTTGTTGTGTGTTTTTGTGATATTTTTATCATTTGATTCATGTTTCCTTTTATGTACTTTTAAAGAAAGGACGTTTGAATAGAATTTTCCACAAAAATCGCAAAGAAACATTTTCAATAGGGATTTGTCATTTTGCTGCATGTTTGTTTGTTTTTTTCCAACATTTCCATGGAAATGTCCGAATTTGTGGTATTTGAGACTGACAGCATGAGCGAAAGATTTTCCACATAAGTCACAAAGATATGGTTTAGCACCTAGATGACTCGACTGATGGCGTTTCATTCCACTAAGTTTCGTGAAGGATTTTTCGCAGATCTCACATTTATAGGGTTTGATATTCAAATCGGGGCATTTATGAATATTAAAATCCAGAACCTTTGATGTTGTGTAGTTACAGGCCATACAATTGTAATGTTTATTATCATTTTGTGGATTAATAGAGATCAGTGTCACAGCACTGTCATCCATTTTAAATAATATATCAACACCACTCTAGACTCAACAATTCAATTTGCTTAATTATTTGGTTCTGAAAATGAGAAAATTGTGAATATTAAAATGATAGACAATGAATATAAAGTTAAA
This sequence comes from Molanna angustata, assembly GCA_963576475.1. NCBI lineage: Eukaryota > Metazoa > Arthropoda > Insecta > Trichoptera > Molannidae > Molanna > Molanna angustata. The sequence continues at coordinate 7,209,609 of OY754983.1, read as the reverse complement.
ATTTACAAATTGCAGCATATTTGGTAATTATTTACAAGTGGTATAAGTCTTCAATTTTGCTGAATTTTTTTCTATAGATAGATAAAAATATACAGATTACGGGAAAAATAGTAATTTTCCCGGGAAACGCCTAGAAAAATTTAAAAAAAATAAAATTACATTACGGAAAATCTATAGAGATTCCCAAGCAAATAGTTGCTTTTCTGACATCTATGGGCGAATATTCAAACTAATTGTTAGTATAGAAACACGCCGCGAAATTAGAAACATGCCGCGAAAATCTGAAGTAAATGAAAATTGTATGAAATATCGAAAATTAATAAAGTTTAAAAAAAAAACAAGGTTATATACATACAAACCTAACCTAACCAATTTTTACCAAAAGTTTGCTTAGAATAGGTTGGTTAGGTTTGTATTTAGTTATTATTGCGACTCGCGTGAGCGAGTTGCATTATACATTGAGTGACAGTATGTAATGCAACTCGCTCACGCGAGTCGCAATAATAAATACATACAAACCTAACCTAACCAATTTTTACCAAAAGTTTGCTTAGAATAGGTTGGTTAGGTTTGTATTTAGTTATTATTGCGACTCGCGTGAGCGAGTTGCATTATACATTGACTGACAGTATGTAATGCAACTCGCTCACGCGAGTCGCAATAATAAATACATACAAACCTAACCTAACCAATTTTTACCAAAAGTTTGCTTAAAATAGGTTGGTTAGGTTTGTATTAACCAACCTATTATTATAATTTTGATGATGTATTCGCATTTGTTTATAATTTACAAATAAATTATATTTAATAACAAATTTAGGTAGTTGTATGGTACCTACCAGTTTTAATATTTTTTATGTGATATTTTTTCGCAAATATTGTCTGTCATATATTTTGTAGTGTGCATTTATCTATGGTTTAGTTTTCAGTTTTATGTCGCAGTTGTCGTATTAGCTCGCGTATTTAATCGTATTTAATAAACGTTAAAAATAAGAAATTAGTAATGATTTTTCTGGTTTTTTATCGTGAAAATCGAATGTTTATAGATAATTTGCGTGTTAATAATGTGTACATTGTGATTTAATAAAAGTATTGTTGGTTATTTGACTTCAAATGAGAAAATAGTCACGTGCAATCTCGGCGATAGGTGTCGTTAAATCGTACAAGGTTTCATACATTGCAATTTTATTTTTTTTTAATTTTTCTAGACGTTTCCCGGGAAAATTACTATTTTTCCCGTAATCTGTATATTTTTATCTATCTATAGAAAAAAATTCAGCAAAATTGAAGACTTATACCACTTGTAAATAATTACCGCATATTTTTATTTTGATTCTCGGGCAACTCACGGGTGCTATGTCTAATATTCATTTAACACACACCCAAAATCAAGTCTCACAATTAAAAACTATGTCTCCATTGGGAATTGAACTCGGGACCTTTCACTCAGGAGCCAGATTTCTAACCAACTGAGTTGTGAAGGCCGAAATATACAAAAAATGACAACAAAAACAATTGAAATCGGATACAAAAGTATGGTTCACATTTCTTGTATCAGACATGATAAGCGTCGAATTAGCATATTTTGTTTTGTGGAGCAGCTGCTCATATATGCGGTGGTCTGCTACTCTCCGCAATCACAAGTTGTTGGTATTCCTTGTTACACGAAGCCCCATGTAGCACCATATATTTATATTTTCTACTGAAAAATAATATCTACTTTTCTAATAACAATGAATTGTATCAAGTAGAAGGGAAACTTACTGAATATTATCAATCTTAAAATTAAATTTAGATTGTGTGTACATGAAAGTAATACTAGGTTTAATTTTAAATTTGATTGGTTGGTAAAAAACACATCTCAATTAGTCTTTTTGCACACTGTGATAGTAAATTTCAGTAGCAAAAATTAAAAAAACATATTTCTCTAAATGTCATTTTTGACAACATGGCGGCGGTTTTATTCATAGATAAATACTAAAGACATCTATGACTTTTTAGACATTTATGACTTTAAATTATGTACCTACTCCGATGCCGCAATCTTTTTGCAGGGATGTCACGACAAAACGAGTGTGCGAGAAAATTCAAAGATCAATTGTTTAGAATGTGCCACTTCATTAAAAATTAAAACATACATAGGCAAAGTTTAAACAAGGTTGCATTAAAGTCTCTTGTCTTTCATTGATGTTGATTCATCATCATTATCAGCCATTAGACATAATGTCTCCCTTCTCAACTTCAACATGCTTCTGTATTTCTCTTAATAATAATAATAAACACTGCATTGGACCCTGCGCAAGTGGCGAGTTTATTTCCATGGCAATATCTTTCAAATAATCAGTGATTCCAGCCCAGAGAAGCAATATTAGCGTGAGAAATTAATTTAAATAAATTTATCCTCTGTTGGGGATCGAACCCAGGACGTCTGCATAGAAACCAAACGGCTTACCAACTAGACCACAGCGGTCGGCATGTAAGTTCTCTTAGTCACTCTGCTTTTATATAATAAAAATTTCTTTCTACCAGGTTTTCTCTCTACGACAGGTTCTCGGTCGCCAACTGTCATTGCTAGGTATATTTATGGTCGGTTCAATTCCAGTTCTAAGGGAAAACATTTTGAACCTACGCCACATTCGTAACCTTATTAGTACTCCTCTTTACTTCATCTGTATTCAGGTATGGTATAAGTAGTTGGGATAATTGCACCAATATCAATTTGAAAAAGGTCATGCTCGCACAAAAATCGACTCTGAGATTATTCTCTTTTTCTTGACCTTGTCCTACTTTAGATAGGGTCAGCTCTCTTAATCCTTTGGTGCCAGGATGTTCTTTCTTGTATTGTCGGGGCTGGTATTTGGGCTTTATCCATGAGCTTACTCATACCTACTACCCCACCACGTGGATAGTGGACGTCTTTTTCCTTTCCTGTTGCCTGGGAGTGCTAGAGCAGAGCAGCACCACGTGATCATTTCATTAAAAAAAAATATAAATAAACAACATTTTTCCAAAATATGTATTTAATAAAAATATCAGTGTTATTATAAATTTAGAAAACAATATTATTAAGTTGAAGTAAAGTTGGAGTATGTGAGAATTTAAAGTAAAAATAAATTTATTTTAGAAAGTTTTGCGTATTTTGTATTACATCATAGTATACTATCCAGATACTCTTCTTTTAGTGTTTTTGCATCCTTAATCACCTGAAAAAAAATAACAGATATTATTTTATTAACAGATAGATGGGTCGATGGCAGAGCGGTTAGTACAAATAATTGAATTGTTGGATATGTAAATGGTTTTTTTCATTATGACCATAATTAAAGCTTTTTGTGCCTTATAAGAGAGTCCATTTTTTTCTTGGGTTGAGGGAATCAATTAGTCAAACATTTTGCGGCTAGAATATTCGGCTTCCGTTTCGGCCAAAATCTGAATTTATGTCGGACACTGATTTAATGGAGTTTTTTGAAAAAGCAGATAATATTCGCCCAACGTTTGCAGTATAGGTACTTACAATCTGTATAATGCTATTGTTTTCGACACGATTAAGTCATGGTACAAGGTAGGTACGACTTATTTGTTTTTATAATTTAAATTATCATACTATTTTTATTATAATTATGACATTCATTTTTACATACATACATACATACCATCACGCCATGTCCCTTACGGGGTAGGCAGAGATAACCGAACGCCATATCTTTCTATCCTGGCACACATTCATCGCCTCGTCAACATTCATGCACCGTCTCATACATGTTCGTCTATTGTACATGCTTCTAACATTTCCGTCTTTCAGAATATCGTTCACATGGTCGTGCCATCCCTTTCTTGGGCGGCCCCGGCCTCTCAATCCAATCCTATCCGCATTGTATATTTTCTTCGTCAGGCGTTCCTCATGCGTTCCTTCGTCAGTGTTCACTTTCATTCTATTAATGATATCTTTCTTCATCTTATATTCTTTCCTTATGTTCTCATTTCTTACCCTGTCATACATCGTCATTCATTTTTACCCTGTCATTCATTTTTAAATCCTTACAAATATAGGTATGTATATATATAGTTATGTACAGTATAATTATTAATGTAACGAAATATTGAATATGTAAGGATCCAACTAAGGCAAGACCATTGATTTCATTGTTTAAAAAAAAGTAATGTCTCAATACAAAAAGGTTTATTCGTTACTTCATAGATGGCGACGGTAAAAACAGCTTATTTTCAAATGATCAGTTTCTTATTATTAAAATATATAGAACTTTCAAAAATTGCATTGATAAGGGAACTCAATAATAAGGCATAATTGGTTAACATTGCGCAAGTGCATAACGTGATCACGTAAACCAGCATATTGAAATTGAAAACCTGTATAATTGTCCAGTCGTCATTATTGCGTAGGTACTTTAAATGAAGTGAAATAAAATTAAATGTAAAAGTAAATACATTATATGTAGCTAATAATTATACAATCAATATATTGACCTTTATGATAGCTACCTACACACGACCTTCTCCTACACAAGCTTTAGCAGCTTTAAGAGGGAGGCGATGTTGTATAAGATAATGTTTTGTGTATATTATATTGTTTTAATTGATGTGTTTTAGTATTGCAATAAATAAATAAAAAAATGTTAAGTAAGAAAGTGCGTTCGTCACCAATGTTTTGAAGTTAACAGTTTCAGGGTACAAGGTGGTTGATATATGTTTTTTTTTACGGAATCTCCGCCCGTGCGTGTAACAGGGAAACTTTTAGAGCTTGTGAAATGGCGTGTTAATATTATTATCTTAAGTTGATTTCTTACATTCATCGACTGGTACACAATCTCCACAGTCTTTTCTTCTGTAGCCATCCTGGCATCTGCATCCAGGTCTGCAGACATCTGGATCTTCGCACTTGCAAGAACAGTCGTGTCTGTCACTGCATGCTTCGGACGGGCAGGGATTATAACATCCTTGAAGGTATTCGTTGAGTGGACACTCTGAAATTGTAACAAACACAATGATAATCACTCTGACATAAAATATATATAAAGTAGTACGTTTAGGCTTTGAATGGGAATTTGAATTAATTGCTGTCTCTTTACGGTCTTAAAATAACTACAAATTGGTGCGAGTAAAAAGGTTAAAAGAAAAATTTAATTAGGATACAAAAAACAGTCAATATCAATAATGAAGAAAATAAAAATATCCATACAAGCTAGGAAGTTAAAAATCGGAAAATAAGGAAAAGAAAACAACCATGAAAAAGTCTCAATGTTATAAGAATGGCAAAATGTGGAGCGGGTGGTAGAGTAGGTAGTAAGCGAATAAAACAGATTGATTACCGCATTTGGCTTCCTTGACGCATTCTCCGTCGAGGTTTCTATAATATCCCTCTATGCAGTTGCATCCGGGTTGGCAATCGAACGTAGGGCATACTTTGCCGCGCATTAAGCACGTGTCACAGGGGTTGGCGCACTCGGCGAATTCTTCGTATTTAGGGCAGACTTCGCCATCTGAAAAATTATAAAAATAAATAGGTTATTTTTCTATAGTAAAGCAAGAGGAATTTTCAGACACCACACTCCCTCCCTCTTTGGAAATGTCGTTGAACCGTTGATCTTTTCGACCCGAGATGGCTGTTCTTCAGACTAGCATAAATTTAAAACCACTACCACTAAGAGTCCTACACTTACCGAAGGCGCCCGAAAATCGAACTTGAATCAAATGTCGACAAGCTGCTGATGGCGAGCGACCCCTCCCTTCAATCCTCGTGCCCCGAAGTGTATGATGACCGACTGATGATGACTCGTCTCGCTCTCTTCAATTATCACCTCTGGAAAAGACAGGCAGACGCCAAAATTTCTTAATGGCTCAACGGTAACTCGTCACCCGCGGCGAAGGTTCATTTTGAGTCGTCACATGTGATGAGGGGATTCCCGCGAGTTTGTGTTGCTTGAAATCCGCGACGAAGTATTCGGGTGAGTACCCAGATGTGATTCGAAGCAAAGACGCGAAGAAGTGTCTTAGAGGAAAACGAAAGAAATCCAGAGGGCCTTGGCAGAGTATACTTTATTTCCAATGACATTTTGTATATGGACACGTTACAAGAGAACAAAACGCTCTACAAAAATGGTAGTTTAACGAATTCTAACAATATCACCAAGAAAGAGCACACACGACAGACTAAATTAAGTGAGAAAGAGATAGTACAATACTAGACACACATTGCAGACATATTTTCCCTTTTACTCCAGCGCAATCACATTATGAATATCTCTCACCCCAAATAATGTTTTCGGGATTTCCGTAAGAGTCGGTTAATCGAAAATTCAACGGCCAACAATAATATCTCACATAGGTAGTTTTAAAATGAGGTTCAACAACCATTCTGAATGCAGTGTATTTTCTAGGCACTGCATTCACAATGGGTGGTGAATACATGCATGTGTCGTGTTTCATTTAAAACATAAGGTAATGTACGCCTATCTCTGGTTACCTCACACTGTGTGATGTGCTGTGATGGTTTAAATGAATGAACTATACAGTATACGGTCTATACGTTATATGCATAGTGTATAGGTACTAACCGCAGTCTTTTCCCCTAACGCATTCTCCATTGGAGTTTCTGAGATATCCTGGTTTGCAGATGCACCCTGGATTACAGCTATTGTCACAATTTAGATTCCTATGTTTGCAGTTATCGCAAGTTTTCTGACAATCGTTGTTTCCACACTCCGAATACATTTCGTTTGCTCCAGAGCACGTGGCTGTAACAGAAAAGTGTCATATTAACATTTATCATCGCTTTTTAACTCACACTATTAAAACGTTTTTTTATTAACACGTAATATTTTAAAATACAATATTATCTATATCTTGTTAAGCACGCGCACATTTACTCAACTATTTTATTCTTTGCAACACACAAAGCATTTTTTAAGGTTTTTACGCAGGCCAGTCAAGAATGATTTTTTCTTCTTCCTTTTTCGTGCCATTTCAGCGAGTCGATTTCGTATAAACAGCAAGAGATCTTTGGTATTAAGTACCTCCTATTTTATCGCTTACATAATACCTAAATATACATATATTACGTTTACAAGCGTAACACAGATAAAGTAGAAATCATAACCAAAGATCTCTTTAGTTTTTTTTTTATATAAAATCGACTCTCAGGTCTCTTCGTCTATCTTCTTTCTTCTTCTTTGTCAGCCATCTCTCCACTGCTGGATGTAGGCCTCCTCCAATGAATTCCATCTCTCTCTGACTTGTGCTTCCCTCAGCCAACCTCTTTCCGCAACAGGAATAATATCGTCGAACCATCATCGAATTTCCTTCGCGGAACCTGTAACCGTTACAGGACGCGTCCCTAGGTGGCGGATAGGGGAATGCTCGGCGGATATGCGGGTTAAGAGGGAAATAAAATACCTCTCATGGACCAACAAGTACGTAGCGTCTGACCCGGAATGGGCGGCTACAAACAGCGTCTGTTCCTCATGTCAGAGGCGGCTGAATACAAAACTCACCAACCCGTAAGGCGAGCGTGGTGTTTTTTATGCCAACAAACCCCTATGTATGTATATCATGGATTCGATAACAGTTGAAATAAAAAATATAAAAAAAATGTCAAAAAATGTACCTACGGCTGGTGACAACCTTTGACCCATGACATCTGACGTCTTCCTATTTCTAAGTTTCCCTCTATTTTGTCCTTCATAATCAGTTAAAGAAGCCAATTCATATCGCCTATTCATATATTGAGCTTTTCGTTGCAGAATAAGGATCTCATTTTATTAAAGGCAGATCTTGCTACCTCTATTTTGCACCTGATCTCCATATCTGGATCTGGATCAGTTAAGCGTTTTTTTTACGTAGATAGGGGTTATTAGGATTTGACCCCATTTTACTTTTCCGAATAAGTGCACTACGTAGCGTTGTTGAAGGTCTGCTGCTTAAAAAGATCCGAGTTGCAAGAAGGTTGAAACACAGAATTCGGAAGATCGTTCTACAGTCGTATTGCTGTTTTAATAAAATAGATCGATGGACATCGACTAGTTCGTATATGTTGAAGGTTCAATGTGAGTGGAATGGACCGAGTATAATTTTGATCTTAAAATTTAGAATAATTAAAAATGTTATTGTAATTTGTATACAGCTACCTACAGAATAATATATATAGCTTACGTATTTTTTTTACGCATTTTCCTTCGTCATTTCGGCAGTATCCGGGCTCGCAGTAACATCCAGCCACGCAGACGTGATTTCCTGTCTCATCACACTGCGAGTTGTCAGCGTCGGGGCACATCTCTTGGTAGCAGTCTCTGTGGCAGTACTCGAACACTTCGTGGTTACCGCAGTTCTTGGGTGCTAAACACAATTATATATTTAAATGGAAATTTTCTGCACACTTTCATATAATGGGTTGTAGTAGAGCGTTTATAGCACGCTTGGTTAGTAGGTAATCCAGTGGTCACGTTTTTTTTTAAATTACTCCATAAATATGTGTCGTGGAGAAATAAATATTTTTTGTGCTTAAAGAGTGTATCAAATCAAAGTGAATGTTTGTGATACTTCTTTCATTTATAGTCAGGTTAAATGCAAAAAAATCAACAAATTTTGTATTTCTGACAATTTTAATCATATGATATAAACCCATTTTAACGCACGCGATCACACGTAACTTCATAGTGAATTAGGTGGTTTTATATATCATGTTTTCAGTCACTAAATTTAGCGTTATATGTCCTCTTAAGTAGGACGGTAATACTAAGTATAGTTAACAGCAAGCATCTTGAGTACGTCACGTGGGGTGCACAGTGGCGTACCTACTCAAGATGCAATCGCTCCACTCTACGACGAAAATTCTCAAACTATTTATCGGAAACTAAAGGTATGTGATATTTTAAACAATTGCTGGATAAAGGGCAAAGAAAGTAATGAGAAAAAACGGGAAATGAAAGAAGTTAGTATGTAAATTATTAAGCCATTTGTATCTTCACGCAAATTATTAATTAATATTACCTACTTATATACCAGTCGCTTCTGTGTTGAATTCATAAAATAATTTCAATAATTTCAATCAGTACTAGCCAACATTGCTCCTCCCAACATCCGAAGGGCAGCATATACATTCAGAGAATGGGAAAGGACAAAGAACAACATCTCCCTTCTGAACTTGACTCTGAGGGATATTCCAGGTACCAGACTTAAATCGAGAAAACCCTTCTGGACCAGAGCTCTAGCTATGGAGAACCGTGGTTTTACAATCGAACAAGCCTGGGCCGAGGAATGGAGAAGTGGGCAAATCAAAAACAAGCACCTCGTCACGGACCCATTAAAAAGGGTTGCCAGTTTTGACTTGGAGCGCAAAGAGTGGGCAACACTGAACCGGATTAGGACAGGTTGCAGCAGAAGTGCAGCTGAGCGCCACAAATGGTGCTACATAAGTGAGGGGCCCTATTTGTGAGTGTGGCCATCTGAACCAAACCATAGATCACATTCCATCCCACAGATTCGATAGAGTGATGGAAGATATAAATAACCTGACGACCGAAGCTAGAATATGTCTAAGGGAACTCCTTGGAATATTGTGAGCTGACTCTCCACATACGAATATATATAACAGTTCTAAATCGATAAATAAATCGAGTATGTATCTTCATCACAGACTGACTAAGTCATCTGCATTCTGTTTAGATTTTAAAATCATATTATTTAAAGTATGGTTTTCAGTTTGAGTTTGTTCGGATGAGGTAGCCGGTCAGCTCCGATACAGATTGGTCAAAAGTAATATTTTTGTAATTTAAATTTTGATGTAGGTAAACTCAAAATTGTGATACTCACGGCATTGAGTGATTTTGACACAATTTCCGCTGGCGTCGCGTCTGTAATTAGGCTTGCACCTGCATCCTGGCACACAGTCATTAGGACTGATATCAGGGCATTTAAAGATCTTTCCAATATCATCGCAGGATTCAGACGGACAGTCGCTGTAGCACATGTCAATAACTTCGTTTACACCGCACTCTGAAATATCAATATTCCAACATTATAACACCCTTTCATATTTTTATTACCACTTTTTGATGTTTACTTTTAATTTATGGCAATGATATTGGAATAATAATTAAAGGAATGAAATATTATTTGTACTGTTTCAAAGAAAAAACTTTCCAAAATATTGTACTTACATAAATTGTATTCAAATATTATATAAATCTTTTTCTTTAATATATAATGTGAATTTTGTATGTATGTAATTTATCCTATTCATAGCCAAGGGAGGAAGAAAGGAAAGGCCATTTTTGAAGGTTTCTTTGTACCTAGTTGATTTTAATGAATCAGTAGACTTATTCCCTTAATGGATTATTCCTAACATTTACCTATATTCCTTACTGGATTATTCATAATGAAATGGTGGTGTTAAAACCTCAAACTTTTTGTATAAACGATACATATTATAAACATTCTTTTGATGATATAAATTTAAATAGGTATATTATCAAGAATACATTTTTACTCCTTTAATAAGTTGAATATTTACTAGATAAATTAATAATGTTTGTGACTTTTTACGAATGGTTTCAGTATCTATTAATATTTATAACAAAAAAAATGAAGGCAGCCACTAGATGGCTATAGTAAACTTATGAATTTCAAATACCTATATAAATATATCACGCCAAATGGAATAAGGCTACTGCAGAATTATGATCTTTTGGTAATTTTTTTAAACGATAAATTACCTACATAACTTTTAAGATATTTTTCAATCTTTGACGAAAGGGTGAAATTATACAAAAATGAATGTGTGATCTCAAGTCAAATATGAATATTAAGGATGTCTTCAAGGTACTGTAGCGGCGCTCCTGTCAGCGACCTGCAATGTGCATATCCTCGATGATTCACGACAATTTACGAAGATCAACGAACCATAGCCCATCGCTGTCGATGCAGGCCAATGCACAGATATTCATTCATGCGTTAATCGTTTAACAGAATAGTCGCGTTTATCATTATTAGTTCTGACCCATGACATCGCAAATAGTTTAACATATTTTTATATTAATATTTTATTTTTATATTAACATTATTTTATTTTAAGAAATTATTTTTATATATGTATCTGCGAAACATTTAACAAAAATTTCAATAGTTTAGACATATTTCATACTCCGTATAGCAGGTATATGAAAGAATTATCCAACATGATCCGAGATAACAATATATAGATGTTTTATTTTTTATATTATAGTATGAATACAGTACAACTTAATTTTCTCTCCCTCTTTTAGTTATCCTCTGATATTCTCCGTCACTTTACTATCCCACTATCCTTAACCATCTCCTAATAATTATTTCTTTAAATTTTTTGATTTCTCTTTTATTGTGTTAAATATAATAACAGTGGATATACATAATTGGATGGGAGGCCTAGCTATAGATTGTACCACTTAGCATATAATATTTTAATGAATGTAACCTGTTCATCTGTGTATACCCCCAATAAAATAAAAATTAATAAATAAATATATAAAAATGTATTTATAGTTTATTTTCTAGGATAACTTTCATAATGTATTATTTTTATTATATCTTTCTTTACTTTGAATATACCAGTGTTGATCATGTAAGTAGTTATTATATTTGTAACCCTTCATCGCTGTAAATAATATATAATCAAATATTTCATGAACTGACATAGGCAATTTCATAATTGGAGGTATATGTTTAAAATTAAATAAGATCCTTTTGAACACGCAAATTTGTATTATTATTATAATCCTGATAAAATCAATAGATAAAACATGTACCCCAAAGTACCTTAAAAATATGTGTCGTTCTCAATTAAAGTCTACACCTCAAGGAAAGCATAAATAGTACGTTCGATTCTATAATTATTTAAGAACGTTCCGGCTAAAATAGGTGCGCTTCTATTCCATTTAATCCAAATTGATATTCTATGGGCCGGTATTACAGTCGGAGTTTTAGAGCTAAACTCAAGTTTTACAAAAGTATAGCGTATTACAGTGTCCGTTTGGTCCTAATCTTCCCTCAAATACGTCACTAAAACGACAAATATTTAACTCAACGTTTCTGGCAGATTAAGTACTTAACGGTGAGTCAACTGTCATTTCTCGACTCGTTGCTAGGCAACGCGTGTAGTTTCAGTGTTCTATCACTAGAGGCGTTAGTTGTATCGACGGTGGCGCCACACAACAAAACAAACTGACAGCCATATTGAAACGAACATGGGCAAAAAGCATTATTTTGGTGAAAAAAATTAAATTTACCATGTTGGATAATAAAACAATAGTATTTCAAGTCGTAGCGTCCCGTTTTGTAGTTCGTATTACTTGAGGTTATTTAAAATTTGACAGATAATCGCAGAAAAAGTAAAATATGTCTATAATTGAAAATTTAGTAACTGACATGTATCATATTGCACTGCAATACGGAAATGGATTCCGTCTCCCCTTAACATTAATCTGAAGTTTAAAAAACTCAATGAGTTGAGGGCCAACTGTAATACCGGCCCTATAACGCTGAAATAGGAACGTTTTTACTTGAAGTAAGTCATGAATTAGTTCAATTTTCTATTCCATAACCATATTTTAGTCGAGTCAACTGCCAAAACGTTCCTAATTTTATTTCATACCTAATTTGACGCGTATCTACCTACTTGTTATTTTGACAGCAGTCCGAGATATTTAGTTAATTTGTAAACATCAGTTGTGCACGATAAAAAAAACATAAAAATGGGTATAAAATAAAAACCGGAGAATATTAGTGCAGATCAAATTTAATATTGGGTTAGGTGACATTGCCGAGCCATAGATTTTTACTATAATAAAAATCTATGGGCTGAGCAGAGCGTAGTACGCATGCGTGGTCTACGCTATAAACAGTTTGATTTCATATTATTATTGTATATGGTGAACTAATTTTGTAGATTTTAGTTTTAGGAACAACGTCAGTAACAGAATACGAAATTAAGTTCAAACGAACTTAGTTCTAAAATTTTAGACCGTTCCTATTTTAGTTCAAAATGTTACTAAAATAGGACAAATGATGATATTTTACGTCACACAAAGAATATCTGTTTACCCGTTACTTTTGACAACAACTGATTCACATTATTTACAGAATAAAATATTTTGTTGGTTAGGTACTTAAGTAGGTATTTAATATTTGAAATTTTCAGTATTTTTTTATATATTGACTAGTAAAACCCGGCAGACGTTGTCCTGCCCGTGTAATTATTTACCTCCAAATATATAAAAATGGTTGATCGGTATGTTTCCTTTTTATTATTTAACATATTCGCTATATTCGCTAATTATAATTCAGTCTTTTTTTTTCTTCCATCCCTATTCATTAATTTATTTATCATATTCAAACTAAAAACTTTTACTATTATACCATTTGTATATAATATACCATTTTTTATATATGGATTTATAGGATTTTTTTATAATTATTTATGGATTTATTTTTTTTTTTTATAAAAAAATGAATATGTTCTTGTTAAACAAGTACATATACATCTTCCTACGTCCCCTAAAATAAGCAAATAAATGCTTGTGCTTAGGTGAACGAAATCGGTCGAGGCAGGATTCGAACTCGCGACCACTGGATTACTAGCCCAGCGTGCTAACCGCTCTGCCATCGACCCATCTTCACTTATTTATTTATTTATTTATATGTTATTTTTTTTTATTTAAAATTTTCTTGTAATACCAAATAGATCATTTTTCAAAAACCTTTGTGCGAGAAATTAAAAAAAATAATTAAACTTCAAATACGTTTTCTGCTATCCGCTGAATGAATCCTTAAAATTCAATAACAATCCCAAATAGATAATTCTTGTGTGAGATATTAAATACATAAAAAATAATAATTCTAGTATGAGCTGAACAAATTTCCAAAGCTTCATCGCAATCGGATTGGTTTGGGAGTCCATCGCTCACATACAAACAAATATACGTATGTACATACATTTTTATATATTATTATATAGATTAAATACATGGAGCCGTTCAATGTTTATTTTACTGACCGCATTGATCTGGCCTTACGCAGACGTTGTTGGCGTTTCTGTAGTATCCATCTTTGCAATGACATCCTCTGGATGTGGTAGAACCAGGGTTGCAGTTGGGGTTTTTCAAGTATTCCTGGCACGTCCTGTCTCCGCATTTCCTGTTGTAGTCTCCATAGATCTCGTTGTCTCCGGAGCACACGTTGTTTTCTGTCAAAAAAGATTTGTTCATCTTTTATTTTTTGTACTTACTTCGGCAGTACATATACAGAACTATCTTTTATTTTTGGGCTGAATCCATTATGTTGAAATGGTACGGTAAAAAGCATGAACGTTACAGATAAATTAAGACGATTATTATCTTAATTTTATAAATGAAATTGTACATTTGTCGTGTTGAATATGCTGAGCTGGTTCGGACGTATCCGAAGAAAATCGCCAGAATACGTAATGCAACACTGCACTGGACTATCAAGTGTCCAGCAAAGATCCATAGGACGTCCCAAAAGACAGTGGAAGGGCTTGGGTGGCGGAGGACATGCGGGCATGTGATGACTGAGGACGATGCTCAGGATAGGAAAAAAGTGGACTAAGGAGAGCTGATCCCACCACCACCATGTGGGTACAAGCTAAGGAGAGAGAGAAAGTACGTCTGTCGTATAAATACGTTAAGGAAATCACTCAGTCACTGAAAAAAAACTCAATAGGTATATATTTATTCATGCATGCTCACAGACATCTTTGTGAACTCTCTCTTAGTGCGTTTAGGACAGCTGTTTCCTATATTTCCTAGTACCTACTTTGATTTAATCAGCTGTCTTATTTTAGTGTTTTTATATGTACTAGTAAATTAATTATGTATTATTTGTAATTTTTTGTAATTAATCTTAATTATCATATTGAATAATGCATGGAGTTTTACTGGTCCACTAATAAAGCTTTGCAACATCGTTTCTTTTATAAATTGTGTAGACTGTATAACCAATAAATAAAATAATAAGTATAAAAATAAAATATATAATTTGGTTAAAGTAACCAATGTTTAGTTCTCACTATAATTTGGTTCATTTGGATGACGTTAAGCAAGGAGGTTTGAGGATGGAAGACGGGTAGCGGGAGGCCATTGGATGCTGTCTGCTCAAGATATAGAGATTTAGAGGTCTCGGACATAGGCATATGTCCATTACTAGACAAAGGGAAGTAAAATAAGTAGCTTTTTGTTTTTTTTTACTTACCGCAGTTTTCTGGTGCTACACAAACATTATCGGCGTTCCTCAAATAGTCGTCCTTGCAGATGCATCCGGAGACACAGGCATTTTTGTCACATGGGAACGGTTCAACTCCGTATGTAGTGCAGTTCCTCTGGCAATTGTTGTTTCCACAATCAGAAAATACTTCGTTGGGATTGTTGCAGGCTCTGGGATCTGTGGGACAAATGTCGACAGTTATAATTGAGGTTTGTTTAATCGCTTTGGGAAATTTTACGAAATGATTAATCAAATTTATTTATGTATTTAAGATTCCTGCTTTGCAATACAACGTCATAATCCGACAAAAACTCATTAAAAGAAGAAGAATTACGCAAGTTCCTGTGTACACTAACAAAATGACCGTTATAGGAAGTTGGATGTGACGCTCATCGCTTGTAGGTATCCAAAAAAAATACTCCAATAAAATTATTAGAAGACTTATACGAAAGTATTGAGACCAAATAAATCCTGGATCGTGCAAAGACGAAACCAACGGCAGAGACATGGCATAGGTGACATACTACAGGACAGAAGGACATATAATTAATTTAAGGACAAGGACAGCTGACCCCGACCATCGGCACAGTCATTGAGAGTTTACGCAGTTTCCTCCCTTACTCCATAGGGAAAGGTTTTAGAGGTTTGTTAATTACTAAGATTTTAAATGATAATTATTTATATGAAGTTTATTCAATGCATGTTCAAAAATGAATTTGAGATTTCGACTAACAACTCCCTCTAAATATAAATTCATCTAGAATACATAGGGATGCTGTGGTATAATTGAATTAAAGAATGTACTTGCTCAGATATTCACTTTTATAAACAAAATAACAACTATTCAATTTATAATACTTTTATGAATTTTCAAACGGCTGATAAACAAGGATAGACGCGTACGTTGACACGTCGGGAGAGTAATGGCGGACGCAGGAAACAATGGGTATTTATATTTTGCCGACTGTTTGAGAAGGTTCCTTTGTTTGGTGTTGCCGCTTTCTACAAATTTTCGCTATATTTACAACCAAAAGGTTATAGAACTATAGAGTTCTGTTCCTACTCGAAGCGGCTGCTCGTCGGACAAAACAAGGAACGATTAAGCATATTTCGATCGGCACAGACGGAGGAGACGATATACACTATAATGGCACAAATCACCTTCCATTTGGGTGGTTATATATTATACCAAACTTAAAAAAATACAGTCTGTTGGCCTTGCTTGGTCGTAGATGTTGAAATATGCTTGATCGTTGTCCTTATATTGTTCGACGAGCAGCCGCTTCGGGGAGGAAAAGAACTATACAGTTCTAAAACTTTTCCTATTGAGTGTGGTAGGAAACTGCGAAATACTCTCAATGTTGGCGCAGATTACAGATACAGTGGTGTCTTTGCCGGCGTTTGACTTGTGGCAGAGGTGAAGCCCTAATTAACGATGTTGGATGGATTCTTACCAATGCAATTATTGTTGTCGTCTCTACAGAATCCAGGTTTGCAGTAGCAGCCGGCCATGCATGGCTCGTTATCTGCTGGGTCGTTGCACACAGGTGCTCCACATCTGTCGGAATATGCCTCCGCTTTGCAGAACATGAACTCTTCGTTGGCACCACTGCATGTCGGTGGAGCTGTTAACGAATTCAACAAAAAAATATATTAGTTAAATTTAGAAGAATTATACAAAGGAATATCAGTTTGTAATATCGTGGCCGGAACGGAGTCAACATACGCAATCTCTTTTGTGATAATGGCTCTTAATGTTAAAGATATGAGATTTAATTAATAAATATTAACCATATTTCATACATTCATTCTTACCAATCGTTTTCAATTTTAAATTAAAACAGTAATATTCATCAAACATTTTTGGCACATTTGTTGTATAACTGTGAAATTGACTAAATATGTATCTATGTACTAAATTGGCTGTAGGTTTGCTTTAAATAAATAAAACAAAATACCATCAAGTCATATTCTATAATATGGTGTAACCAGCGATTAATGTTCTTGTGTGAATTACCTCATAAAAACGAGCACAACGCATGCGCGTATACCCCACATACACAATTCTCGTTTCACATAAAATAACAACATCCAGTGGATAAGAACTTTCCCCGGCTCAGCCACCTTACGTCTGTATGGAGCAGTAAATCTGTGTGCTCAGATTCGCTGGCCTCCAATTGCACTTTGAAAAGGCGTCGTTGCAAAATTTTGGCTCGTATGGAGTTTACAATCTTCATAGCAATACTCATCACATCTGCCATGTTTAGTATTTTTGAACACAACACTTGCTGATGAATGATACAGTGAAATGAAAAAAAATGTCGGGAAATCTTCATTAGCTCTGCATAGTTCAATAAATCCATTAGTATTTCCAGTCATTCATGGTGCTCCATCTGTTGTAATGCACACTAGTTTATATAGCGGCAGCTCGTAGTTTTTTGGAAAACTTAAAAAAGCATCGTAGATGTCAGAACCGCGAGTGGTTTCTCTCAGAGGTATAATTGTTTAAAACTCTTCTCTCCAAAAAAAGTCTCCAAATAATGAATCTGCCCCATCGAGAAACGCTTCTTTCAATACCTCTTCATCTTCAAAGGGTTTCTTGTATTTTACCAGAATATGAGATATTTTAAAGGACGCAACTGTTGCAGCTTCTGATTGTTTTGCCGGCCTGGTAAACATAACTTGCTCTGCCTTTAAACTACGTTTCAGATCTTGAACTTTCCGTCGTCTCATTTCACTTTCGGGTGGAAAATCGCTTTCGAAAATTTTATGCAAGGATTTATGATGCCTTTCTAAGTTGCCTCGTTTGGGCAAAGCAACCGAAGCTCGACAAACGAGACATATACATTTGTCTTTCGCCATGGTAAAGAAAAATTCTTCTTCCCATTCATCGTTGAAATTGTAAGTTTTACTCTTCTATGGCGCACTCATTTTAAATAATAGGTAATTCAGTTAATATTGACAAAAACACCGTAGATACGTTAGTTTCACTTAGGACAAAATAATGATATTCTTATTAGCGGCACAGAGTCAACGAGAGTTATGGAGAAACTGATAAATTAGTTCGGACTCCAGACGTCTGATCGGATCCAATTTCTGTATGAGGTACGAGACTTAATGGCGATGGCGAGACTGACGACAAACACGTGCCGTGCGGTAAACATCAAGCGCGGCACGTATTTGTCGCCTCCGAGTGTTCTTGTATTATTATGGTTATAAAATTAAATAAATTTCGTTTTTAATTGATTAAGGTTATTTTAAATCGTTTTCTTGATAAGTATTCATTTTGGAGTATAATTACGCTATTATTACGCCAGCCAGGCAGGGCTTTGTAAACTTTTAGGTACATTTTTGTAAGTATTTGCGCGATCGACCGGTCGATCGCGATCGACTGTTTGCCCATTCCTGCTCTACATATATAGTGAATGCATGTAAATGACATAGTCTATACTGTACATACACTTAAATGACATTGTCAATACAGTACAAATATGTAAATGACATAGTCTATACAGTACAAACGTGTAACTCTAATATCTTAAAAAAAACTTACGGCACTTGTTGATTTTGACACACTTTCCATTGATGTCTCTTCTGTAGTTTTTCTTGCATCTACATGCTGGTATGCATGGAACCGCTGGGACACAATTGTTCTCCATTCCAATATCAGCACAGCTCTCTGACGGACAAAGGCTCGAACACAATTCCAGAACTTCGTTTTCTCCACATTCTAACAAAAAAATAAACACCGCGCTTTAAAATTTTTTAGTGTGGTGATCTTTATTACATCAATCGCATAATATAACACAAACGCAATATGTTAAATAATTATTCAATACGTTCCCATTGCAATAACAAAAGTTTCCACATTCTCGAGACTCGAGATATTGGTCTTCTCACAGATCCAGACTGAAAACACAATTAAAACTGTTTCTCAATCGAACCCTTGGATCAGCAGTCAGATACCTTAGCAACTGAGCCACGAAGGCCGATCTTGTAATGTACTACTAGATCAGGAATGAAAATCCAGTTCAACATTGTATTGCCACTATTAAAATTATTGTAAACAGCTGCTGGCCCTAGAACAGGTTTTCCTAGTTGGCCAGAATTAATCTACTTATTGTTGTAATTATTGAATTTAGTGTAATAAGCAAAATAATTAAACAAAACTTAGTTTGCCAAGCGAAAGAATGCGGGTGGCATCACCTGATCACAAATCAATTTTAGTACCGATTTTGAACTTCCCAATAAATTCAATTTTTCTTCCCAATTTTATGCTCGACGCTGTGTAATGTATTGCGTGTCATTTTTGCCTTGTCCTTGCATACATTTGCATAAACATGAATATCACAAAAAACCTGAACTAGCAATCTATTCTAAGCTCCCTCAGGTATATCACAAAATCTGCGTTCTACAAGTTATCCTATATTCATATTGTATTATTTTCTAGGATAACTTTCATATTGTATTATTTTCTAGGATAACTTTCATATTGTATTATTTTCTAGGATAACTTTCATATTGTATTATTTTTATTATATCTTTCTTTACTTTGAATATACCAGTGTTGATCATGTAAGTAGTTATTATATTTGTAACCCTTCATCACTATAAATAATATATAATCAAATATTTCATGAACTGACATAGGCAATTTCATAATTGGAGGTATATGTTTTAAATTAAATAAGATCCTTTTGAACACGCAAATTTGTTATATTATTATAATCCTGATAAAATCAATAAATAAAACATGTACCCCAAAGTACCTTAAAAATATGTGTCGTTCTCAATTAAAGTCTACACCTCAAGGAAAGCATAAATACTACGTCCGATTCTATAATTATTTAAGAACGTTCCGGCTATAATAGGTGCGCTTCTATTCCATTTAATCCAAATTGATATTCTATGGGCCGGTATTACAGTCGGAGTTTTAGAGCTAAACTCAAGTTTTACAAAAGTATAGCGTATTACAGTGTCCGTTTGGTCCTAATCTTCCCTCAAATACGTCACTAAAACGACAAATATTTAACTCAACGTTTCTGGCAGATTAAGTACTTAACGGTGAGTCAACTGTCATTTCTCGACTCGTTGCTAGGCAACGCGTGTAGTTTCAGTGTTCTGTCACTAGAGGCGTTAGTTGTATCGACGGTGGCGCCACACAACAAAACAAACTGACAGCCATATTGAAACGAACATGGGCAAAAAGCATTATTTTGGTGAAAAAAATTAAATTTACCATGTTGGATAATAAAACAATAGTATTTCAAGTCGTAGTGTCCCGTTTTGTAGTTCGTATTACTTGAGGTTATTTAAAATTTGACAGATAATAATCGCAGAAAAAGTAAAATATGTCTATAATTGAAAATTTAGTAACTGACATGTCATATTGCACTGTAATACGGAAATGGATTCCGTCTCCCCTTAACATTAATCTGAAGTTTAAAAAACTCAATGAGTTGAGGGCCAACTGTAATACCGGCCCTATAACGCTGAAATAGGAACGTTCTTACTTGAAGGAAGTCATGAATTAGTTCAATTTTCTATTCCATAACCATATTTTAGTCGAGTCAACTGCCAAAACGTTCCTAATTTTATTTCATACCTAATTTGACGCGTATCTACTTGTTATTTTGACAGCAGTCCGAGATATTTAGTTAATTTGAAAACATCAGTTGTGCACGATAAAAAAAACATAAAAATGGGTATAAAATAAAAACCGGAGAATATTAGTGCAGATCAAATTTAATATTGGGTTAGGTGACATTGCCGAGCCATAGATTTTTATTATAATAAAAATCTATGGGCTGAGCAGAGCGCAGTACGCATGCGTGGTCTACGCTATAAACAGTTTGATTTTATATTATTATTATATATGGTGAACTAATTTTGTAGATTTTAGTTTTAGGAACAACGTCAGTAACAGAATACGAAATTAAGTTCAAACGAACTTAGTTCTAAAATTTTAGACCGTTCCTATTTTAGTTCAAAATGTTACTAAAATAGGACAAATGATGATATTTTACGTCACACAAAGAATATCTGTTTACCCGTTACTTTTGACAACAACTGATTCACATTATTTACAGAATAAAATATTTTGTTGGTAAGGTACTTAAGTAGGTATTTAATATTTGAAATTTTCAGTATTTTTTTTATATATTGACTAGTAAAACCCGGCAGACGTTGTCCTGCCCGTGTAATTATTTACCTCCAAATATATAAAAATGGTTGATCGGTATGTTTCCTTTTTATTATTTAACATATTCGCTATATTCGCTAATTATAATTCAGTCTTTTTTTTTCTTCCATCCCTATTCATTAATTTATTTATCATATTCAAACAAAAAACTTTTACTATTATACCATTTGTATATAATATACCATTTTTTATATATGGATTTATAGGATTTTTTTATAATTATTTATGGATTTATTTTTTTTTTTTATAAAAAAATGAATATGTTCTTGTTAAACAAGTACATATACATCTTCCTACGTCCCCTAAAATAAGCAAATAAATGCTTGTGCTTAGGTGCGAAACGAAATCGGTCGAGGCAGGATTCGAACTCGCGACCACTGGATTACTAGCCCAGCGTGCTAACCGCTGTGCCATCGACCCATCTTCACTTATTTATTTATTTATTTATATGTTATTTTTTTTTATTTAAAATTTTCTTGTAATACCAAATAGATCATTTTTCAAAAACCTTTGTGCGAGAAATTAAAAAAAATAATTAAACTTCAAATACGTTTTCTGCTATCCGCTGAATGAATCCTTAAAATTCAATGACAATCCCAAATAGATAATTCTTGTGTGAGATATTAAATACATAAAAAATAATAATTCTAGTATGAGCTGAACAAATTTCCAAATTTCCAATCGGATTGGTTTGGGAGTCCATCGCTCACATACAAACAAATATACGTACATACATTTTTATATTATATAGATTAAATACATGGAGCCGTTCAATGTTTATTTTACTGACCGCATTGATCTGGCCTTACGCAGACGTTGTTGGCGTTTCTGTAGTATCCATCTTTGCAATGACATCCTCTGGATGTGGTAGAACCAGGGTTGCAGTTGGGGTTTTTCAAGTATTCCTGGCACGTCCTGTCTCCGCATTTCCTGTTGTAGTCTCCATAGATCTCGTTGTCTCCGGAGCACACGTTGTTTTCTGTCAAAAAAGATTTGTTCATCTTTTATTTTTTGTACTTACTTCGGCAGTACATATACAGAACTATCTTTTATTTTTGGGCTGAATCCATTATGTTGAAATGGTACGGTAAAAAGCATGAACGTTACAGATAAATTAAGACGATTATTATCTTAATTTTATAAATGAAATTGTACATTTGTCGTGTTGAATATGCTGAGCTGGTTCGGACGTATCCGAAGAAAATCGCCAGAATACGTAATGCAACACTGCACTGGACTATCAAGTGTCCAGCAAAGATCCATAGGACGTCCCAAAAGACAGTGGAAGGGCTTGGGTGGCGGAGGACATGCGGGCATGTGATGACTGAGGACGATGCTTAGGATAGGAAAAAAGTGGACTAAGGAGAGCTGATCCCACCACCACCATGTGGGTACAAGCTAAGGAGAGAGAGAAAGTACGTCTGTCGTATAAATACGTTAAGGAAATCACTCAGTCACTGAAAAAAAACTCAATAGGTATATATTTATTCATGCATGCTCACAGACATCTTTGTGAACTCTCTCTTAGTGCGTTTAGGACAGCTGTTTCCTATATTTCCTAGTACCTACTTTGATTTAATCAGCTGTCTTATTTTAGTGTTTTTATATGTACTAGTAAATTAATTATGTATTATTTGTAATTTTTTGTAATTAATCTTAATTATCATATTGAATAATGCATGGAGTTTTACTGGTCCACTAATAAAGCTTTGCAACATCGTCTCTTCTATAAATTGTGTAGACTGTATAACCAATAAATAAAATAATAAGTATAAAAATAAAATATATAATTTGGTTAAAGTAACCAATGTTTAGTTCTCACTATAATTTGGTTCATTTGGATGACGTTAAGCAAGGAGGTTTGAGGATGGAAGACGGGTAGCGGGAGGCAATTGGATGCTGTCTGCTCAAGATATAGAGATTTAGAGGTCTCGGACATAGGCATATGTCCATTACTAGACAAAGGGAAGTAAAATAAGTAGCTTTTTGTTTTTTTTTACTTACCGCAGTTTTCTGGTGCTACACAAACATTATCGGCGTTCCTCAAATAGTCGTCCTTGCAGATGCATCCGGAGACACAGGCATTTTTGTCACATGGGAACGGTTCAACTCCGTATGTAGTGCAGTTCCTCTGGCAATTGTTGTTTCCACAATCAGAAAATACTTCGTTGGGATTGTTGCAGGCTCTGGGATCTGTGGGACAAATGTCGACAGTTATAATTGAGGTTTGTTTAATCGCTTTGGGAAATTTTACGAAATGATTAATCAAATTTATTTATGTATTTAAGATTCCTGCTTTGCAATACAACGTCATAATCCGACAAAAACTCATTAAAAGAAGAAGAATTACGCAAGTTCCTGTGTACACTAACAAAATGACCGTTATAGGAAGTTGGATGTGACGCTCATCGCTTGTAGGTATCCAAAAAAAATACTCCAATAAAATTATTAGAAGACTTATACGAAAGTATTGAGACCAAATAAATCCTGGATCGTGCAAAGACGAAACCAACGGCAGAGACATGGCATAGGTGACATACTACAGGACAGAAGGACATATAATTAATTTAAGGACAAGGACAGCTGACCCCGACCATCGGCACAGTCATTGAGAGTTTACGCAGTTTCCTCCCTTACTCCATAGGGAAAGGTTTTAGAGGTTTGTTAATTACTAAGATTTTAAATGATAATTATTTATATGAAGTTTATTCAATGCATGTTCAAAAATGAATTTGAGATTTCGACTAACAACTCCCTCTAAATATAAATTCATCTAGAATACATAGGGATGCTGTGGTATAATTGAATTAAAGAATGTACTTGCTCAGATATTCACTTTTATAAACAAAATAACAACTATTCAATTTATAATACTTTTATGAATTTTCAAACGGCTGATAAACAAGGATAGACGCGTACGTTGACACGTCGGGAGAGTAATGGCGGACGCAGGAAACAATGGGTATTTATATTTTGCCGACTGTTTGAGAAGGTTCCTTTGTTTGGTGTTGCCGCTTTCTACAAATTTTCGCTATATTTACAACCAAAAGGTTATAGAACTATAGAGTTCTGTTCCTACTCGAAGCGGCTGCTCGTCGGACAAAACAAGGAACGATTAAGCATATTTCGATCGGCACAGACAGAGGAGACGATATACACTATAATGGCACAAATCACCTTCCATTTGGGTGGTTATATATTATACCAAACTTAAAAAAATACAGTCTGTTGGCCTTGCTTGGTCGTAGATGTTGAAATATGCTTGATCGTTGTCCTTATATTGTTCGACGAGCAGCCGCTTCGGGGAGGAAAAGAACTATACAGTTCTAAAACTTTTCCTATTGAGTGTGGTAGGAAACTGCGAAATACTCTCAATGTTGGCGCAGATTACAGATACAGTGGTGTCTTTGCCGGCGTTTGACTTGTGGCAGAGGTGAAGCCCTAATTAACGATGTTGGATGGATTCTTACCAATGCAATTATTGTTGTCGTCTCTACAGAATCCAGGTTTGCAGTAGCAGCCGGCCATGCATGGCTCGTTATCTGCTGGGTCGTTGCACACAGGTGCTCCACATCTGTCGGAATATGCCTCCGCTTTGCAGAACATGAACTCTTCGTTGGCACCACTGCATGTCGGTGGAGCTGTTAACGAATTCAACAAAAAAATATATTAGTTAAATTTAGAAGAATTATACAAAGGAATATCAGTTTGTAATATCGTGGCCGGAACGGAGTCAACATACGCAATCTCTTTTGTGATAATGGCTCTTAATGTTAAAGATATGAGATTTAATTAATAAATATTAACCATATTTCATACATTCATTCTTACCAATCGTTTTCAATTTTAAATTAAAACAGTAATATTCATCAAACATTTTTGGCACATTTGTTGTATAACTGTGAAATTGACTAAATATGTATCTATGTACTAAATTGGCTGTAGGTTTGCTTTAAATAAATAAAACAAAATACCATCAAGTCATATTCTATAATATGGTGTAACCAGCGATTAATGTTCTTGTGTGAATTACCTCATAAAAACGAGCACAACGCATGCGCGTATACCCCACATACACAATTCTCGTTTCACATAAAATAACAACATCCAGTGGATAAGAACTTTCCCCGGCTCAGCCACCTTACGTCTGTATGGAGCAGTAAATCTGTGTGCTCAGATTCGCTGGCCTCCAATTGCACTTTGAAAAGGCGTCGTTGCAAAATTTTGGCTCGTATGGAGTTTACAATCTTCATAGCAATACTCATCACATCTGCCATGTTTAGTATTTTTGAACACAACACTTGCTGATGAATGATACAGTGAAATGAAAAAAAATGTCGGGAAATCTTCATTAGCTCTGCATAGTTCAATAAATCCATTAGTATTTCCAGTCATTCATGGTGCTCCATCTGTTGTAATGCACACTAGTTTATATAGCGGCAGCTCGTAGTTTTTTGGAAAACTTAAAAAAGCATCGTAGATGTCAGAACCGCGAGTGGTTTCTCTCAGAGGTATAATTGTTTAAAACTCTTCTCTCCAAAAAAAGTCTCCAAATAATGAATCTGCCCCATCGAGAAACGCTTCTTTCAATACCTCTTCATCTTCAAAGGGTTTCTTGTATTTTACCAGAATATGAGATATTTTAAAGGACGCAACTGTTGCAGCTTCTGATTGTTTTGCCGGCCTGGTAAACATAACTTGCTCTGCCTTTAAACTACGTTTCAGATCTTGAACTTTCCGTCGTCTCATTTCACTTTCGGGTGGAAAATCGCTTTCGAAAATTTTATGCAAGGATTTATGATGCCTTTCTAAGTTGCCTCGTTTGGGCAAAGCAACCGAAGCTCGACAAACGAGACATATACATTTGTCTTTCGCCATGGTAAAGAAAAATTCTTCTTCCCATTCATCGTTGAAATTGTAAGTTTTACTCTTCTATGGCGCACTCATTTTAAATAATAGGTAATTCAGTTAATATTGACAAAAACACCGTAGATACGTTAGTTTCACTTAGGACAAAATAATGATATTCTTATTAGCGGCACAGAGTCAACGAGAGTTATGGAGAAACTGATAAATTAGTTCGGACTCCAGACGTCTGATCGGATCCAATTTCTGTATGAGGTACGAGACTTAATGGCGATGGCGAGACTGACGACAAACACGTGCCGTGCGGTAAACATCAAGCGCGGCACGTATTTGTCGCCTCCGAGTGTTCTTGTATTATTATGGTTATAAAATTAAATAAATTTCGTTTTTAATTGATTAAGGTTATTTTAAATCGTTTTCTTGATAAGTATTCATTTTGGAGTATAATTACGCTATTATTACGCCAGCCAGGCAGGGCTTTGTAAACTTTTAGGTACATTTTTGTAAGTATTTGCGCGATCGACCGGTCGATCGCGATCGACTGTTTGTCCATTCCTGCTCTACATATATAGTGAATGCATGTAAATGACATAGTCTATACTGTACATACACTTAAATGACATTGTCAATACAGTACAAATATGTAAATGACATAGTCTATACAGTACAAACGTGTAACTCTAATATCTTAAAAAAAACTTACGGCACTTGTTGATTTTGACACACTTTCCATTGATGTCTCTTCTGTAGTTTTTCTTGCATCTACATGCTGGTATGCATGGAACCGCTGGGACACAATTGTTCTCCATTCCAATATCAGCACAGCTCTCTGACGGACAAAGGCTCGAACACAATTCCAGAACTTCGTTTTCTCCACATTCTAACAAAAAAATAAACACCGCGCTTTAAAATTTTTTAGTGTGGTGATCTTTATTACATCAATCGCATAATATAACACAAACGCAATATGTTAAATAATTATTCAATACGTTCCCATTGCAATAACAAAAGTTTCCACATTCTCGAGACTCGAGATATTGGTCTTCTCACAGATCCAGACTGAAAACACAATTAAAACTGTTTCTCAATCGAACCCTTGGATCAGCAGTCAGATACCTTAGCAACTGAGCCACGAAGGCCGATCTTGTAATGTACTACTAGATCAGGAATGAAAATCCAGTTCAACATTGTATTGCCACTATTAAAATTATTGTAAACAGCTGCTGGCCCTAGAACAGGTTTTCCTAGTTGGCCAGAATTAATCTACTTATTGTTGTAATTATTGAATTTAGTGTAATAAGCAAAATAATTAAACAAAACTTAGTTTGCCAAGCGAAAGAATGCGGGTGGCATCACCTGATCACAAATCAATTTTAGTACCGATTTTGAACTTCCCAATAAATTCAATTTTTCTTCCCAATTTTTTGCTCGACGCTGTGTAATGTATTGCGTGTCATTTTTGCCTTGTCCTTGCATACATTTGCATAAACATGAATATCACAAAAAACCTGAACTAGCAATCTATTCTAAGCTCCCTCAGGTATATCACAAAATCTGCGTTCTACAAGTTATCCTTGTTAAAATGATTAAGGCTCAGTATTAGCCCTGAAATCCTTAGATTTAGTAATCTAATTTAAAAGTTAGAGATTAAATTTCATTTGCGTATTACAGTGCAGAAAGAAACGTCAGTTCCGAAATCTTCTATTAAAGACATATTTTATGTTTTCTTTGGTTATTGTCTATTATAGACATGGGTAATTAAGTCCACTGTACCGGCTCATTGAGTGAACTCAAAATTGCGTCATGGCAACAAAATAGGCGCGCTGGATTGGAAATTAGAACCTGGACTGATCTCTCACTGAATCTAGTGCGTTACAGTGATTGTTTCAGTTGCAATCCATTTCAGTATTCGATCACTGTAAAGGAACGCTTCTGGAATAACGTGAACCGGACTTAGGTCCGAATGCAGAGTCCTACCTACATACTAAATTCTAAATACTAACCATGTTTTCATTGCACAGTCGCTCACTTAAATTAGGAGATCACGTGGCTTCCTAACTGGAGGATGCTACGACGTTTTTCTATGAGAATTGCATTACAGAGACATATGTATCTAAATACTTTTGTCAAAAAGTAAGGTTGATAGCGAGGAACCTTACGAGTGGTTTAATACTACGAGATTTTTTCGGTGGATGATGATTTTATCGGCTTCGTTGAATATGTAGGTATTTGGTAATTTTGTCAAATCAAATACCAAACAGAGTATTCAGCGATCCATACGAGATGCCGAAAATTCGGTGGAATTTCAAAAAAATCATGACATCGAGCTGTCAGTGTGAAGTGTGAAGTTGGTTACATATGTTTGTGTTGTTATAGCAAAAAAACATTTTAAACGTCAAACTTCAGAAAAGAGATAAATAGCTTTCTAAGCCCATAGAAAGCTATCTATCTATTTTTTTCATACACAATAATGTGAAATTCTACGCCATCGACCTTAAGTTTGTCGCAGTATTTAGTTAGTGACGTCTCTGCAACGCAATTGCTAACTTAAGAATACTAAATACTCCAGTGAGGTTAGGAGTTAGTATTTAGGTACCTAGGACTATGCATTCGGGTCATAAACCTAAATCATATTGTTGAATTGTTTTGGTAGGCGACCAGCCGATGACAGGTCGTAAGCCCTGTAGGTGCATTGATTTCCCGATTCTCCTACAGTAAATATTCCAACTTCATCTCTATTGAGATAATTAAAAATCTGTTAAAAATATCTTTGACTCCCGACAGGGAAAAAAATCCAATGTTTGCGCATATGCAATAATAAAAATATTCGATTACTTACACATTGTTACAAGTAGGTAAATAAGACAAAAATGACCTTATAAGTCTGGCGCAATTCAGGGGTGACTTCTATGCGAAAAATGCATTGTCACCTCAGGTATAAGAATTGTTGCTTTCATTATTTACAAAAACCAATTTTCTCAATAGACGGCGTTACAACAAAAATAAATAAAAAATAATAAGAATGTTGTTCATAATTTTACACATAGATGGCTGTAGTAAAAATCCTTATTTCCTCAAGCGAAAAGTATTTCAGTTTTGCAATATATAGAACTTTCAAAACTTGAATTGATAGGGATCTCATTAAAAAGGCATAATTGGTAAACGTTGCGCAAGCGCATAAAGTGATCACGTAAACCAGCCGATGACAGGTCGTAAGCCCTGTAGGTGCCTTGATTTCCCGGTTCTCCTACAGTAAATATTCCAACTTCGTCTCTATTGAGATAATTAAAATCTGTTAAAAAATATCTTTGACTCTCGACAGGAAAAAAAATCCAATGTTTGCGCATATGCAATAATGAAAATAATCGAAAAAAATATCAGATATATTATGTTTGTACTAACCGCATTTGTCTGGTTTGACGCATTCTCCTACAGAGTTTCTGTAGTATCCTTCTCTGCAATGGCAGTTCCTCACTATTGGACCTTTTGGCTCACAGGGTATATTGTTGACAAACTTTTGACACGAAATCTCTCCGCAGTACTTGTCGTAGGATCCGTACACTTCACCTTCTTTAACGCATACATTGTTTTCTGAAAAAAAAAAATAAGAATTAACAATGATCACTTTCGAGAGTTGTAGATCAAGATCCAGATAGTGACAGACTGACGTCATAGTAGGTACGTAACATCGATGTTACAAAGCATTAAAGTGAAGTCAAGTTGTCAGATGTTACGAAAATTTGTACAATTACATGTTATCAGATGTTACGAAAATGCATTGCGAAAATAAGTTCAAGTCGTATTATTATCCATTTTATAAAGCATAAAAGTGAATTCAAGTTGTATAATTAGTGTCAGATGTTACAAAAATTAGTTCGTAACATTTAGTAATATCGATGTAACAAAGCATTAAAGTGATCTCAAGTTGTCAGATGTTACGAAAATTTGTACAGTTATATATTATCAGATGTTACGAAAATGCATTCAAGTTGTACAATTAAAATTGTTAAGTATCTTAAGGGATATATACCACAGTTCTCTGGTGCTACACAAATTTGACGGGCATCTCTTACGTAGTCCTCCTTACAGATACATCCGGGGATACATTTATTTTCACAAGAGAAGGGTTCCTGTAGGAAGTTTGAGCAAGTTCTTCGACAGTCGTTGTTATCGCAGTCGGAGTATACTTCATTGGGGTTGTTGCAAGCTCTGGGATCTGTGAAATGATAATGATTTAATATGTAAATCTTGTGCGTATCGGAATTTATTGAGTTCTATCACATTTCACGAATATCAATGAAAATATTCGTAATCGATTTAGGCTAATATTATATTGCATTGCCTCTTGAGCACCAAACAGGTGCTATATCAAATATTATTTTCTATGTTCGATATTTTTCTTGTTTTTGTTTGTTTTTTTTACCGTAGTAGGTACATACCTATAACTTTAGTACTAGTTGCATGTAACGCATGACATCCAACTGTCGATGGCGATAGTATGTACGTACCAAATTATTAACACATAAACAAAAAATAATATATTCCTATTATAAGATATTTTGTGTTTTATATATAACATGTAGGTATGTATGTATGTCAGGATAGGATAGTATGGAGGTCAGTCTGTTCACACCCAGAATATGAAAACAGCATGATGTATGTTTGTATATTAAGTAGCTGTATCAAACTATAGAGTGAGATATTGTGTAGTGTATACTGCCTTACAAATTGTATGAAACGATGTCATCACTAAATTCAATTTTCATAAAAATTGTTAAAAAAAAATCAGATGTAACAATACAATTTTTTATAGAAAATTATATTATCTAGTTGGGTTGTTTCTGATTTTTTGAATATTTTTTAAAACTTTGGAAATATAGGTAGTAAAACACATTCATATTCATTCATTCATTCATACCATCACGGCATATCCCACAATGTGGGGTAACCAGCGAAAGGTGTGCGGGTGTGCATTGCCTTATAAAAAGGAGCACAACATATCTGTGTATACCCACACACCAGTCTCGTCTCACCTAAAAAGGCACTATATTCAGAATGGGTGGTGAACCTCATTGCTGAACTATGTGAGATGTTATTGTTGCCTGTTGTATTATTCGATTACCCGGCTCTTACGGGACACTCAACAATAATAGAAAAGAGTGGAATCACTATTCCAAGCCATTAAAAGTAGTAAAACACATTAATTATAATCAAAAAAGTTTTTCTTAGTAAAAAATATTTGAGAAACTCTGGAATTATTTTGAAAAAAGAAATTTGAGATTTTTTATTTGCCTATATTTATACCAATTTTCAGCATCTAGCTGTTATGGTTCTTAAGATATATGGAAAAATTAAGTAAAAACTTAAAAGTTGATAACCCCTGACAGCAACAAAAATTAAAAATTCTGAGTATATAAGTTTTGTAGGCCTATAACTATCTATATATTCTGAAATTTTTGGCTCTGTTAATGGAGCGGATCAAAAGTTATAAGGGCGGACCGACACACAGATGCACAGAGTAAATTCATATGTATAACATATATGTTGCGAAGCCTCTAAGTTGGTGTTTTTTGACTTCAAAGTTGGAAACATCGTGAAAAAGAGAAAATAAAATTCTCTTGAACAAATCGACAGTTGGATAAGTTATGGGATGTTAATTAATTTATTTTGTTGCATATGTCTCTAAAAACCTCCCAACAGATGGAAACCAAAAGTCCGATCCAAAATAGAAGACAGTATATAAGTCAGAGTTTCATTACTAATAAATCTTGTACCTACATACTTCGGTATTTTTCACAAAAAGTCTTTATAGCCCCGAAGTTGCGCTTCGTGGATACAAGGTTCGCATGTTTTATGGGACCAAAGAAATTCCCTCGCTGTAGAGTTCTTTTCGGAATGTTGTCACGGAGAAGTTAGTGCATTCCCAAAGGATATAGTTGGAAGTATGATCAGGGTTATCACAAAGCCGAGTGAAAACAAAAAAGTTATCTTTTGCATACCAACTGACTTATCTAGGTGCAAATCTATGTCAGAGAGAGTAAAAAATCTTTTTCTTACCGATGCAGTTGTTGTTTTCATCCCTACAGAATCCTGGTTTACAGAAACATCCGGAATTGCATGGTTCTCCTTCGGCGGGGTCATTGACTTCGGGTGCTCCGCATCTATCAGAATAATCATTGGCTTTGCAGTACATGAACATTTCGTTAGCACCACTACATGTCGGCGCGGCTGTGAATATGAAGAAAATATTATTATATGCTCAACAATACCAAAGACACACACATTTAAAACAAAAAAAAATGTAAATTTTAAAATAAAATAATCTAAAATTTGATAAGACAAATTGATACATGTCTTCTGTAGCTATTTAAAAAAAAAAACACTTATTTTTTAACAATTTTTTCAGATTTACAAGAAAGAACTTTTACAAACAAAGAAGAAAATCCCCAATTGAAGGGAATATCTTGTTTTTAATGCATGAAAACACCAAACGTAATGATAGCAACATTACCACATGAAACGCACATTATATTAAGAAAGATGGTATTTGCACAGAAGTGATTTGATCTCGATATAATCAAAAATTGTGCCTACCAATTCTGTGTACAAACCCATCGTTATATCAATTCAACTTACGGCATTTTTCGATTTTGATACACTTTCCATTAGAATCCCTTCTGTAGTTCAATTTGCATTTGCAGGCTGGATAACATTTAGTAGGAGGCTCGCACGTAAATTTTTTGGCGATGTCAGCGCATAGCTCTGATGGACAACTGTTATTGCACAGGTCTAATACTTCGTTGTCGCCGCATTCTGGAATCAATATAATCGTAGTCATTCTTTAAGTCCCTGAGTACGGGTTTCAAACTGTCAAATAAAATATCTACTAATACCCATATGCACAGACAAATCTGAAGAATCCCTTGCAGTGCAGGGTCTTCTTTAATTTTGTTATTCATAGCGGATGTGACGTCACATGCCACGAAGAATCCTCAAGAATTCAAGTTGAATGTTTTCATTGGCATTTTTTATGCATAAGTATATAAATAATATGCCTGTTCTAAAAAGAGATTACTTGGACTATTTTCGAGGAATGTTTATGAAAAATTTATTTCTAATACCCGCCAATTCCGTTACACTCTGTTTTTCAGCAAGATCAAATATCTGTGTTGCGTTCGAATATCGACGTTAATGTTTATATATATTCATAGCACAAATGTTATATCTTTATAGAAAAATAAACAAAATAAAAATATTAAGATTTTTTCACTTTCTCGACCTGCTTGCCCTGTTTATCATTTTCATCGTTGTTATTAAACTGCTGTTAGTCGCGATTTATAATTTTTCAGAAATTTAATAATTATGTAGGTAAAAAAGCTCACTCTATTTACTCCTATAATGTTTCTCAAGTAACTAAGGTACATACATCTGATACAATAAACTCTAAATACAGCAGTACCGACATTTAAAAACTATCTTTCGGTTAAAATAATCATAAAAAGTACTAAATTTGATTGTCTTTTTGTGCATCTTGTATGACGCACATGTTTAATTATATCGTAGTAAATTGCGCTGTATTTACATTCCTTTTTTTCCTGTTGCATGAACTATTTCCACAATTCTGGTTACTGCATACGTTTCCATCCTTTATAGGAGATCATCACAATTTATTTTAGTAAAACATACGATAACTATCGCAGAACTCACACAATACAACTAAAGAATATTTACAATAGCCACCATATAGAAATTTGACAGAATGGCGCGATGTGATGACTATGTAGGAATCGCACATGACGATTTTAGGAATCAATTATGTTTAACATAATATCGGTTTTTGGAAAATTTCGGCATCATTTTGCTTCGGAAATATCAAAGAAATAAAAAAAATTATATTTGAAAAAAATAAGGGTTAGCAGATATGAATTGGAAGCAGTTGCCTCATTACGTGATAACTGATTGTATTATTTGCACTGAAAAAAATATTATGACAACCGAATTGGCTTATACCCGCGTTTTGTCCAAACTTTTATTATCAGTAATAAAGGTTTATCTATTTAAGACTGTACTGTTTGGTTGTGTGCAAAAAAAATTTGGTTGCTCAAAGCCATGTAATTTGGAGTCACTATAGATCGGTTAATTTTAACATGAAATTTTTTTACAATTAACAAAAAAATTCAGTTTTGTTTCGTACAGCCAAGGTCTTATGACATCCCCAATCCTTTGTTCCTTCCAACTTTACCTTTTATGAGAAGAACACGGCGTTGAGAAGAGGAAGAGTGACTTCGTCCTTAGGTGAGTCCTTTCCTCCTTTCTCCATCATCATAATTATACAGTCCACTTTGCGACAGCTGATCCGCGACAAGCGACAGCTGTCGCAAGTGTGTATGACTAAAAATGTCATTATCATCAATGTTTTCCTCAATGTGAACTAAGGGCTACACATACCTTTGTGGCGAGGATGTGCCTACCCCACTATGATAGTATCATTCATCGGATAATCCCGCTTCTCACGGAGATTGCCGAGGACGACCGAAGGACACCCGTTCCTGAAGCGAGCACTCGGCATGAAGATTTATTCGCTCGTCAGCCGGACATACATGCACAGTGTGCATCGTGCACTATAAATTTATTAATTCTTATCGACCTCAGTATCCCGGAACATTTTATAAACTGTAAAATTTGTTAACCATTTAAACTGAAAATATATTACTATTACGTAAGTCTGCTTTTAAATTAAAACCCTTCATCACTCTGTTATTCAAAGTACCCTGAAGAAGGACACACAGAGAAGTGAGGAAGCCTCATTCCCCTATTTGTCTGCAAATACGGGTATGGATTTATTGAATCTTACCGCACTGCTCTGGCTTGACGCAGACTCCGGCACCATTTCTGTAATATCCGTCTCTGCAGTGGCAGTTCCTTACAATGGGACCAACGGGATTACACGCTACGTTGTTGACAAAATTGACGCATGAAGTTTCTCCGCAGTATTTGTCATAAGGTCCGTACTCCTCTTTGGGTCCGGAGCACACATTCTTTTCTAAAAATAAAAAAATAAAAACAATATGTATAGCAGCCCATTCACGATCGTGTCATTCGGCGTCGTTCCATATGGACCGGCTCCATTTGGAGCATTGTAAAATTTTCATCACACTCACGGGCGCGCCATCGCGCCATCAAAATTAGTATACACAAGCGGTCGGTGCTTTCACATTAATAAGTTCTATTTTTTTTTAATTTTCAAGTAAAAATGAGTTATAATTCTGATGATGAGATTTATACAACTGCTATTTAGCAGTTGTATAAAACTCATCATTAGAATTATTTGTAGTTTGTTTATTTATAAATAGAGAATAAAAACAAAGAGAAAATATTGTATTTTCGCATTCACGAGAGTGTCAAAAAGCTCGGCGCAATGAGATGGCGCAATGTACCGCTGGTTTTCACACTCACGAGCATGCCGTGCCGACAGGATGCGCTGCGCCGTTTTGGCGGTACTACAGAGTTTCGATCGTTTGGAATTCCATTTTGTGTGTCCGGCCAATTAGGCTGCGCGGGATTTGACATTCACGAGCGCATTTTGTAGTGATGGCAAGCCATTTGGAAGGATGGCACGATTGTGAATGGGGGCCTTTACACAACACAGTTTTCGTCATAAGTATATACGTAATTTTTATTTCTCTAACCGCTACATACACCACCACCCATCTAGATAAAGAAAAGTTCTTCATATAATATATTGTGTTGTTTTTCTGCGATATCACATATTAAATTTACAATGGAAAAATGAGGTAATCCAACTGTCGATTTGTTCAAGAGAATTTATTACTCTTATCTTATCGACATAGTTTCAAGCCAAGATCCGCGAGTATTTGTATGGCCAGGTCTACATTTTTTATGGTTTTTCCAACTTTGAAGTAAAAAAAACACCAATTTAGATGCTTCGCAGCATTTATGTTATCCAACTGTCGGTTTGTTCAAGAAAATTTATTTACAGATCGACAAAGTTCCAAGCCAAGATTCGCGATGCAGTGTCCCCGGAATGAGAGAGACATGTGGAGGAGCAAGGGGAAGGCCTATGTCCAACGATGGATTGAAAACGGCTGAGGAAGAAGAAGAAGACTATTGCCATCTATGAAGTAACGAAGAAACCTTTTTTGTAACGCCATCTATTGAGAAATTGGTTTAATTGTAAACGATGAAAGCAACAGTCCTTATAAATGAGGTGACGGTGTCTCGCACAGATGTCACTCCTGAACTGCGCCAGAAATATTATTTCATTTTTGGCTTGTTTACCTACTAGTGATCACGTAAACCATCCGATGACAGGTCGTAAGCCTTGTAGGTGCCTTGAGTTCCTGGTTCTTCTATAATATCCCAACTTCGTCTCTATTGAGATATGTAAAGTTTATCAATAGTCACAGTGATACCCTCCTCTCAAAGAGGCTGAGGGATTTGATCACTTTTTAATGTCAATATCAAGTCATTACAAGTGACAATTTTTGACAGTCGAAATTATACACTCGTCACGTCGACACGGACCGCGCTCACTGAACGGCCGAGGGATGTATGTCCGCATCCCTCGTGGCCAGAGCAGCTGCAAACCGCACCAAAGGGTGTCGGTTAGGCTCGCTCCACATCGGCAGCCATGGACGTGACACCTGGAGTGCCGAAATGGATCGGCGCACCACCATTCGGCGAGGAGCAACGGCCTGCATCTCCTTGAGACTCGCCCCGCCGCCGTTCGCTCCCGCCAGTCACCCAACCCGGATCTGCCGGTGTCTGGGACCCGAGGTTGCTTTCGCCGATAGCCTTGCCCCTTCGCCCATCGACGACGGTACATTCCGGCATTGGCGGTGCATCAGCCCGCTCATGGCCGTGCAGAAAAGATTAATATTTGTGACATTTTTTATTTCCGTGTGACAATATTTCGGCTGTGATTTTTATTTAATTATTTTATTGACATTATTTTAACGTGTGACGTCCAATATTGATTCTTATTTATTTTAATTTGTGACGTCCTAATTTATTGACAATTTTATTAATTTTAATAATTTATTGTGTGACATAATCGTGCCGTCAGACCATTAACAATTTGACATTCTTTTTTTGTATAGTCAGACCACGATTGCATTAAGTAATATTTTCTTTTAACCTAAATTGTGACATGAACTTGTGCACTTGTAATGTCACTTGTGAACTTGTAATGTCACATTTTGGAGGTTATCGTATTGTCAAAATATATTCTTTTTATTCAAACATAATTTTTCTCAAATATTAGTTTGTGGTCTGAATTGGCCCCGAAATCAAATAAAAAATAACGCGAACAGGAGAGGTCGCGTCAACAGACAACACTAAATTCCGTAAAAAACGCGTTGAAAAAATTATGTTAAAAATTACTGTAAAAATTGTGAAATCATGATTCCGTTAAAGTGGAGGGTAAAAAGATACTTACCGCAGTTTTCTGGTGGAACACAGACTCCTTTGCTATTTCTTAAGTAGTCTTCCTTACAAATACATCCAGGTTTACAAATGTCATCACATGGGAACGGCATTACTCCGTATGTGACACAATTCCTCTGACAGTTGTTGTTTCCGCAGTCAGAATACACCTCGTTTGGCTTCTTGCATATTCTTGGATCTAGAAAAGATGGTTAATATCGTAAAATTGGTAAAACATTATTTGAAGTTTGATCGTAGGTCAAAATTTGTGGAATTTTAAGAGCACAATAAAAAGCAATGGCATCTAAATCGTGTTATCAAAAACTTAAAATAATGGCATTAAAAAGATGAAATGTTTTAAATGTATGAAATGACATGAAAGTGCCATAGAAATTAATGAATTTGAAAATTGTGATCAATCACTTTCAAAATTGCGATAAAAAATAATGGATATTGAAAAGCGTAATCAGAAGTAATGGAATTTGAAAAGGAAGATTTGTAATGGTGTGAACATACTACAATGGTTGTTAAGAGAGCCAATTCTACTCTATGTCTTCTCAAGAAATCATAATAATAATAAAAAATAAGAGTAATGGAATTTATAAAGCGTGATCAAAAGTAATGGAATTTGTAGAGTGTGATCAATCAAAAGTATGTAATTGAATTTGTAGAGTGTGATCAATCAAAAGTAATTGAATTTGTAGAGTGTGATCAATCAAAAGTAATTGAATTTGTAGAGTGTGATCAATCAAAAGTAATTGAATTTGTAGAGTGCGATCAATCAAAAGTAATTGAATTTGTAGAGTGTGATCAGTCAAAAGTAATTGAATTTGTAGAGTGTGATCAATCAAAAGTAATTGAATTTGTAGAGTGTGATCAATCAAATGTAATTGAATTTGTAGAGTGTGATCAATCAAAAGTAATTGAATTTGTAGAGTGTGATCAATCAAAAGTAATGGAATTTGTAGAGTGTGATCAATCAAAAGTAATTGAATTTGTAGAGTGTGATCAATCAAAAGTAATTGAATTTGTAGAGTGTGATCAATCAAAAGTAATTGAATTTGTAGAGTATGATCAATCAAAAGTAATGGAA
Organism: Molanna angustata; assembly: GCA_963576475.1. Taxonomy (NCBI): domain Eukaryota; kingdom Metazoa; phylum Arthropoda; class Insecta; order Trichoptera; family Molannidae; genus Molanna; species Molanna angustata. Next base: position 7,170,736 of record OY754983.1, on the reverse strand, counting down.
TTTGTAGAGTGTGATCAATCAAAAGTAATTGAATTTGTAGAGTGTGATCAATCAAAAGTAATTGAATTTGTAGAGTGTGATCAATCAAAAGTAATGGAATTTGTAGAGTGTGATCAATCAAAAGTAATTGAATTTGTAGAGTGTGATCAATCAAAAGTAATTGAATTTGTAGAGTGTGATCAATCAAAAGTAATTGAATTTGTAGAGTATGATCAATCAAAAGTAATGGAATTTGTAGAGTGTGATCAATCAAAAGTAATTGAATTTGTAGAGTGTGATCAATCAAAAGTAATTGAATTTGTAGAGTGTGATCAATCAAAAGTAATTGAATTTGTAGAGTGTGATCAATCAAAAGTAATGGAATTTGTAGAGTGTGATCAATCAAAAGTAATGGAATTTCAAAATTGCGATCAAAAGTACTTAAGTACATTAAGGAAAGAAACCATAACTTACTTTCTGTTGTTGGTGTAGTTCTGCTTGTGGTGGATATTGGTGGTCCTTTGGTGCTCATTGTAGTTCTACATTTTTTTGTCGTGGTGCATTTAGGGGTTGTTTTTGTAGTGGTGCACTTAGGGGTTGTCTTTGTCGTGGTGCACTTTGGTGTTGTCTTTGTAGTGGTGCACTTTGGTGTTGTCTTTGTAGTGGTGCATTTTGGAGTTGTCTTTGTTGTGGTGCACTTTGGTGTTGTCTTTGTAGTGGTGCACTTTGGAGTTGTCTTTGTCGTGGTGCACTTTGGTGTTGTCTTTGTCGTGGTGCATTTTGAAGTTGTCTTTGTCGTGGTGCACTTTGGAGTTGTCTTTGTCGTGGTGCACTTTGTTTTTGTCGTGGTGCACTTTGGTGTTGTCTTTGTCGTGGTGCACTTTGGAGTTGTTTTTGTTGTTTTACAGGGTGGCGGTGTCGTCTTGGTGCACCCGCATTCTTCGCTGTTTGTAAATGACGAAGACGAAGACGACGATGACGCGGAAGACATTCCATTACCTGCCGAACTTGAAGCTCCAGACATAGACGATGATCCGCCCGGAGTAGACTCTACATGTTGTAACATGCAGCAGGCTAATAGGACGGTAGCTACCGCCCATGTATATAACTTCATTTTCCTGTATTTCAAATTAAAGAAAAATAATTTAAAATTTTGAGAGTCAACCTTCCACTCCATACAGCAGTACTGGCAACTAGTATGCTTTAGTAGCTCTCCATCTTGTACTTAGCTTTAGATCTTGGTTAAACGGAAGTTTTTACATTTTGTAGAAGAAATATCTCGCAATATCCGATCGGCGAAATCAAAACCCTAGTGATTACCCATATCATGGATATAATTATCATAATATGGAGTTCTATGACATCTAAAGATATTATAGAACTCCATATAATAATTATATCCATAATATGGGTAACCCTGATTACCCATATTATATCCATAATATGGGTAATCAGGGTTTTGATTTCGCCGGTCGGACCAGACTTGTCCCCCTGGTCTATATTTCGGAATCTAAAAACGGTATTTCGGAATAAACCATCTATGTTTACCCATATCATGGATATAATTATCTTATGGAGCTCTATGATATCTCAAGATGTTATAGAATTCCATAAGATAAATAATTATATCCATGATATGGGTAAACATGGATGGTTTTATCTTCATACTTTACTGCTAATATTTTGTGGCACATTTTAACTAATATAATTATTTTTTAACAGATTTTAAATTATCTCAATAGAGACGAAGTTGGAATATTTACTGTAGGAGAACCGGGAAATCAAGGCACCTACAGGGCTTACGACCTGTCATCGGCTGGTTTACGTGATCACTTTATGCGCTTGCGCAACGTTCACCAATTATGCCTTTTTAATGAGATCCCTATCAATTCAATTTTGAAAGTTCTATATATTGTAATACTGCATTTTTTTTCGCTTGAAAATAAGGAATTTTTACTACAGCCATCTATGTGTGAAATTATGAACAACATTCTTATTATTTTTATTTATTTTTGTTATTTATATTTTTTTGTTATATATATATATATATATATATATATATATATATATATATATATATATATATATATATATATATATATATATATATATATATATATATATATATATATATATATATATATATATATATATATATATATATATATATATATATATATATATATATATATATATATATATATATATATATATATATATTTTATTTATTTATTTATTTATTTATTTAAATCCACAATAACCATACATAAAAAATTACAACAATACGACAGTGAAACATAGAACAAAAAAAAAAAAAAAATTTTAAAAATTGACAATTTAGTATAACATGTTGGCACTGACAAAATGAATACAATCTATCAGTACCAACATCCAGTGGATAAGAACTATTCCACTAAGCAGTGCTTGTGTCGGAATAGCTTTACAATTCATTTTAACTGACACAGTCTTTACTTATGTAACCCATTTATGTCTAATATATAATTATAACATATAAAAAAAATCAAAAATACAAATTATAATATAAGCTATAACATCACGGTTTTATAATCATTTCATAATTTTAAAAAATATATCTTCAATGTTCATTCTACCTTTGTTGAGAATCCAAGAAGATAGTTTATTTTTCATAGCACTTAGTGATTTTATATTATATATCTCAGAACCAATCAATTCTTTTGTAAATATGTATAAAATACGAGGCAAAATAAAATCAAAATGTTTTTGAGCAAACGTGGTATGAGCTCTGGGGATGGGTAAAAGTCTGTGTCTAATATTGTAGGAATTTTCAACTCGAGTATATTGTGTTATATTGAGCTTATGTGAGTAAATGATTAATTTCTTGAGGTATAGCTGACGAATATCTAAAACTTCAAATTCAAAAAATAATGAATTAGACGGATATCTAAAAGGTTTTTTATAAAATTATTTTAAATATATATATATATATATATATATATATATATATATATATATATATACATATATATATATATATATATATATATATATATATATATATATATATATATATATATATATATATATATATATATATATATATATATATATATATATATATATATGAATATTCGATTTATGTTATTTATATATGAATATTCGATTAATATAATTATGTAAATAAAATATTTTAGTTTTTAACCAAAGTTTAGTTTGGTTAAAAACTAAGATATTTTATTTAATTATATGGATGGTTTTGATTCCGCCTTTTGACTAGACTTGCCCCCCAGATATTCAATTTCATTTTATAAAAATAATAATTATAAACACTTCCTTGCACACTGCGCAAGTGGCGAACCAGTTTTTACATAAGCTACTATCCACTCTATAAACAAAAGTTTTTTTTCCTATACGATGACGTTAAGTTATAGTTATTTTAAAAATGATCGTAAAAGAGTGGGTTGTGGCCTACACTCTATACTTCTCACTACCACGACATACTAAAAAGTGTTCTAATATTGTATGGATATATTTCAGCATTATGTATCATAATATGTAGCTGTGAGGCACCGGCTTAGAATAGTGCTTCCACTCTTTTCTATTATTGTTTTCGAGTGTCCCGTAAGAGCCGTGTAATCGAAAATACAACAGGCAACAATAACATCTCACATAGTTCAGCAATGAGGTTCACCACACATTCTGAATATAGTGCCTTTTTAGGTGAGACGATACTGGTGTGTGGGTATACACAGATATGTTGTGCTCCCTTTTATAAGGCAATGCACACCCGCACAACTTTCGCTGGTTACCACACATCGTGGGATATGCCGTGATGGTATGAATGAATGAATGTATCATGAAATGAGTTTGTTAAATTATTTTTGATTTAAATATTTCATTATGACAACTTCATAATTATTCAATGCCATTTTATGAAAGTGATGTGCCATTTTAGCGATTTGAAAATAAAAACATCACTTTATAAGTTTCCTGAGCTTGGGCTAATTTGTTTCCTGAGCTGGGATAAAGCCAGGAAGGAAAATATACTTACTATGTTTATTATTTTCTGTGTTATTGTCTTTATTGTTATAAATAGTGAACAACACAATTTATAACAAAAAAGTTTAAATTACTAGTTGCATGTAACACACTTGATCCAACTGTCGATAGCGATAGTATGTATATGAAACGATGTCGTCATTAAATTCAATTTTTGAATACGCTTAGTTGAAGAATAAGTACCAAACTATAAACCCATAAATCCAAATTATTGAATATTTTAAGATATTTTGTTTTCTATACAACACATGTAGGTATATATGTCAAGATAGGACAGTATGTCGGTCAGTCCTTTTTTCCTACTCGTAATATGAAAATAGCATGATGGTATAAGATTAAGTATCAAAAATTATTACTAATAATTATATTAGTCAAATTATTATTAAATTATATTAGTTTGGATATTAAGTATCAAACTATTAAGCCATCTTAGATATTGTGTATAGACGACTGCCATACAAATTGTATGAAGCGATGTCGTCACTAAATTCAATTTTTGTAAAAACTGTTAAAAAAATTGAGATGTACTACTTATAATACTAATATTTTTTTATAGAAAATTAAATTATCTAGTTGGAGTGTTTAGGCTTTTATCGTTATTTTTAAAAAACTATGGAAATATTGGCAGTTTAAACACATAAATTTACTATAAAAAAATTTTTTTCTTCTTAAAAAAAGTATTGAAAACTCGGGAATTTTTTTGAAAAAAAAAATCAAAGTAGCGATTTTATATTTGTCTATATTTATAACAATTTTCAGCGTTCTAGCTTTTATGGTTACTGAGATATATGGAAAAATAAAGTAAAAATTTACAAGTTGATAACCCCTGACTGAAACGAAAATTCAAAATTCTGATTATGAAATTTTTGTAGGCCTATAACTATCTATATATTCTGAAATTTCGGGCTCTGTAAATTGAGCGGATCAAAAATTATAAGGGACGGACGGATACACACCCACAGACACACTAAATGTTCTACTCCGAATACTGAGTAAATCCGTACACAGAACATATATGCTGCGAAGCCTCTACGTTGGTGTATTTTGACTTCAAAGTCGGAAAAGCCATGAAAAATATAGACCGTGCATTCAAATCTCGCGTATCCTGGCTTGATATTTTGTCGATATGTTAATAGAACAAAGTTCCCTTGAACAAGTCGACAGTTGGAATAAAGACAAATCTGCGCAGTAAAATAATCTGTATAAACAATTTCATTTATTACATTCGTACTGATAAATGAGCGTTAACTTCAAAACTGGTCGTAGATCTTTTTCGTGATTCAAACAAAAGTAGTCCAACTGTCAATTCGTTCATGAGAATTCAATTCTCTTAATGAATCGACATTATTAAGCCAAGATTCGTGTACGAAGGAAAATTTTGTATGGTGTAGTGGACTTTTTGCATGCTAATAACACCAACTAGAGGCCTCGCAGCATATATGTTTTTTTATACATGGATTTACTCAGAATTCGGAGTAGAACATTTTATGTGAGTTTTGTGTGTGTGTGTGTGTGTCTGTGTGTGTGTCTGTGTGTGTGTGTGTCCCCTTATAACTTTTGATCCGCTCAATTTACAGAGCCCAAATTTTCAGAATATATATACAATTATAGGCCTACAAACTTTTATACTCAGAATTGTGAATTTCTGTTTCAGTCAGGGGTTATCACCTTTTGAATTTTTACTTTATTTTTCCATATATCTCAGAAACCATAAAATCTAGAACGCTGAAAATTGGTATAAAGATAGAAAAATACAAAATATCAAATTAGTTTTTTTTTTTAAATTCCAGGGTTTCTCAAACATTTTTTATTAAGAAAAATATTTTATTTATGATAAATTTATGAGTTTAACTGCCTATATTTCATTTTTTTTTTAAATATTGAAAAAAGCCGAAACACCCCAACTAGATAATTTAATTGTATATAAAAAATATAAACATTGTATTAGCACATCTCAATTTTTTTTTTAACATTTTTTATAAAAATTGAATTTAGTGACGACATCACTTCATACAATTTGTATGGTAGTCGCCTATACACTTAAGAAGATTTAATAGTTTGATACTTAATCTCCAAACATACATATGTACATACCATCATACTGTTTTCATATTCTGTGTAGGAAAAACAGACTGACCTCCATACTATCCTATCCTGACAAATATACCTACATTTTTTATATAGAAAATAAAATATCTTCAAATATTTATTAATTTGTGTTGTTTATAGTTTCATAGTTTGGTACGTATTCTTTGATTATGCATACTATCACCATCGACAGTTGGATCTCATGTGTCACATGCAACTAGTATAATTGTTTAAAATGTGCTACATGTTAAAATTTATATTAAAATTTGATCTAAAATACACTCGATATGCCTATAAGCTTTGGTCTTTTGTCAGAAACTTGTTAATCATAAGGACTGACTTATCGCATTGCAATCAAATGCATTATGTTGTATCCATAGATTTTCATATAATATTTACTAATATTTTCTTTTTTTTTATGCTTGTAATGTTTAATCAACGATTTTGTTGTTCTTCTTTTTCTTTTTTAGTCATTGTCTCATGTTATTTTTGTTTGTTATTTTGTACCCCCTTTTTGCTTTGTTATTTTGCTCATATTATTTTGTTGTTCTTACCAAGCTTGATATATTATAATGTACCTATGTAATATTTCACGAACAAATTCTTAATTGGAATATATTTATATTTAAATAATAATGTATACAATTGAAATTTATATTCTGTGAATTTGTCAACAAGAATAAACAAATAAATAAATAAATAAATAAATAAATTAATAAATAAATAAATAAATAAATAAATAAATAAATAAATAAATAAATAAATAAATAAATAAATAAATAAATAAATAAATAAATAAATAAATAAATAAATAAATAAATAAATAAAAAATAAATAAATAAATAAATAAATAAATAAATAAATAAATAAATAAATAAATAATATACTAGATGGAGTACCTACTCCTTGCAATGAGTGAGTCATGGAATATCGCGCGTTTGATATCTTGGTTAGTAACATATTAAAGTTTTCCATATATTTCAACACTACCTAGATAACTAGATAAACCTAGATAAACCTGCCTTTGTACATATGTACATAGATTATATAAATAAATAAATAAATAAATAACTGTTCTTTTTTCGGCGAAAACAATTCACATAGAAACAATTCTCTATAGAATAACGATGTGGTCTGCCCACCTTGTTGTCAAAAGTCCCGCGGAAAATATCCTCACTTGGATTCATACAAAATTTGCTAACTGCAACATCTAGTATATTATATGAAAACCTATGGTTGTATCCAATCGTGCTGTTGGGTAAGTACACGTATCAAGATGGCGGTTTTCCAAAATGGCGGGAGGTTGATGACGATAGCAATTCAGTAATTTTACGAGATATCGTTTTTTATGATCAAAGTAGAAATCAAATCACTCGCGCGAGTCGAAATCAGCACGCAGCAGCTCGACATAGCCGATAAAAATATCAATAAAAAAGATTAATTTTATTAAATTTAATCAACAATTCTTTGCACCCCGCGCAAGTGGCGAGTTTATTGCCATATGACAATTTCTTCCAACTAACCAGCGTTTCCAGCCCAATACTAGCGTAAGCAATGAATTTAAATAAATTTCTCCTCTGCTGGGGATCGAACCCGGGACTCCCACACTGAAACCAAACCGCTTATTAACTGAATTTTATTTACTAGCGAATTTTATTCCTATATTTTTACTCTCCACACTATGGAATAGTGGAGTCATGATTTCACAATTTTAAAGCGTATTTTTTTACATCCATTTCTCAACGGGTATCATGTAGAGAGTGCACACTCTGAGTTTCGTCGTGATGTGTTTGTATGTATGGCGTACGGCGTTCGGCGTACGAATTATCCTTTTTGTGTCCTCTCTACATCCCAAACTATAAGTCCGATCGACTTCATATTAATATCATATATGTAAATTGCATGATCTCTATGATTTCATCTGTTTAAATTTACAAAATGCTTTCACGGTCTGGAAAAACGATTTATTTTTATACTGTTTGAAATTTTGATACAAAAAAAATACACTCATCAAAAATGCATTCAAGGATTGTCAAAATTTAATGATCTATGGTCTGCCATATCAATGTGAAATAAATCTCATATTTGTATGAAAAATGTATATAACAGAAGTAAAATTGTATGGGAAAATTGAGTGATCCAACTTCATATTGATATTGTATGATGTGTCTCTATAGACAAGTGTATTTTTTACTCTCCACTTCTATCTTCCTCAAGGGGTAGGCAGTGAGTACCTAACACCACATTCTTCTATCTCGACACATACATCGCCTCATCAACATTTATACACTATCTCATACATGCTCATCTTACTAGTAATGCAATTTCACTTAAAATTTCTCAATAGGTATCACGTAGAAAATGCATACTATGAGTTTCGTGACAATGTTTTTGTGTGTATGGTGTATTGTGAAAAATTCTGGAAATCTTACATTTGTTTAAGAGGTATTTAAGACGATGTTTTAGGTAAACCTACATTTATGTAAGTAATAATTTATTTTTAATTATTTTATAACCGCTAATAAAATAAGTAAATAAATAATGTATTTATTTTATTTTTTTTTATTTATTTATTTTAATAAAAATAAATAAATAAAATAAATTAAGAGAATCCTTAATGGCGTGTTACAAAAAGCAATATCAGCTAGATAATAACTTATACTTAAAGACATATAAAAAAAATATGCTTACCGCGTTGTTGATTGATGAAATGTCACAATACCAACGTCCCTAGGTGTTTGAAATCAAGAGTCTTTTTTCTTGCAATTTATACCAAGTATTAGTAAATATTCACAGTACAGTCATTCCCAGATTATAAAATTTCGTTAAACATCACTCATAATAAAAAAAAAACGTTTGTTTGAAGACACTATTGTTGTTAAATTATAATAGTGTCTTCAAACAAATGGAGCTTAATGCTGGGTCTTAACAAAAAGAGACGAAAACAGTCTCTTGATATTTGAAAGGAAAATCCTATGAAAGATTTTTGGCCCAGTAAATGATAATGGACTTTGGAGGATGCGATATAATCACTAACTACAGGCATTATATGACGAACCCAACATTGTACAAGTCATAAAAGTACGTAGACTACAGTGGTTGGGACATGTCAGCCGGATGAATGATGGTCGTGTCCCCAAAAAGGTTCTTAATACCAATCCAGAGGGCAGAAGAAGTAGAGGCAAGCCCAAGCTAAGATGGCTGGACGATACAGAAGACGACATAAGAGCGATGGGAATAGCAAGCTGGAGGAGAGCGGTTGAGGACAGGGACGGCTGGAGAAGGATTCTGGAGGATGCCAGGGCTCCCGCAGGGCTGTAGCGCCAATGATGATGATGATGATTGTTGTTAAATTACAATGATATTTTATTTTTTTTTAAATCCTTACAAAATAGTTATATTACAATAGGTTGGTATATAAATGTGATAAAATATTCAATATGCAAGGATCCAACTAAGGCGAAGCCTGTATGTGGGAAACATAATTGAAATAGATATTTTATTATGTGCATACCAGTACAAAAGAGCTTTATGCAGTCACCAATAGACTCAGATCCACCGTGGTGAGTAGGTAGGAATATTAAGTTTTACTTAAAGATGAAGAATCATCAGCCATCTCCAAAAGATTCATAAGAATCAACAATATAACTACAAATACTCGGAACAGTTACCTCTACAACAGCAGATCAGATATATTTGGAAAGTTCTCCCCTTGCAGCCATTTTTTCACCTCTTTCCTAAAGGTTTGCTTTTCATACTTACTTTCGTTGGCAAAATATTGAATGTTATTGGTGATACGAAAGAAGCATGGTAGGTACTGTGCAATTCTCCGTCTGCGCGTGGGTACTTTAAAATATTCACTCGTTCTGCTTTATAAATAGAAGTATTAGCTACAAAGTAGTTTGGATGTTTGTGAATAAATTTAAGGCACTGTTCAATAATAATTTCTTTACCAGTAATAACTTGCTTTCAGAAAACAATAATTGTGTAGGAAAATTTTCATCACCAGTTTCTTCAAAATTTCAAGTGATTGCAATTGTGAATCATATGCTCCTCCCCAACCAATGAATCCACATGTCAATATGGACTGTACCATCGCAAGATAAAAAAAAATATGTCTGAACAATAATGGACAGCAAAAAGGCTATTGATCAGCTGCACACTACCAGATTTGCCTGGAGTGCTGCTAGTTTTCAGCAATGCCTTGGAACATCACAAAATAAAGAAACAACTGACTAGGTACATAACACATTAAAAAAATATACCTTCCTAAAATGGAGAAATGAAAAAAATAATAATAATATGAGGTCATTGCACTTATGCTCCGCATTTATAAGTATGTAAGTAGCAAGCAGTGTACAAAGGTTAGTATGTATACCCATAAAGTTAGCTCCACCCGCTCCAAATAAGTGTAAAAAAGAAGTCCTTAGGGCTAGAGATGTCACCCAGAACCCAGTTGTTTAATGACCCCTGAACAGTGATGTAGCAGTTCTGAGTGAGTACCAAAGATATCTACATATATTTAATTATTTGTTCGGGACAGAAAAATAATATACAAAACAATAAAATTATACATGCGCCGAGATATATGACCGAGATATATGGGTCATATATCTCGGATGTCAGATGGACGATGGACAAAAATCGTGATGGACTGGAGGCCAAGAACGGGAAGCAGAAGCGTGGGAAGGCCCAAGACCAGATGGTCCGATGACATCAAAAAAGTGGCAGGTCCTGAATGGCGAAGAATGGCACAGGATGGAGACCAGTGGAAGTCCAAGCGGGAGGCCTTTGTCCAATACTGGACTCAAGAAGAGGCTGAGTAAGTAAGTAAGTATACCTACATGCGCCAAAACTATTATCCATAAATTATTATGTACAATATGATAAACAAACAAAAAGAAATTGGTCAAAAAAGAAAAACGTAAAAAAACAGAATAAAATAGAAACATTTTTCTTCTTGTGGCACTGCTAACGGAGGTTGGCGACTATCACACCAAACTCATAGGGATCTAACGTCAACCGAATAAGTGATGCCGCATCCAGATTCCCGAACCACAGCCATAGATTTTTAAGCCACGATATTCATTTACGACCCATACTCCGTCTTCCCTCTATCTTTCCCTCGAGTATATGTAAGTTGTAGAAGGGTGTATCTATAACCACGGAATATTTGGCCAAAATATATGGTTTTGCAACTCTTGATAGTGGCCAGCAACTCAACAATATATGTACTATGTAGATAGTAGCAGGAGATTTTGATAGATTGGAGATGAAGGGGTAGGATAGACAAATAAGGCTACCACTCAATCAATCGGCACTTTATTTCGTATCATTTTTCGATATAATATTATTACACCATACAAATATGAATACCTACAGATTTTGGTTGATACCTACGGGTTATCTACCAAAATCTAATATCTCTCAATGTAGTATTTTTATTCTACTTTCCTTTGGTTCCCGGACAGCTGACGGATAATATGGGTCGTATTTCAAGAGTTATTTGAGAGGAATGTAAGAAAAGGTAACGTCCCGGTACTGCGAGAATACTGCTTACGGGTCCTTTGGGGCTAGGTTGCGGCCATGGGGGCCTAGCCAGTAAAGTTGAGGGTGGTTGCAGCCCCACCCTAGGATTCTGGGCAACAGGTCAGTGCCCTCTTCAATTCTTACCTATGGAAGAGCAGGGCAGACGCCTTAATGCCTCGCTCGGCGGTGACTCATCAAACGTGGCGATGAGTAAGTCTGCATCATCGGGCGATGGAAATCGAAGCACTGAAAGTACTGTCCGGTGGTGTACCTGAAATTGAGTACTAAGGCCAACATGAGTACTAAGGGGTGGAGGAGCCCCCCGTGATGATTGGTCGGCACGACCCACTCGGCGGTACCCGAGTTGATGACGAGACAGGTGCAGCTGACGCTGCGCCTGGTGTGGAAATCGAAGAACTGAAAGTACTACGGGCGTGGCGAAGGCTCCCTGTGGCAGTCTGTTGTTCGTGGAGCTGCTGGGAGGATAACCCTTGCTATGATTCACGGGCCTTCACGAGTGTGGTTGGACTCTTAGTGGCAGTGGTATGAAATATGCATGGTGGTAGTTCTTGTTTCGTCCGACGAGCAGCCGCTCCGGGGATGAACAGAACACTTAGTTCTATAACGTTCCCTATGGAGTGGGGTAGGTGACTGCGACTTTCCTCTCTTACGGGTCCTCAACTTTTTCTTACATTATTCTTAAAGAGCTCCCTTAATCCGACTCTATCTGTGTCAAATATCAATTTATCACGGACCCAAAACAAGTTGTCATTATGATGGAGACATTTGATTTTTATCATCTCACAGATCAAGACTGATACCGTTTAAATTGTGCCTTCACCGGAAATCAAAATCAAGACCATTGGTTCAGGATTTATGAAATATTTGAGCCCTGATGGCCGTCAGTATTCAATCCCTCCTAAATTTCCCGCATTCGATACCGGTTACACTTCCGTAAATACTTACATATTATTGCATTTATATTCATACCTTATTCATTATTATAAAATAGGTATATAATTCCAATATTATAATTAATAGGTATATAATGTGTAGTGGTAAATGAAACGCATTTATTATGGTTTTATATAAATTAAAGGGTTAGACAGGGGTCGTCCTACGCCCATAGATGTTCAACCTATATATTTATCTTTTATTCCGTGAGAGACCCGAAGAATGCAAATATTGCTCTATCGTGGGATAGCTTACTAAGTCAAAGAGGTAGCCACAAAATTTTTCTTGTTAATCACTCTCTCAAAACACTTTCTACTAATATTATAATAAATCTTGGGCAAACTGCTATTTTGATCTCAACCAAGAACATCTTAAAAAAATTGGATCCAATTCAAAATGTCTGCATATGATTCATATTTAACTGGTTGAAGTGCCCAGAGTGATTTGACTACGAAATTCGTTTAACGGTGTGTAATGCTTTGAATAACCTGGCACCACAATACATTCAAGAGGTGTGTCAGAGAAATGAGCTCTCTGGGAGGCATCTCACACTCAGGTCTTCTGGATCACAGAGTAACGATTCCCTAAAGAAGTTAGACAGAGCCTTAAAAGTGGCTTACTATGATGGATGCTTTAATGTGAGTGGTCTTAAAAAGTGGAATAGATTGCCTCCAGATGTACGTAGTGCACAAAGGCAGAGCACTGTATCTAAAGGACTGAAAACAGTTTTGTTTCGTAAGAATATAAGTGCCCTTGGAACGATCCTGAATCACTAAACGGCTCGTTATAAATTATTTATTATTATCATCCACCGCAAATAAAATAGCATATCGCACCTTCGCAAGCAACTTAAATGACTTCCCATCCAACTGCGCCGAGATCAGCATACCTTCGGTCTCCTGTTTAATGTTTAAAACAATCCAAATGTCCCCTCATATCTAAGAGAAAGATTTCAACCGTTGGCCTCTCATGGACTCCTACTTCGGTCTAGAGAAGAAATAACCCTTGCTATCCCACCTCGCGTTACTGAATATTATTCATCTTCTTTTACCATTCGTGCTGCTCGGTTATGGAACAATTTTGCATTAGAACTGCCCCAACACTTTTAATCTTCAAATCTTGTTTTAAACGCTCACTCTTCCTCTCTATTTCCTAACCAACGTTCATCCCATCTCACACACCTCTCCCTTTTGATCGCTCCTCATCCTTTCCTTTCGTTATGTTGTTTTTGGTAAAATGAAGATATATTTGTATAAGTGTTTGTATATTATACGCTGTTATGCCGAAACCTAATTTGATCATGTAAGTTTTTTCTCAGATGTTTGACTGGAATAAAATGCCTCCAGTTAGTATGTAAGTCTGCCATTTGTACAATGCAATGTGTTAAATATATAAAATTAAAGATAGGTGATGGATGCTGACGACAAGGCGCTTCTGGCATATTATAACGAAGATCGGAATTATTTAGAAAACATGATAGATACCTATACATAAATGTTTTTTATTTATGAACAGGCGTAAATTGAGGTTCTGAAGATGACATAATTAGTCCCTCGTTGCTGCACATCGATGTGTTTTTGAAAAGTATCATTTCTAAACATTATGAAAAGAAATTAATAATAATATTATTTGATATCTATAGGTACATTTGTATACCGCACAATCCACACAATGCCTGGTATACTTTTCTGTAATTAATTGTTATTTTTTGACAGCTCGCCTTTTCTGTGTACGTAAGAGGTAGTCCAATATATGCACAGGTGAATTTATATTTTTAAAAAAAAAATAACGTTTATTAAATGACTCTAAACTTGGTTAATATCATTATCATTATCAACTTGATAGCCTGGGTAGGATTTGGTTAAATCCAGTCTGCTTGTCCGTCTAATGATTTTTCTCACAATTTATAATTTGTAATACTTATTTGAATTTCAATTTTGCAAGGCGAATAAATTTTGCTATGTGTAAATAAATATGTAAGGAATTTAATGATAGATGTGAAATATTGATTGGTAGAGCAGTATTAAGAAATCAAAGTACAAATCGTATTCAGTGTGGATTGGGCATTCAAAAAACACATGGTCCAGGGTCTCGACTTCCTTTCCACAAGCACACGAAGGGCTACCCCTTACGTGTATCTTGTAGAGGTGACTGTTAATAAGGCAATGTTCTAGTCTGATGCGACATATATTTGACACGTCTCGTTTGTCCATGCCCTTGTCGTGGAACCATGGTTTGGGAGAAATAGAAATTTGGATGGATTTATAGGATGAACCTTTCATAGTACTGGTCATATTCCAGTCAATGGTCCATTTGGAAATTATTTCCTTTTTAATTGATGTTATAAAGTCTTGGAGAATCATAAAATGAGAGGGTAGAACGCCAGTAAGGGAGGCTTGCTTCAACATCATCAGCGATCTCATTACCCGCTATTCCCTGATGGATTGGATAACTAACCAAGTAAAAGTACATGCTTAACTAGTGTTTTTACCGCCATAGCGAAATTCGACAATGCCAAAAATGCATAGACACCAATCTTTATTCATAGCCATAGAATCAACTGTCAAATGAATTTATACCATAGAACAATAATCCAACGGTCGATTTGTTCAAAGGAATTTATTAATTTATCTGAACATATCGACATAGTATTATACCAAGGATTTGTATGGCCTGGTCTATATTGTTCATGGTTTTTTCAACTTTCAAGTCAGAAAACAACTTAGCTTCGCGGAATATATTATGATCTGTTGAAACAAAGACTTGGCATGATACTTTTGCAATAGCGGAATGCTCGATTAATACTGTAAGGCAGTGGCTTGATGTAAACTTGCTAATATTGAACTCGAATAAGACGAAATACATATATTCCATTTAGTTTGAATAACTCGACACAACCTCTGATAAATCTTGGTATCCATAATAATAATAAGTCAAACCAGTATGCAATAGGTAGAGTTACATCTATTAAATATCTACGTGTTATTATTGACAGAAATTAGCGTTGGGATGCACATGTGGAAAATTTGTGTGTTCGTGTTAGATAACTAGTAGGCATATGTATTCAGATGTATTAGAAATATAATATATTCACTTGACAACACACGTACAGTATCTGATATGATGCTTCTTTATAATATTCTTAATAACAAAATTGATTCTCCTGCTCTTTTAAATTATATATTTTTCAACATCCCTACCCGTAGAACTAGACACACTCCTCTTTTCCACCTAACCACTCAGCACAATAACTATGCTCAAAAAGCAACAATCTACAGAATCTGTAATACATACAATAGGCATTTCCAAGAGTTCGACATATTTTTACTAAGCGCCCCCACATTTAAACAAATATATCAGACTTAAAATTTCATCCTCATAATCTTACTCGACACTAAGGGTCGTATTACGCATGTTATATAAGAAAACGGTAAGATAATCTTTCCCTGTCCAAATTCTCACGTCGTATTACACAAGTTATTTGGTATTATCTGTAACTTCTGTAATAGCTTCTGTTCAAGTAACTTCTGTAATACGACTTGAGAATTTGGAGAGGGAAAGATTATCTTACCGTTTTCTTATATAACATGCGTAATAGGTACGACCCTAAATATACTGCACACACTTATACATATATATACAATTTCACACATCATTCACAAAATATCTCACCATAATATTATGTAACTATTCCTAACTTATCTTAATATAGTACAATGACTCCAGTGACAACCTGTTATAGTATCTGTTGACTTCTATTTAATCTGTGGAATGATGTCTTCTATTTGTTTCTGTGGTATCTATTATGTATGTCAGTTGACATTATTTATGGTGACAATATGCATTCACAAAGAGGTTAATTTATAAAAATATCATTCAAGAGTTTCCAATAACAGGTCAGAGATCATTATTTACAGCACTGTCCAATTGTTGTCTTTCGATGAAAATATAACCAAAAGATATTCAAAGTATTGCCCTTCTTTTTCCACTACTTTAGCCCATCTTTCAGGAAGAAGTCTTATTCCTCTGTAGAAAAAAAAACTTTTTTTTGAGGCAATCCAATTTGCCACAAAATAATCCAACTTCTTGAAAACTTTTGAAAAGTTCACCAGATAAACCATGTTGCATTGACCGAAAAAGATGATAATCTGATGGGGCGACATCTGGGGCGTAAGGCGGGTCGGGTAAAACTTCCCAACCGAAGGAGTCAAGGAGATCTTTAACTACTTTAGCAACATGTGGCCTCGAATTGTCGTGTTGGATGATTATCGACTCGTGACGGGTGGAAAATTCTGGTCGTTTTTCTTCAATGGCTGCTTTCAACTTGATTAATTGCTCTTTGTAGATCTCTGACGTAACTGTTTGACCAGCCCTGAGCAGCTCGTTTATGAGTGGCAGCTGCCTTTTTTTTGCAAGTGAAAGCATCAAAGTTACACTTCCCGCAAGTGCTGCTTGGAAGGTGTAAAAGTTGACATCTTGGAAGCGGAAATTCTTGCGCTTTTGACGGATTTGAGCGGTTAAAAGTGCCACGTGGGTGTCGGCGGCATCGGGAAACAGAAAAAACAAAAAAAAGCATCGGTTTAAATTATGAATATTTTTTTAAAACTTTTATTTTTTTATTTGGGGTATGGTAATTTGAAATTTATATTTGTATTTATTTTCGGATGACAAATCTGAAAAAATAAAAAAAAATATATTCTACTTGAAAATTTAAAAATATTATATTTTAAATCTCGATAATAGTCTCACCCATCGGGTCCAACACTGTCCTATCTTTCAAGTTGAAATCAACCTTATACGTATATAATTTTTTTTTAAATCGGTTGGGCGGTTTAGTAGATTACCGTTTACGAACATCATGACACGAGATATTTACATATAATATATTATATTAAGATATAAAGGCATGTTTTTTTTTTATTTTGTATTCTTTTGTTTATGGATAATTGACATTAACAACTATTGAAAGTCACCATTTCAAGGTGCTATTGCTGCGGCACAAGTTTTTTTTTACCTAGAGGGGCATTTTTTTTTACCTATACATCGTATGATGTGTCAATTCGATAAACTTATGTAAACAATAAATAAATAATCATAAATGCATAATATACTTAGGTTTAATTATTGATTTGTATTAAAATGCATAATATAGTTAGGTTATATTATTGATTTGTATTAAAATGCATAATATAGTTAGGTTATATTATTGATTTGTATTAAAATGCATAATATAGTTAGGTTATATTATTGATTTGTATTAAAATGCATAATATAGTTAGGTTATATTATTGATTTGTATTAAAATGCATAATATAGTTAGGTTATATTATTGATTTGTATTAAAATGCATAATATAGTTAGGTTATATTATTGATTTGTATTAAAATGCATAATATAGTTAGGTTATATTATTGATTTGTATTAAAATGCATAATATAGTTAGGTTATATTATTGATTTGTATTAAAATGCATAATTTACTTAGGTTATATTATTGATTTGTATTAAAATGCATAGTATACTTAGGTTTAATTATTGATTTGTATTAAAATGCATAATATAGTTAGGTTATATTATTGATTTGTATTAAAATGCATAGTATACTTAGGTTTAATTATTGATTTGTATTAAAATGCATAATTTACTTAGGTTATATTATTGATTTGTATTAAAATGCATAGTATACTTAGGTTTAATTATTGATTTGTATTAAAATGCATAATATAGTTAGGTTATATTATTGATTTGTATTAAAATGCATAGTATACTTAGGTTTAATTATTGATTTGTATTAAAATGCATAGTATACTTAGGTTTAATTATTGATTTGTATTAAAATGCATAATATAGTTAGGTTATATTATTGATTTGTATTAAAATGCATAATATAGTTAGGTTATATTATTGATTTGTATTAAAATGCATAATATAGTTAGGTTATATTATTGATTTGTATTAAAATGCATAATATAGTTAGGTTATATTATTGATTTGTATTAAAATGCATAATATAGTTAGGTTATATTATTGATTTGTATTAAAATGCATAATATAGTTAGGTTATATTATTGATTTGTATTAAAATGCATAATTTACTTAGGTTATATTATTGATTTGTATTAAAATGCATAGTATACTTAGGTTTAATTATTGATTTGTATTAAAATGCATAATATAGTTAGGTTATATTATTGATTTGTATTAAAATGCATAATTTACTTAGGTTATATTATTGATTTGTATTAAAATGCATAGTATACTTAGGTTTAATTATTGATTTGTATTAAAATGCATAATTTACTTAGGTTATATTATTGATTTGTATTAAAATGCATAATATACTTAGGTTTAATTATTGATTTGTATTAAAATGCATAATTTACTTAGGTTATATTATTGATTTGTATTAAAATGCATAGTATACTTAGGTTTAATTATTGATTTGTATTAAAATGCATAATTTACTTAGGTTATATTATTGATTTGTGTTGACGCCAATATGTCATTATAATTATTGTCGCATTTTTTATATCAAATGACATATAATATTGTTGCAACTGCTGCCCACCCTACATCCAAAATCAGTCTCCTTTCAAACCGCGTCCTGTCGACACCACCCACATCTCACCCGTTTTACCGCTCCTCATAACTCACCGAAATTCGCCATAATTGTTTTCTTACCGCGTGTGTGTGTGTGGGATCCTAGTGAAAATTGTGACCATCTAACAAGGCAGAGCACCAAGGAAAAGTCAAGTAAGTGAGTGTTCCTTTATCCTTCCTTTGCCTTGCAGTGGTTGCAACGAAACGCCCTTTAAAAATACAGTCCACTTTTCACTTCTACTTAATCTTTATCTTTAATTTCATATCCGCGTCATCATCATTTTGGTCCTTAACGAGTCGGATTTCATATTCATTTTGGTCAATCCGAGACGGATATGCTAACATTTTGGTATATCATTCTTGAACCGCATTCATAACTTACATCTCACACATATTACAATTAATAAATATATTAATGTATATTATAATATTAAATATACATATTTAATTTATTTTTATAACATGTCACAGGACATACAAATGTAGGTACATTTGTCGTATACACCACATATTTATTATATATTAAATCGCTCTTCTTTATAATTATTTTCTATGTGATATGCCATTATGTACCTATTTGTATCATAACTTATATAAAGGATTACTCACTTTCTAATATTTATATATCAACCCGCTATTAATATATTTATATAACATACCCGCATCAAATATAAAACATAATTCTACCCGCTCTGTATAATTTATCCACTCAGCATATATTTATGTCGTGTTAACCGCATCCTTTATAACGAATATAAATAGTTATTAATATAAACTTATTTATATTCAAACCGCATTTATTTATGACACGATATACCTATTTGCCATAGTAAAATGAACATAAAAGGTTATTAATATAAACTTATTTATGTTCAAATCGCATTTACATAAAATTTCCGCTATATATTTAAATAAGCACTTATTTTTTAAGTGCATAACCAATCCGCATTATACCTACATTATATCTATATAAGTACCTATGTCTATTATATACCTAACCCTAATTATATATTTATATTCTTATTTAAAACTATTAATTTAGTTCATAATCTACCGCAATATATATTTATTTTATAGCCTTATTTTTTTGTGTTAAAATATTGCACGGAAATAAATATATTATATTTTAAAGTACCCTACAATTTGATATATAATTCTTGTTACATCGTCAACTGTTTCGACCAAGGCGATAAAAAATATTCTTGTATTGCATCGAGTCAATAGGTACGTACTACTTCTATCAACGATAATAATAAAAACGTGTTAGAATTCGGCCGAACGAAACAATCGGAATCTGCGCCGACTGTTTAATATTATGTATTCAAAATTAAAGTTAAATTATTATTTGTTGAATTGATATTTTTATGTTATTAAATTATATTTATTAAATTACTTTTACCCGATTGCTTATTTTCCGCGCTGTCTTTCTACACATTTTCACATTATAAAATTTAATTCTTATCTTTTATACTTACTTATCTTTTAATTATACATATTTTGACGTGCCTATTATTTAAGACCATCTTTAATATATCGCAATTAGAGAAAATATAAATTCTTAAAATGGACGTCGATAAGAGCTTACTATTGCAAATAGCATTAGAAAAACTGAATTATATTTTTTCGTGCTTGCAAATGATTCATGATCGCTCTACCAAGGTGCAGAATGTACAAGATAATTTAGATATAATTTTCGCCGCAGTTTGTATTGACACACTGCGTATTGAGTTTGATGAAACGTTGGAAGAGTATAATATTTTAAATATGCGATTGAATAATGGAGAACCAGAGTTTGACATGTGGAATTCTTTCGAAGACATGTACTGGAGAGTGAAATATGTTATGTCAAAAATTGAATCTGACTCAAAAACGGCGTTAGACCAAGAGAACTTCTATTCAAGAGACATATATTCTCCCGATAGCTTATATGATGAAAGTCTAATTGACGTAAAAAACCCGCATCCGCATCAACCGCATGTCGCCACTACTGAATCTAATTTAACTACCGCACTCGCGCTCTGTTCAAATCCAATGACCGCGCCGCTCCTGATATTACGCAATCATCAGGTGAGCAGCTTCCCCTCTCTCATCCGCATAGACCGCATTCCGCCACCAGCGTATATTCTTCGACTCTTTTACATAATGCCGTGCTTTGTTCGACATCCATAACCACGCCGTCACCTGCAGTAATGCAATCGTCAGGTGAGCATCTACCTTCCTCACACCCGCATAAACCGCATTTCGCCACCAGTGCTTATTTTTTAACCGATTTGTATAATTCCGCATTCGGTTTGTCATCCATAATCATGCCGCCATCTGCATTTACCCAACTGTCACTTGAGCAGTTTTCTTCTCCGTATCCGCATATACAGCATACCTTCGCCAGTGTATTGTCTTCGACTGCTTTACATAATTCCGCACTTGTGCTTCGTTCGACTTACAATGGTTCGCCATCACCTGCATTTATGCAACCGTCAGATAAACATCTATATATTCCGCATCCGCACAAGCTACATGTTACTGGTAATGGATCTGCTTCAACCGCAGTTCCTAATTTGGTGCTCGGTTTGTCATCTTTTACCTCGCTGCCGCCTTTATTCACGCAACTGTCAGGTGTGCAGCCACCTCTCCCCCATCCGCATGCCGCAGATAGGGCATCTACTTCTCATAATTCCGCACCCGTGATCAGTTTGACGTCCTTTACCGCGTGGCTGTCTTTGTTTACCCAGTTATCAGTTGAACAGCCATCTCTATCGCATCTGCACGACCTGCATGTCGCTGCAATTGTATTTACTTCGACAGTTGAATATAACTCGCTCTGCTCGCTTAACGCATTGTCGCACACTAGTGTGAATATATCAAACGATAATCGCACACTTAGCGCCCAACGTAACGAGAACACAACTTCATTTCTCACAACGACAGTCGAATCTGTTTATGACGCTCATGATGTTAAACATATCATTAGTTGCTTATTAGATGGTGCATCTCAAAGTAACTTTGTGACATCAGAGTTTTATAATAAACTGAAATTAAATATTTACCTAAATAATATATCGGTTCGAGGTATCGGTGCCTCTAATAAATATACAAATAAATTTGTTTATTTTCAATTCTCATCGAAATACAATAAAGACATAAAATATAATATTACGTCGCTCGTTGTCGATAAAATTAACAATAATTTACTTTCAATACCTATCGATGTCTTCGTGTTACTTTTCCATTCCTCTGTAATTCTGCGCACTATACAGATTACAATCAGTTACGTTATTATGGAAACTGTTCCCGCTTTATTTAACCAAGAAAATTTAACTATAGCCTGCTGTACCACAGTATTTGACTTTATCGAATTTGATATAAATATGTCAAATAATGGTTTCTGGCAAATTTATAAATCGCAATCCGCTGTACCGCTCACTCTATCTTTGGAAAGGATTGAGAGTGAATACCTTTTTCGATCTGCGTATGATGCAGTTATATATGATAAATATCTCGAGAAAGAATATTTATCACCCGCGTCCGCTCATGACTTAATTTATCCCGCTTATACTTTAACATACCCCGCTTATAAATTAATTTATCCCGCTAATAATTTTATTTATCTCGCTTATGATTTAATTTACCCCGCTTGTATCATTATACCGCTCTACGTAATAACACAAAAGGTCATGTCTACGACCAAATTACGCAAGAATGCATCACTCAATGATGTACTTTATTGTAGTCCAGATTTACAAGGTGATCAGTTTACTATTATTTTTCATTTTCAGCTATCTCATATAGCACTCTCCGCTGATAGTAAACTGATGTTTTTGCAAGTGGCAATGAATGTCCATGATCGTCATTTCCGACTTATAATTAATCGCCTTAAGTCACAGAATCAGTTCACAACATATCACTTTAACAGGGTTTGTTTTGGACTCATGTTCAGGTCATGCCATACGCTTCGCTTCATGAAGAAACTTAATAAATTTAAAAATGCTTTGAATAGTATTTCCGCGATTCGTAGTGCTAATGTTCCTTATAAATTTAATAAAACCGCACAACATAGGATTTTGAGCGTAAATTATTCAAAAATAAATAATAATTTTGATTTTATATTTATTGCTTCTTATTTGAAATTTATTAAACGCATTATATTAGCTACTGTTATTAAGATATGGGACGTAACTGGACCAGTAGCGCCTGTCGTTCTATTCGCTAAATTAGTAAGAAAAGAGCTATGGCTATTAAGACTAGACTGGAATGGCAAACCGCACAGCCGCATCATAAATATTTGGGATATGTTCTGTTCAGAGCTTCCACTCTTTAATAAAACAAAAATACCGCGTACCTTAGGTATGCGTAATGATTTATGTGAATTGTGCCTTTCTTATGTGTACACTTCTTGTCAATCAGCGCTACCGATACGGAGTTATCTGAACAAATGATAGTCCTTAAAATTCAAAATAATTTCATCATATTATATGATGTATATATGTATACTTTATTTTATATATAATATTACTAAGTATCTTATATTATGATAATTTAACATTATTTACTTTATTATATATATTTTTTTATGTATAATTCCACGCATTGCATCACACATAACACATATTTGCATCACGCATTTCACTTTTTTTATTTAAACTTCCACGCATCCTACATACATACTTGCATCACGCATTTCACTTTTATTTAAACTTCCACGCATCGCATCATACATATTCGCATCACGCATTTAACTTTTTTTAAAGGTGACCCTTTAAGGGCGGGGAAAATGTTGACGCCAATATGTCATTATAATTATTGTCGCATTTTTTATATCAAATGACATATAATATTGTTGCAACTGCTGCCCACCCTACATCCAAAATCAGTCTCCTTTCAAACCGCGTCCTGTCGACACCACCCACATCTCACCCGTTTTACCGCTCCTCATAACTCACCGAAATTCGCCATAATTGTTTTCTTACCGCGTGTGTGTGTGTGGGATCCTAGTGAAAATTGTGACCATCTAACAAGGCAGAGCACCAAGGAAAAGTCAAGTAAGTGAGTGTTCCTTTATCCTTCCTTTGCCTTGCAGTGGTTGCAACGAAACGCCCTTTAAAAATACAGTCCACTTTTCACTTCTACTTAATCTTTATCTTTAATTTCATATCCGCGTCATCAATTTGTATTAAAATGCATAGTATACTTAGGTTTTATTATTGATTTGTATTAAAATGCATAGTATACTTAGGTTTAATTATTGATTTGTATTAAAATGCATAATATAGTTAGGTTATATTATTGATTTGTATTAAAATGCATAGTATACTTAGGTTTAATTATTGATTTGTATTAAAATGCATAATATAGTTAGGTTATATTATTGATTTGTATTAAAATGCATAGTATACTTAGGTTTAATTATTGATTTGTATTAAAATGCATAATATAGTTAGGTTATATTATTGATTTGTATTAATATGCATAATATACTTTGGTTTTATTATTGATTTGTATTAAAATGCATAGTATACTTAGGTTTAATTATTGATTTGTATTAAAATGCATAATTTACTTAGGTTATATTATTGATTTGTATTAAAATGCATAGTATACTTAGGTTTAATTATTGATTTGTATTAAAATGCATAATTTACTTAGGTTATATTATTGATTTGTATTAAAATGCATAGTATACTTAGGTTTAATTATTGATTTGTATTAAAATGCATAATATAGTTAGGTTATATTATTGATTTGTATTAAAATGCATAGTATACTTAGGTTTAATTATTGATTTGTATTAAAATGCATAATATAGTTAGGTTATATTATTGATTTGTATTAAAATGCATAGTATACTTAGGTTTAATTATTGATTTGTATTAAAATGCATAATATAGTTAGGTTATATTATTGATTTGTATTAAAATGCATAGTATACTTAGGTTTAATTATTGATTTGTATTAAAATGCATAATATAGTTAGGTTTTATTATTGATTTGTATTAAAATGCATAGTATACTTAGGTTTAATTATTGATTTGTATTAAAATGCATAATATAGTTAGGTTATATTATTGATTTGTATTAATATGCATAATATACTTTGGTTTTATTATTGATTTGTATTAAAATACATAATTTACTTAGGTTATATTATTGATTTGTATTAAAATGCATAGTATACTTAGGTTTAATTATTGATTTGTATTAAAATGCATAATATAGTTAGGTTATATTGTTGATTTGTATTAAAATGCATAATTTACTTAGGTTATATTATTGATTTGTATTAAAATGCATAGTATACTTAGGTTTAATTATTGATTTGTATTAAAATGCATAATTTACTTAGGTTATATTATTGATTTGTATTAAAATGCATAGTATACTTAGGTTTAATTATTGATTTGTATTAAAATGCATAATTTACTTAGGTTATATTATTGATTTGTATTAAAATGCATAGTATACTTAGGTTTAATTATTGATTTGTATTAAAATGCATAATTTACTTAGGTTATATTATTGATTTGTATTAAAATGCATAGTATACTTAGGTTTAATTATTGATTTGTATTAAAATGCATAATATAGTTAGGTTTTATTATTGATTTGTATTAAAATGCATAGTATACTTAGGTTTAATTATTGATTTGTATTAAAATGCATAATATAGTTAGGTTATATTATTGATTTGTATTAATATGCATAATATACTTTGGTTTTATTATTGATTTGTATTAAAATGCATAATTTACTTAGGTTATATTATTGATTTGTATTAAAATGCATAGTATACTTAGGTTTAATTATTGATTTGTATTAAAATGCATAATATAGTTAGGTTATATTGTTGATTTGTATTAAAATGCATAATTTACTTAGGTTATATTATTGATTTGTATTAAAATGCATAGTAAACTTAGGTTTAATTATTGATTTGTATTAAAATGCATAATTTACTTAGGTTATATTATTGATTTGTATTAAAATGCATAGTATACTTAGGTTTAATTATTGATTTGTATTAAAATGCATAATTTACTTAGGTTATATTATTGATTTGTATTAAAATGCATAGTATACTTAGGTTTAATTATTGATTTGTATTAAAATGCATAATATAGTTAGGTTATATTATTGATTTGTATTAATATGCATAATATACTTTGGTTTTATTATTGATTTGTATTAAAATGCATAGTATACTTAGGTTTAATTATTGATTTGTATTAAAATGCATAATTTACTTAGGTTATAATATTGATATGTATTAAAATGCATAGTATACTTAGGTTTAATTATTGATTTGTATTAAAATGCATAATTTACTTAGGTTATATTATTGATTTGTATTAAAATGCATAGTATACTTAGGTTTAATTATTGATTTGTATTAAAATGCATAATTTACTTAGGTTATATTATTGATTTGTATTAAAATGCATAGTATACTTAGGTTTAATTATTGATTTGTATTAAAATGCATAATTTACTTAGGTTATATTATTGATTTGTATTAAAATGCATAGTATACTTAGGTTTAATTATTGATTTGTATTAAAATGCATAATATAGTTAGGTTATATTATTGATTTGTATTAAAATGCATAATATAGTTAGGTTATATTATTGATTTGTATTAAAATGCATAATATAGTTAGGTTATATTATTGATTTGTATTAAAATGCATAGTATACTTAGGTTTAATTATTGATTTGTATTAAAATGCATAATATAGTTAGGTTATATTATTGATTTGTATTAAAATGCATAGTATACTTAGGTTTAATTATTGATTTGTATTAAAATGCATAATATAGTTAGGTTATATTATTGATTTGTATTAAAATGCATAGTATACTTAGGTTTAATTATTGATTTGTATTAAAATGCATAATATAGTTAGGTTATATTATTGATTTGTATTAATATGCATAATATACTTTGGTTTTATTATTGATTTGTATTAAAATGCATAGTATACTTAGGTTATTGATTTGTATTAAAATGCATAATATAGTTAGGTTATATTATTGATTTGTATTAAAATGCATAGTATACTTAGGTTTAATTATTGATTTGTATTAAAATGCATAATATAGTTAGGTTATATTATTGATTTGTATTAAAATGCATAGTATACTTAGGTTTAATTATTGATTTGTATTAAAATGCATAATATAGTTAGGTTATATTATTGATTTGTATTAATATGCATAATATACTTTGGTTTTATTATTGATTTGTATTAAAATGCATAATATACTTTGGTTTAATTATTGATTTGTATTAAAGTGCATAATTTAATTTGGTTTAATTATTGATTTGTATTAAAATGCATAATGCATACAGGTGTTTTTATTTTCATTTGACGCTTAAATTAAAGCTGTTCAAATAATACAATATGGTTTTTTTTTATTTTTTTTAATATTAATTCTCGCGCAACTTACAGGTGCTATGTCAAATAATATGAATTCAACATGCACCACATTATGGAGACATGCGATATTAGTCGTCTCACAGATCCAGACTAATGACACAATAATTAAAAACTGTCTTCACTCGTCCAATTATTGAATATGGTAGTCACCACTGGAGTGGCGCCCCCCAATACCTACTGAATACCCTCGACACTGTCCAAAGGCGTGCTATACGTCTGATTGATGATCCATCACTGACTGATGGATTGCAATCACTAGAACACAGACGCAGAGTCGGTATTTTAAGTTTATTCTATAGATACTACCACGGGAATTGCTCAGAAGAACTTGCATCTTTGGTCCCTCCTCCACCCACTCGCAACCGAGTCACTCGCTTTACTCAATCGCAGCACCCATTCACAGTGGACCTTCAACATATACGAACAAGTCGCTTCTCGAACTCCTTTATTAATACAGCAGCCCGACTGTGGAACGATCTTCCGAATTCTTTGTTTCCACCTTCGTACAACCTGGGTCTTTTTAAAATCCGAATTAATAAACTATTTTCTAGATTGCAAACCCCTCCCAACGCTACGTAGTGCGCTTCTTCGGAAGAGTACAATGGACCCAAATCCTAATAGCTGGTGTCCCCTACGTAGGCATGTTGAAACGAGTGGGTTGTGGCCAACACTAAACTCTCCACACCACAAATATTGACAATGAAATATTTTATTCATTCTAAATTTTACTACCAGGAATATAAATTTTCTAACGATAGTATATTTTCATGTTAAGATAGACAAACTATTAATGCCGTATAGTGAAGAATGCTTATGTTGTATGAAATATTTTAAAAAAAGCAGATAAATTTTGATTTAAAGAACGCGAGAGCATTTTCAAAATTTTGACACGTGATATCATATGAAGATTTTTTTGTTATTTATGGAAAGCTAATCAGTTCTATGTTCAAGCTCTTTACATTATAACATGAAATCAAATTACTGAACGTTTCCATACATAGAAATTTATCTAATTACATTTTTATTCATACTAAATGTTACTATCAGGAATATAAATTTTCTTCCGATAGTATATTTTTATGTTAAGATAGACAAACTATTAATGCAGTATAGTGAAGAATGCTTATGTTGTATGAAATATTTTTAAAAAAGCACATAAATTTTGTTTTAAAGAACGCAAGAGTATTTTCCAAATTTTGACAGGTGATATCATATGAAGAATTTTTAGTTATTTATGGAAAGCTAATCAGTTCTATGTTCAAGCTCTTTACATTATAACATGAAATCAAATTACTGAACGTTTCCATACATAGAAATTTATCTAATTACATTTTTATTCATACTAAATGTTACTATCAGGAATATAAATTTTCTTCCGATAGTATATTTTTATGTTAAGATAGACAAACTATTAATGCAGTATAGTGAAGAATGCTTATGTTGTATGAAATATTTTTAAAAAAGCAGATAAATTTTGATTTAAAGAACGCGAGAGCATTTTCAAAATTTTGACACGTGATATCATATGAAGATTTTTTTGTTATTTATGGAAAGCTAATCAGTTCTATGTTCAAGCTCTTTACATTATAACATGAAATCAAATTACTGAACGTTTCCATACATAGAAATTTATCTAATTACATTTTTATTCATACTAAATGTTACTATCAGGAATATAAATTTTCTTCCGATAGTATATTTTTATGTTAAGATAGACAAACTATTAATGCAGTATAGTGAAGAATGCTTATGTTGTATGAAATATTTAAAAAAAAGCAGATAAATTTTGTTCTAAAGAACGCGAGAGCATTTTCCAAATTTTGACAGGTGATATCATATGAAGAATTTTTTTGTTATTTATGGAAAGCTAATCAGTTCTATGTTCAAGCTCTTTACATTATAACATGAAATCAAATTACTGAACGTTTCCATACATAGAAATTTATCTAATTACATTTTTATTCATACTAAATGTTACTATCAGGAATATAAATTTTCTTCCGATAGTATATTTTTATGTTAAGATAGACAAACTATTAATGCAGTATAGGGAAGAATGCTTATGTTGTATGAAATATTTTAAAAAAAGCAGATAAATTTTGTTCTAAAGAACGCGAGAGCATTTTCCAAATTTTGACAGGTGATATCATATGAAGATTTTTTTTATTGTTTATGGAAAGCTAATCAGTTCTATGTTCAAGCTTTTTACATTATAACATGAAATCAAATTACTGAACTTTTCCATACATAGAAATTTATCTAATTACATTTTTATTCATACTAAACGTTACTATCAGGAATATAAATTTTCTTCCGATAGTATATTTTTATGTTAAGATAAACAAACTATTAATGCAGTATAGTGAAGACTGCTTATGTTGTATGAAATATTTTAAAAAAAGCAGATAAATTTTGTTTCAAAGAGCGTTAGAGCATTTTGACAATGTTGACACGTGATATCATATGAAGAAATTTTATGATATCTATGAAAAGCTAATCAGTTCTAAGTTCAAGCTATTGATATTCTTATATCAATATGAAATCAATGAACTGAACATTGCCAAATATAAAAAAATTCTCTTGTTACATATAAGTTTCATACAAATATCCATTAAATAAAATATAATTTTTGAAACCGTTGAATATTTTTCTTTTAACATTGACCAACTTTGAATACAATTTTATGAAGATTCTTGGTGTTGTATAAATAGTTGAAACCAAATTAAAATATCTCTAATTTCCAGGTCGTGAGAGCATTTTTTCAGTTTTAATAGATGAAATCATAAAGAAACATTGGGAAAAAATGAACCGTTGTCTATGGAAAACTAATCAGCTCTAAGTTTATGGACTTAACACATGTGATATCAATATGAAGTCAATCGGACTTATAGTTTGGGCTGCAGAGAGGACACAAATAAAAAACAACGTAAATGATGAATTCATAGAGAAGAAATCAAAAGTTGTCTATGGAAAACTAATCAGCTCTAGGTCTTTGCACTTTACACATATGATGTTAATATGAAGTCGATCAGACTTATAGTTTGGGCTGTAGAGAGGACACAAAAAAGATAAATGCTACGGCGTACGGCGTACGGCGTACGGCGTATACGCCATACACACAAACACATCACGACGAAACTCATAGTGTGCATTCTCTACATGATACCCATTGAGAAATTGATGTAAAAAAAATACGCTTAAATTTTGCGAAATCATGACTCTCCCCTATTCCATAGTGTGGAGAGTAAAAAAACTTATCAGGCGTTCGTCGGTTTATATGCGTGCAAACGTGCGTTTCACTGATGTGCGTTGGTTTTCTGTTGTGAAATCAGACACCTCTTTATTTATTTATATATTTATACATCTTCCTGTACATAATATAAACAAATATAATTGTATACTGGCGGGCTTATTGCCATTTAGCAATTTCTTCCAACCAACCAACTAAATTACAAAGTTATACAACATTGTGTATGTACAACAACAAAATAATAAGAGTAAAAGAAAATCGATATAGGTAACACTTATATACGAGTAAAACAAAAAAAAAATCATAGCAAGAAAAAAGGATACTTTACTATTCAGCCAGAATTTTTTTTTATTTTTTTATTTAAGTATTTGGCTTTTTCAACAGACCACACACACAACAAACAACAACACTACAAAATTAATTCAAGGACAAGTCCAATTACAGAAAAACGCAAATTATACAAACAACATGGTTATATAAATTCAACAAGTAGGTACTAAAAACGGAAACGAAAGAATGCAACAATAAATTAATGAAAAAAGAGCATGAATGGTCACACGATGGAGGAAAGGGTTAACGTAAGGGGAAAGGAGATGACAAGAAGTTCGCATTCAATAAAGTCTCACCGTCGCGACGTTCTTATTTCGCCTTCATCCTCTTCTTCTTCTTCTTTTGTTTCAATCTTGAAGATTGGTTGGCAGCATTAAATTGATGCGTCTCCTCCTCCACTCCGCTCTGTCTTCAGCGAATCTTTTCATCTCCGTGTAAGAGGTACACTGCATGTCGCGGCGCACCTGTTCTAAATACTCCCAGCGGGGACGCCCTCTGCCAGTTGTACCCTCAACCATTCCCTCCAAGATGATATGTAGGAGATCCTCGTGTCGCAGCACATGGCCTATCCAATTTGCATGCCTTTTCGATATGGTGTTTGACAGGTGCCTGGTTTCCTTAATTCTGCTGAGAACCTCATCATTTGTTATATGGTCCCTCCAAGATATGCCAAGCATTCGGCGATAGGTCCACATCTCGAAGGCCTCCAATCTTTTGCGTTCTCTTTCACCTATGCACCATGTCTCACAACCATATAACAAAATACTCCATACAAAATGTCTTCACTAGTTCCTTTCGGAGTTTAAGGTCCATGTAGTTGGACTCGAACATCTTGGATTTTTTGTTGAAGGCGAGTTTTGCCTGGTGAATGCGACTGTCCACCTCTCTACTTGAACGGCCATCCCATGTGAGTCTATTCCCTAGATACACAAATTCTTTCACATTCTTGAGAGCAGCTCCAGACATCAGTAGATTCATTAATTTGGTGTTCACAGTTTGTACCTTCATCTTAAAAATGTATAAATCGGTACTCGATCATAATCTAATTTTAATCTATCTCAACATTTACAGTCTTACTAATAAACGTGTTGTTAAAGTTACACAACCGTTTAACACCCGTGTAGGCAAAAACGTTACCAATAAACGCTGTGTAGCAGATCAGTTGGTCAACGACTGTGTATCTCTCATATAAATTTTACACAACGCTTGCACGCCTATCCAAGGTAGTTTAGCGGTGTTTTAAGACAAGTGTCATGTATCAAAAATCAAATTTGCATGTTTATATTGTTATATTATCTTAGAATAATATGAAGAAAAATCTTTTTAAATTATTTTACTATCGATGTTGTGCATAAGGAGCGAAAACTTGTTAATAAATAAGCCCCTTACAATATCTACAAACATGTTCGCATGGGCAGAATGCGCATACATTTATCTCTGATAATCCAACTGTCGATTTAAAATTTAAGAGATAAGTTCTAAATCAATACGTTCCCCAACTGAAAAACGAACATTCAAAGGACATAATACTCAATTATTCAGGTAAAAATAAAATGTTTATTCATAGCTATTATATTTATATAGACCAGATAATTGGTAACGTGTGCTGTAGCAGTTACAAAGAGATGAAGAGACTGGCGGACGATAGAGTTAAGTGGAAAGATTGAGTGTTTAGTGCAGACCAATCCTACAATTGTGACCCAGAAGAAGAAGAAGATATTTATATGGATTTTTTATAGTTATTTTTTTCTGGACAGCGCTTCGTTCTAATAGCTTTAGCAAAGGCTTACAGGACCTGCGCTACCGACACACTTTCTATTCTCACAGGTATGGCTCCCCTTGATCTGGAAACACAGCGACGAGCTTCAATTCACAACCTGTAGGTATAGAGGCCGAAGCTCAATTTTGGGTGGTGTTTCTCTCCCACCTGTAAATTTACCCACAGTTCGTGGAGAGATCGAGAACTTGGCCCGGAGTTCTCTTTTAGATGCTTGGCAACGTCGCTGGTCCTCTTCTTCCGTGGGCAGACTGACATTTTTATTTCTTCCCGATGTAAGGACTCGATTTTTTTCCTCGTGGATTGTTCCGGATTATTGGACCACGCAATTCCTTACTGGACACGGCAGTTTCAAAATCTATCTATTTCGTTTTCACTTATCCGATTCGTTCTCATGTCAGCTTTGTGACAACCCTGAACAGACTTCTGAGCATATCCTATGGGAATGCACTAACTTCTCCGTGTCAACTTTCCGACGAGAACTCTACGACGATGTCCGAGGGAATTTCTTTGGACCCATTGGACATGTGGACCTTGTAGCCACGAAGAGCAATTTTAGGGCTTTCAAGACTTTCTGTCTTAAATTCGGTGCACTATTATCTTCACTATCACTGAGCAGTGAGCCAGTTGTTTCAACATGATTAGCTCTCTTTGGCACATTAAGTGCAGTGTCTGCAAGGTTTTAGAGTTCTCCGGACTCTTCATATGTTCTTTCAGAGTTTTGCAAGGGGCCGTTATTAGTCCCCATAAGCAGTTCGGGTGGTGGTGGGGGAAGAACAGTTATTTTTATTTTGAGAAAACGAGAGAGGAGTCACGTCATATTCGCTTGTAGGTATGCAGAGGGATTTTGTTGTTGTATTCGCTATTTCATACAGCTTTTTTTTTTTTTTTTTAAAAAGAATGAATATGTCCTTGTATAACAAGTACATATACATCCTTATACATTCCCTAAACTAAGCATAAATGCTTGTACTATAGGTGAATGGAAATCGGTCGTGGCAGGATTCGAACTCGCGACCTCTGGGTTGCTAGCCCAGCGCGCTAACCGCTCTGCCACCACCCATCTCAAACTAAGTAAAGTTCGTCTCTTTCACAGTAATTATTTTGTACGAGAGATAATTATTGTTATGTGATTGCACTGGAGTGAAAGAGAAAATATTATGTCTGCAGTGTGTGTCAATTATTGTACAGGGTGTCTCAAAATAAAGTTTATAGTTAGTGGATCGATTAAAAAAAAGTAAGCCGTGTATCGATAAATGTTTATTAATTATTAAAGTTCAAAATTTGGGAATTCATGTCTTAAATATAATATACATAGTCCAAATGTTGACCCTCGCGTTCGCAGCACTCATCTAATCCAAGAATAAAATTACTTATGACGGCTTGGCAGGTGGACTCAGTGATGGCTACCATTTCGTGACGGATATTTTCTTTCAAATGCGCCAAGGAAGTCGGTTTACTGGCGTAAACTTTAGATATAAGATAACCTCATAGGAAAAAGTACAATCAGGACTGTGTGAAGGCCAATTTATGTCACCTCTCCTGGAGATCAATTTGCCTGGGAAAATTTCACGAACTCGTGGCAGAGATGTGATTGGACGTGTGTGACGTTGCTCCGTCTTGATGGAACCATGTTCTTTGGTTAAAGCCAGGAAAGTTTTGCAGTTCAGACACCAAGAAGTCGTCTAACATCTCCACATAACGCTCTGAATACAAATATAAACTTTCTTTTGACATATTATTTTTATACCTTGTATTGACATATTATTTTTATATCAAAGAAATGGATTTTAAGGTTATTTTCTAGAGTAACCTGCATATTTTAGTTTTCAGAAAGACTGTTAATCATCTAATGTTGCGGAAAAATAGTACTGTCCATTTAAAATAGGATTTTCAACTTTTATTTAGAGTTCTGTTTTAAATTGCTGGCGAGCACACCCGTTCAACTCGGAAGTCAAATTCCATGTGAAGCTTTGTCTGATTTTCCTTTTTTGTTAAGTGTCATTAGTATTGGACGTGTGTGAGGTTGCTCCTTCCTGTTGGAACCATGTTCTTTGGTTATAGCCAGGAAAGTTTTGCAGTTCAGGCACCAAGAAGTCGTCTAACATCTCCACATAACGATCTGAATACAAATATAAACTTTCTTTTGAGACACCTTGTACTATATTTTTCTCACTTACTGTCTTGTGTGCCCTTTCTTGGTGCTATTGTATGAATTTGTTAAACGGTGCGATATTTGAAGAGCGTTTTGTTCTCATATCGCCTGCTGAGAACAACAGTGACGAAACTCCGAAAATGAGATAAGCACGCTAAAGTATCTATAAGTTTTTTTATCTTTATTGTGTAAGAGTGACCAAACGTTTAGTTCAATTAGTTTCCGTTAAAATACGATTGTTGTCTCTCATGTCATTTTTTGACCTAAAGGATTTGCAGGATAAAACAACTAATAATAAGTGTAATGAAAACGCCGATAAGATAAAAAATTTATTTTAATAATATATCAATAATTTTTCTTTGCTCAAAAATTTGTAAAACAAAAAAATATTATGTTTGAAGTATTGATAAAAGTAATATAAAAAAAATGATAAAATTCTAATACAAGTTAAATTTGAAGTTTCTAAGTTATTAACATACAAAATGTATGTAAATTTGGTAATAAAACTTATAAATGTATCAGGTTTTCTATAAAACCCTGAAATATCCTAGTGCCAACATAGACTTATAAGCCATTTGTAAAATATAAAAATGGTTTTGAAAATAATGCAAAAGTGACCTATCTAATCTTTTAAGGATTAAGGATTTTTTTTATCTGATTGTTCCTAAAAGAATAGGATAAAATTAGAAGAAATCAGAAAGAAAACATTAAATATTCTTAAAAAACAATTTATGTATAATCCACTATTGAAATTTTGACCAAATGTTCAACCGCGTTTATCTCAAAAGAGCATATTTGGAGTTTGACTACTATTGTTCTCAGCAGACGATATAACGTGTCTATATATAATAATTGTCATTGACTATCACCCATATAATTATCTCAAGGCAACGCATGAAATTCTTGAGGAATCCTCAAGGTATGTGACGTAACAATTATTACTCTGAATAACGAAATCGTTTTCTAGGTACCAATGGCTTCCTTAAGATTTGTCTCTGTATATGGACATAAGTCGTATAGATTATCTAGGTAAAATATTAAGTAAAATGATCGACGAAGTTTTTATTTTGTAGAATTCTATAAGTTATATCAATAATTAAAAGTAAATAATTTTTTGATTCTACATGAATTTTATTATGTGCTATAGGCCTATTTCGCCTTGTTAAGGCAGCTTATGACTATTTTGACAAATTTTTCTTATATTTATAGATTAATTAATTTTTAGATGAGTCGATGGCAGAGCGGTTAGCGCGCTGGGCTACTAATCCAGTGATCGCGAGTTCGAATCCTGCCTCGACCGATTTCGTTCACCTATAGCACAAGCATTTATTTGCTTTTTTAGGGAACTTAGGAAGATGTATATGTACTTGTTTAACAAGGACATATTCATTTTTATTAAAAAAATATATGTAGGAGGAACTTACAGGTTTTTGTGATAGATTATTTAAAACTATTGATATTATACAATGCAAAAATGAAATAAATTTACTTTACTCTGGTTGGTTGAGACTATTTATTTTTTGACCAATCCCTATTTAAATAATTAATGAATTGATTTACTTTTAATTATAGATACTAAGCAAAAGTTACAGTTTTGGTGGAAACAGACTTTTGAATTGGAATAAATAAGTCAGGTTCAGATTTTTAGTGACACATTCAGTAAATTGCTTGAGACTTGTTACGAAGAGCCGACATTTTTGAAAGATCGCTTTTTGAATGATCACCTGCTATTAATCGGCTTAAACAAACGAATATTATTAATAATCTCGATTTAATATTATTTTGATTATCATAAATGTATTTTTGAAAATAGAACAAAAGAATTCGTGCAACAATATGTACTGAGCTGTACAAATTTCTTGAAAAACAAACATGTGGATGTTATATTGTATAAACATTTTGTATCAATATGTCAAAATGATATACTTTTGGCTTAGCACAATTACGCAAATACATTGAAAAATATTGAATTCAAACAATCATTAACATTTCTATTCAAACTTTTGTAAACAATACTAGGTATTGTACGTCCAAAAAACACGGAGTTCCGCAAGGAATTACATTTGGCCCAATACTGTTTTTATTATACACACATGATCGATTCCTTGCATTTGTTAAAATATACACGAGGGTGTCACTTGCCGGATAAAAATAAATTATATAAAAATTATAACAAGGTTAAAATTAAGTTTGATAATTTAACGAGGACCGTCGTTATAAATATTATCATAATAACCAACTGTGAAGAGCATTTGAAGTTGTAAGATACTGTTAAGATTCTTAATAGAATCTAACAACTTGATATGCAATGACGATAAGCTAAAAAGTTTCCCCTGGATAAATGACTAGTACGAAAAACGGTACAGACTTATTAAAAATAAATACGTTACGTTTTATACTATATCGTTATGGGTACTATAATATTCAAGTTATGTATTTTAGTATCTGTAATATTTTTAGTTGACAAATAAATATGTAAACTTTGTTAAAGTCACTTAACGTTAATCATTTCAATCTGTAGAGCACTAATGACACGCTATTCATACGTTTTTATCTTATCTTGATCTTTAAAATGTATATATTAGTACTCGTTCATAATCTTATCTACATTCAATTATTAAAAAAAATTAGATCAATGTATGGTATGAAATTTTTATAAATTTGTATAAATTTGCAAAACTAACCAATTAATTAAAAAAACAACACTCATACTCTACTCGCAATGCTCAAAGGTCTATTATCATAAAGAAAAAAACAAACACCACATTCGCGCAGCGTAATTTTAAATTTCTTGGCCCCAAAATGTACATATTATATTACCTGACGCTTGGAAAAATATGAAAATAGACACTCCGAAAAAACATTACACAGTTGGCATATATGTATGAATCCAATAATAAATAATGCTAATTCTATGTAGTTTGCTCGCTATTCATTCAATTATAATTTTTATTTATTAAGTCTTCAAGCATCTTAAATTGGTTAACTTATTGATACCTACAAATCGTATCTACATATCGGACGTCCTAAAACAGGTTCACCTAGTTGGACATCCAATGAGACAATATAAAAAGAATACAGAATTTTAAACTGTAGTACCTAACAGCTTATTTTAAACTGTCCAATTTGTACTATTGTTGCATTGTTATTCTGTATTTTGTATGTATATGTATTGATTTAAATAAATAAATTATCCAACTGTCGATTCGTTCATGAGAATTCAATTCTCTTAATGAATCGACATTATTAAGCCAAGATGCGTGTACGAAGGAAAATTTTGTATGGTGTAGTGGACTTTTTGCATGCTAATAACACCAACTAGAGGCCTCGCAGCATATATGTTCCGATACATGGATTTACTCAGAATTCGGAGTAGAACATTTTGTGTGAGTTTTGTGTGTGTGTGTGTCTGTGTGTCTGTGTGTGTGTGTGTGTGTGTGTGTGTGTGTGTGTGTGTGTGTGTGTGTGTGTGTGTGTGTGTGTGTGTGTGTATGTGTATGTGTGTGTGTGTGTGTGTGTGTGTGTGTGTGTGTGCGTGCGTGTGTGTGCGTGCGTGTGTGCGTACGTGCGTGTGTGTGTGTGTGTGTGTGTGTGTGTGTGTGTGTGTGTGTGTGTGAGGGTGTGTGTGTGTATGTGTATGTGTGTGTGTGTGTGTGTGTGTGTGTGTGTGTGTGTGTGTGTGTGTCCCTTATGACTTTTGATCCGCTCAATTTACAGAGCCCAAAATTTCAGAATAATATATAAACAGTTATAGGCCTACAAAACTTTTATACTCAGAAATGTGAATTTTTGTTTCAGTCAGGGGTTATCAACTTTTGAATTTTTACTTTATTTTTCCATATATCTCAGAAACCATAAAAGCTAGAACGCTGAAAATTGGTAAAAATATAGACAAATACAAAATCTCAAATTAGTTTTTTCAAAAAAATTCCAGGGTTTCTCAAACATTTTTTATTAAGAAAAATATTTTTTTATGATAAATTTATGAGTTTAACTGCCTATATTTCCAAATTTTTCAAAAATATCGAAAAAAGCCGAAACACCCCAACTAGATAATTTAATTTTCTATAAAAAATATATGCATTATATTAGCACATCTCAAACTTTTTTTAACAATTTTTATAAAAATTGAATTTAGTGACGACATTGCTTCATACAATTTGTATGTCAGTCGCCTATACACAATATGTAAGAAGACTTAATAGTTTAATAGGTACTTAATCTCCAAACATACATACAGAAACAGAACCATCATGCTGTTTTCATATTCCGGGTAGGAAAACAGGACTGACCTCCATACTGTCCTATCTTGACATACATACCAACATGTGTTAAAATTTTCAATAATTTGGATTTATGGGTTTATAGTTTGATTCTTATTCTTCAACTATACATACTATCGATATCGACAGTTGGATCTCATGTGTTACATGCAACTAGTAATTTAAAATATTTCTAAGGCTGTGTATCTCGAACAAAGATAAAAGTAAAAGTATAGTCAAAATACTTTGATTTCATAAAGTTGTTCAATACGTTTGGTTATTTTAATTGAAATCTAATGCCGTTGAACGACATAATTTTATGAATTCAAAGTATTTGAACAGATACTTTTGTTGAAACAATCAAGCCTAAATACTGTATCTATTCTAAATCAATTTGCCCTGCTATTGAAATTGACCAACTAGGTTTGTTAATAATTCACAATGTTTGT
Source organism: Molanna angustata (assembly GCA_963576475.1). Classification (NCBI taxonomy): domain Eukaryota; kingdom Metazoa; phylum Arthropoda; class Insecta; order Trichoptera; family Molannidae; genus Molanna; species Molanna angustata. The sequence continues at coordinate 7,130,897 of OY754983.1, read as the reverse complement.
TCAGTCAACTTTATTTGTTTAATTCAACCAAAAGCAAAGTTTTTTTATTGACAAACTTTTTAACATCTCAATAGAGACTACGGAGCCTAGTATGAACGATACGGAATCGATACTTGTCACCTAATAATTGGGAGATCCGTGGGATACCTATTACTTGTCACAAAAGTTAAAATGGTAGTATGAGCTGAGTGAATTCGTAAGTGAAATTAATTCTGTCCGATAGGAGGCGCGGTGAAATTATGAAACTAACAACTTTTCAACGTTTCTTAAAAATGGCGCATTTGCATTACGTTTTGGCTTTTTTTATTGACTCGGGAAGAAAATGAAAATAATCCAAATGAATATTACATTCAACAAAACATTATGCCTCGAAGAAATGATTCGTTTATAATACCTAAATGAAACTATAATTTCGAATTGGTTGATATTGGTTTTTACTCGGTTCATTATATTCAATAATATATGAATCAATATTTTATATAAATACAATAAAAGTGCTGTGCAATTAAGACATCTAATAAACAAGAGTTTTAATAAATTAATGTCTTGACCCAATTACATAAGATGAGTAGGAAAAAGTACTTGTATGATGCAAGTTGCATTACCTACGGACGGACAGTATTTCGCGATCTATACAGTATTTTTTAATCACGTTTTAATTTAATATAATAACGGTTAAAAACATCGATCGATGTAGATATATCATAAAAAGATCCAAGATAAACAAAGATCAAATATACTCAAGAAATTGAACACTTCATAATATAAACATACGATAAATAAAAAGTAATTGTGGTTATCTCCATACAAAAAAGTACATGGTGGTCACGTGATTCTTCCGGCATTTGTTGTAGAAAAAATAGATTAGGATTATGCGCCGATTGTGTATTGGTAAATTTCAAATTCAAAACAGAATTTTCGGCGCAATAAATTCGGTATAGCGGTATATTCTGTATAGATGATGCTCGGCGTTGAAAATAAACATTCTAATGATGATCGTCTTTAAAAAGTTTGCATCTAACAATGAGTATGACACAATACAATAACAACGTACTCAAGGTGGCCAATTTATAAAAAGGCGTACCTTTAAACCAGGTCATAATAATCCTTAAGGACGGGAGGCCTTGAAAGGACGTGAGGCGTTAAAAGGACAGGCAGCTCTGGAGGGACCGGAGGTGTTGAAAGAACTGGAGTTTGAAGGGACGGGAGGCTGAAGGAACGAAGGGCACTGAAGGGACGGGAGACTCTGAAGATATGGGAGGCTCTGAAAGGACGGAAGGCGCTGAAAGGAAAGGAGGCACTGAAAGGATGGGAAGCACTGAAAGGACGGGAGGCGTTGTAAGGACGGAAGGCGCTGGAGGGACGGGAGGCGCTGAAAGAACGGGAGGCGCTGACGGAACGGGAGGCGCTGAAGGGACGGGAGGCGCTGAAGAAACAGAAAGCGCTGAAGGACCGGGAGGTGCTAAAGGGACGGGAGGCATTGAAGGGACGGGAGGTGTATATGACAGGAGGTTGATAGGACGGAAGGTTGAAAGGCACTGAAGGGACGGGTAGCGCAGAAGGTGCGGGAGGCGTTGAAGAAACAGGAAGCTCTGAAGAAATGAGAGACGATGAAGGGAGGGGAAGCATTGAAGAGACGGGAGGCTGATAGAACGGGAAGCTGAAAGGCGCTGAAGGGACGGGAGGCGCTGAAGGAACGGGAGGCGCTGAAGGAACGGGAGGTGATGAAGGGACGGGAGGCACTGAAGGGCCTGATGGGACGAAATGTACTGATGGGCCTGAAGAGACAGGAGATACATAAGAGCCTGAATAGAGAGGTAACACTAAAAGGACGGAAGGCACTGAAAGGGCGACAGACACTGAAGGAACGGGAGGCGCAGAAAGCACTGTAGGGACGGGAGGTACTGAATGTCTTGAAGGGACGGGAGGCACTGAAGGACGGGATGCATTGAGCGTAAGGGAGGCACTGAGCCGAACAGAGGCACAAAAGGGATGGGTGATACTGAAGGCACTGCAGGGAAGGGAGGTAATGAATGGCCTGATGGGATGGGAGGCTCAGAAGAGACGGGGGCGTGAAGGGACGGGGGGCGCTGAAGGGATGGGAGACGCTCAAGGGATAGGAGACGCTGCAAATACGGGGGTGCTGAAGGAACGGGAGGTGCTGAAGGGACGGGAGGTGCTGAAGGGGCGGGAGGTGCTGAAGGGACGGAAGGCACTGAAGGGACGGGAGGCACTTAAGAGACGGGAAGCGCTGAAGGGATGGAGGCGCTGAAGGGGCGGGAGGCGTTAATGTGACGGGAAGCACTGAAGGGGTGGGAGGTTCTGGGAGGAGATCCTGAAGGGACGGGATGTGCTGAAGGGCCTGTTACAACGGGAGGTACTGAAGGGCTGAAGGGACGGGAGGTACTGAATGGCCTGAAGGGACGGGGGATACTGAAGGTCCTGAAGGGACGGGAGCTACTGAAAAGCCTATAGCAACGGAACTGATTGGCCTGAACGGACGGGAAGCCTTCCCTTCAGTACCTCCCGTACCTTTAATGCCGCCAGTCCCTTCAGTACCTCCCGTCCTTTCAGAGCGCATATGTAATATGTATAACCATATAAACATTACGATTTATAAGTATATACCTATGTATAATTTTCGCCAAATATCTTGAAGGATCTCCCGGTTGCGCAGAGCGCGAATTTGTGTCTTTTTGCTTCGTTGGTTTACATGCAAATCACTCACCTTCTCGACTAAAAGTTCAAGATGTTTGTCTACAACTTTTATCGAATTTTTTGGTTTTATCGAATTTTTAATTTTCCCAATGGCAACACTGTAGTGCTGTACAAGTACATTTTTTTCATGTGCCCACACCACTATACAAATGACAAATTGAAATATTGGAAATATCTTGGAGGAATAAATATCGATGTCGCCTCGTCATTTATCAATAATGACCAATAATGACAATAATCATTTAATTAACTAAACAAAATGTTTAGTAATACTATACGAAAAGTTTATTATATCCGCGAAAGTGTAAAAAAAGTGTATTCGTAATTGAAAAAGGTTAGTACCTATTTGTTTAATTTAAGAAACACGATATATTTTAAACGATTCCATTAAAATCATATTTTATTTGTAAAAAGTTCAGTTTAGTATTGTAAAAGTATTTACTTTTTAGTGAAATATACAATTTTAACCAACTGAACTTTAATCCTAGGAAATTTAACGATCGTAATATTTATTTTGAGTTAGGTTAGGTTCAAATGACACATTTATGTTTTGCAACATTTCCGTGAGGAATGAATTGAAATCAATTTCTCCTTTGCTGGGGATCGAACCTAGGACGCCTGCACATAATTCAAACGGTTTACCAACTGTGCTACTGCTGTCGGCAAGTCATATTTGTTCTTGTTTCAAGGACATACCCATTCCTTGAGTAAAAACAATTCTATGCCAGTCAACAGATATTATGCGTTGGTCATAATTCAGTGCTCAACTGATTTTTCTCTTTCAGAATTTAACCATCTTCAGAGAATGAACTGGGATAAGACGAGTGGAGAATCTATTCTGGGCTGATAATCTAGGGATATCTTCCGGGGAACAACAGGGACATGAAGAAAAGAAAAAGTCTGAGATCTACTCGTCAAATATGTTCAACGACATATTTTTTTTTTATGTAAGTACCTACATATTATGTTTGTGTCAAAATATTGAACATTGGCATTATTGCCATTTAATAATTTCTTCCAATCAGCCCCCCTAGACAACATGCCATTAAAGCTAAGCGTTATATCGCTAAGCGATAGAAATGTATGAAATTTGTGGCTGTCACGTGTTGTCATAGCGACCAATTTCATACATTTACTATCGCTTAGTGATATAACGCTTAGCTTAAATGACACGTTGTCTAGGCCCCCAGATACAAAGACAACATATTATGTTTTGTAAATTGTTCATATACAATTGTATAAATTAAAATGGTAAAAGAAAATCATCACAAACTAAACGAGTGGGTTGTGACCAACGCTAAACTCCTCACTAACAAGTCATTCTATAAAGTATTCAAATTTTATATGGAAAATATTTAGCATTTTCAGAAAATAAGTTTGTTTTACTATTTTTTATTTAAATATTTTATTATGAAAACTTGATATTTCTTCAATGCCATTTTATGAAGGTGATGTGCCTTTTTACCAATTTGAAAATAAAAATTTCAAATTTAAAGTTTCCTGAGCTTGGGGTCATGTTGAAATATTTGATAGTAATAAAAATTGAGAAGCACTATTCAGATATCCTTCAAAATCTAATGGGGTTTAATGAGATATACAAATTTGCAAAATTTGAAAAAAATCGAATGAGTACTTTAGTTTATAACGATATAGTAAAATAAACATGCCGTACATAGCACACACACAGATACATTGTGATGAAACTTTCAGAATCCAATCTCAGCATGATACTAGTTGATAATCTGCAATAAAAAAAAATAGCCTTAAAAATTGTGAAATCATAACTCCCCACTATATCCTCTTGGGTTAGTGAGGAGTAAAAATACATACAAAAAAATATAAATAATGTTTATAATGAAAAAAGCATTTCATTAATAAAAACAAAATTCGCTATACTTCAAAGAGTACCTACCTATGTGTTAACAGATATTTTTTTTTTAGAAAATAAAGAGAAAGGCAATTGTGGTTTCACTTCGTCCACGAATCCAGGGCCACGAGCACAGGCGACCAGAATACCAGCCAGAATAGATGAGCCAAATGGGCTTGCGACCATGTTTGAGGGCTTAAAGGGATCCTTTATGACTTGAGTCACGCTCACCACTCAGCAACCAACCTACGATTGATACTCCACTCCCCTGCGGAACCAAATCAAATCGGACGCGGATAATGCTGCTTTTACCACTCTATCCAAATTTTCTTTTATTTTACCTCTACGGAGACTTAGGTCCTTAAAATAGAATTTAAAACTTTGCAGGCAGGCCTCTCGCCCCCACCTCTACAGCATATATATTTGTGTTAAATCCATTTTGAACTGTTTTATGTACCAGTTCCTTGTACTTGATTAGCTTGTATTGGTGGTCTTTGGAATATTTGTGTCCCATGGAACAGTCAGCTCCACATAAATAGCTCTTTTCAATGAAAGAGAGTATATTGTCAAGTCAGGCCTAAGAGATGATTTGCAGATCTCCTTTGGAAGCCTCTCTCACAATTTCAAGCACCTTATAAATTGCAATTGAAGATGTTATATCCAAACTAAGACTATACCAGATATTCATAGATAATTCATATAAGTTATAATGAATTCAAATATTCATATGCTATAATGAATACAATTTAATATTTAACAAAAAAAATATTTACACTGTTTACAGGTTCAGATGATATGGCCACATTTTAAGATGACCAACAGTCACTGATCTAGCCCAGGATAGGCGAGATTGGCGTAGTTGAATTTAAAGGAGAGGCAATCCCAGCTAAATTGGACCACAGACAAAGCGAAGAAGACAATGCTTAATTGATTTTTTTTTTATATTTTTAAATCATTGATAATACTTTCAATATACAATTCTGCTATATAACTAGCATCGTCAGAATTGATTTATCCAACTGTCGATTCGTTCATGAGAATTCAATTCTCTGAATGAATCGACATTATTAAGCCAAAATGCGTGTACGAAGGAACATTTTGTATGGCGTAGTGGACTTTTTGCATGCTAATAACACCAACTAGAGGCCTCGCAGCATATATGTTCCCATACATGGGTTTACTCAGAATTCGGAGTAGAACATTTTATGTGAGTTTTGTGTGTCTGTGTGTGTCTGTCCCCCCCCCCCTATAACTGTTGATCCCCTCAATTTACAGAGCCCAAAATTTCAAAATATATAAACACTTATAAGCATACAAAACTTTTGTACTCAGAATGGTGAATTATTGTTTCAGTCAGGGGTTATCAACTTTTGAATTTTTAGTTTATTTTTCCATATATGTCAGAAACCATAAAAGCTAGAACGCTGAAAATTGGTACAAACATAGACAAATACAAAAACTCAAATTGGTTTTTTCAAAAAAATTCTAGGGTTTGTCAAACAATTTTTTTTAAGAAAAATATTTTTTTTATGAAAAATTTATGAGTTTAACTCCTTATATTTCCAAATAATTTAAAAATATCGAAAAAATCTGAAACACCCCAACTAGATAATTTAATTTTCTATAAAAAATATTAATGTTGTATTAGCACATCTCAATTTTTTTTTAACAATTTTTGTAAACATTGAATTTAATGACGACATTGCTTCATACAATTTATATGGCAGTCGCTTACACACAATATCTAAGAAGACTTAATTGTTTAATACTAATCTCCAAACATACATACATACCATCATGCTGTTTTCATATTCTGGGTAGGATCAAAGGAATGCCCTCTATACTATCGCTATCTTGACATACATACCTACATGTGTTGTATAGAAAACCAAATATCTTAAAATATTAAATAATTTGTATTTATGGTTTTATAGTTTGGTACTTATTCTTCAACTATACATACTATCGCTATCGACAGTTGGATCATCTCATGTGTTAAATGCTACTAGTATTTGATTTAACATATCAGTCTTTTTTGAATACTGTATTAAAGTATATGTTTCTTAAACAATTAATTATATATTAAAAATGAACCACAAATATAAAAACACGATATTTGATAATATAAATTTATTATATTATTTAAATGAAATTAAAAAAAAGTACTAACATAAGAATCTAATCTCTCAGTTCTTCATTAACATAAGTTCAGTATAATACAGTGTGAGTTTTATAGAGATGAGATAACAAAGTATCATAATATTATGAACTTGCAGATTTATATTTTTCTATTTATTTTTGTTCCCAAAAAACAAATATTGTATTAATACTAAATAATTATAATACAAATAACTGATTGTCTAAAAGTATCTATTAGTCAATTTTTAGATTACAATGTTTCTGTATGAATTCATAAAAAATTCTGTATGGATGTGCATTTATATAAATTGAAATGACTAATAGAAACAGAAACTTTACAAATTTGTGGCATGTTTCAGAACACTTTAATCTGGTGAAGCAAATATCTCTTAATTATAGAATTGGTGTAAATAATAAAATAAAGTGTAGGTATTTTACAATTTTGAATTCTGCATATATTAAATTGTTTTTTGAAGAGTTTCATTTTTTTTCCTGATATATAATGATACCTACATTATTTACTTGTGTATTTTATGTTCATAAAATATATAAATCTCTACCAATCTATTAATTGAGTTTTTATTTTACGTTTGGTATGTCATAAAGAATTTCTTGAAAAGCTGTTCTTGAAATGTCAATCAGCCAATTATAATTCTTTCAATGCTCATCATCAGCAATGGTGCTACAGCCCGGTGAGGGCCTTGGCCTCCTCAAGAAACTGCCTCCATCCCGCCCTGTCGACAGCAAGTACTTTCAATGGTAGGTATGTATAAATTAATGAAGGGTGTCAAATTTGAAATTTTATAAATAGATATAGGTACCTAAGTGCTATGTCATATCACCCCGTGCAAAGTTTCACATGTTTGTACGTTCCAACTTAAGGGAAAGCATTCAAATGGTTATACCATATTTTTATTGAATGACTTTTACTTCTTAACTTCCATTCCTTTTGTTTGACCATATTTATTTATTAATGACATTTTTATTAGATTCTCATTTGTGAACCTGTCATAGGTTAGAGAACCGAGCATCACATCCTTTATTTTTGCATACATTATTCGCTTCATACATGTATGTCTATAAATTAAACTTCTTTCAGAATATAAAACACAGTCGTGTCAATGTTTTCTTGGAATCCTCTCATGCCTTTATCGGCTCTATTTTATGTCAATTTTTCTTTCATATTACTTAGCGTTTATGTAGTTTCTACTATATCTTTCAAGTAAATAATGGACTTGCAACTTCCAGAGCTCTAAATCACAGGAAAACTGCCTCCAGCTACTCGTCTTATGTTAACGGCTCATCTCATAATATTATATTATCAAACAGTTCAACAACAGATTTTACTATAGCGTCTCAGATGATCATTTTATGTGTCTTCGTATAATATTATGTGTCCTATAACATTATGAGCTTCGATAAGAGACGACGAAACTTAACAGATATCATATTCCTCTACAAAATACTTATTGAACTCTCCAGAGCTAACAGAATCAATCAATTATAGAGACCCACTCGACAATTGAACTTTTCAACTTAAGCAAATGTAAAATTAACACATATAAACTCCTTTATTAATCGCAGTTGCAACTCATACAATCAGAAATACTTAACGATTGATCCATCTTACGTTAATCTTGACTGCTTCAAAAAAAAAGTAACTGCTATCCACGTTACAACAGTAAATTTATTATCATACATACACCCTCCCACAAAACCCACATACATACTTCCATATTTTACTTCATCATCCCCATACCGGTCACCGTCCTATTAGGCATAAAAAAATGCAAACTTATTTTCTGTGTTATCTGTTAACCATATTATACCGTTTAACTTTTTTTCCTTGTAATGTTTTCATAAGGTGTGGAGATAGATCACCCGTGCGAAGTACAGTGACCAAAGGACAAATAATACCTCATCATACTAAATATCAATGTATTGTGGCGATTGTATTGGCACAATTATACTTTATTTATACCTATGTATACTGAATATCTACCTACCAAATTTACTTAACTATTCTCAGCTTTTAAAATAATATAAGACATCTCTATAATTGGCTTTGATATGTGTAATGCTTTTAAGCAATTTGTGAAATAGCTGTTGAGATGAAATAAAATAAAATATTGTCTTATTGCAGTGGTTCTTAACCTGGGTTCGATCGGACCCCAGGGGTTCGGTGGAGGTCAAGAACCCCGACTTATGATTCGTGGTGACACCTTTCTTTATTATAATATAGGTATTATATTCTTGTCTCAACTGTATATTATGTCTATTTATTTATTCATCTTTCTGTACATAATATAAACAAATATATTGTACACTGGCGGGCTTATTGCTATTAGGCAATTTCTTCCAACCAACCAGATAACAAAGTATGACAAAATTGTGTAACAGAATAAGAGTAAAAGTAAACCTTCCTTGTCGGCCTTCGTGGCTCAGATGGTTGGGTATCAGACTACTGATCCAAAGGTCCCGGGTTCGATTCCCGGTGGAACCACAGTTTTGAATTGTGTTTTCAGTCTGAATCTGTGAGACGATTAATATCGTTAGTCTCCAGAATGTGGCAACTTGTTATTGGGTGCGTGTTAAATTAATATTTGACATAGTACCTGTTAGTTGCCTGAGAAGCAATATTAAATAAATAAATAAAAACAAAGAAAATATATATAACACTAAGATACTATTAAACAAAAAATAATAATAATTCATAACAAAAAAAGGATAGGGTAGGGACAAGGAGAGGAAATTGGGATCAGGTGTTCAGGGATAAATATTCCTTCTTTAGTTTTTTCTTGAAAATATAAAGTGAGTTAGACAACACAATTTCCGGACTAAGGCTATTCCATAATCTTTCTGGTTGTACTTCGAACAAAGAGCTGAGAAATTATGGATAGAGTTGTACGTTCAGCAGATCAGAGTGGAAGTCCATGATTGGATAAATAAGTGAATTTGCTTTTGAGGTACTGTGGCAGGTTTTGATTCGAGAGAATAATGACAAAATGTGTATATTGTGCCCCTGGCGTATCCTGGACCAACAAAGAAGAAGGTAAGATGATATAATATGATCAAATTTTTTGAACCCAAAGATGAATCTGATACATATATTCTTGTGACGTTCAAGTTTATTGAGATGCACTTCATTAGCATACATCGGCATAATCAAACAATGGAAGAAGAAATGATTGAGCTAGAGTTATTTTACAACGGAATGGAAGAAATATTTAGTACTACTTAAATGCATTGTGTTATTTAGTACTACTAAATGCATTGTGTATGGCAAATTAAGCTTCATTACTGGCATAAGTTCTTTATTAATTTTATTTCCTACTAACATTCTGTTTTTATATTCTCATTGAATAACTATGTAGGTGGATAAACATATTTTTTTAACATATTTATGTAGGTACTTATATTTATTTATTTCATTTCAGTAAACTACAGCTTTGTAAATTTGTGGTTACATATTATATGGTGCTGTTAAAATTAGTACAGGCCAATGATGTTTTCTTCTAATTAAAATAATAAAGTAGAAATAATATTTTGAATAACAATAATAAGAGAAAAATATGATTGATATAAAAAAAAAAACAATACAAAATAAGAATAAAATGAGGAAATAGAGGGATTATTGGTGTAAAGGAAAGAGCTTGTTTGAAGGAGTTAGGGAACTGGTTTTAAAATATCTTTATTTGTTTACGGTAAGTTTCTAAGGAGTCATGGAAAATGTCTGTGTGATTAAATTTTAGATTGTTGTCATGTTGAATTCTGTAAATATTCGAGTTATATCTGTAATTAGTATGGCAAGTAGGTAAGTAGATGAAATAAATTTTTCAAACGGGTGTGCCTGTTATAATAATATTATAGAACTAAACAATATTGCTTCACCACCATTTTTAACTCATGTTAGTTCGTCGTGTAAATTTAAATCTAATGCTGTACAAATAGTTTTTTCTTTAAATTAAACATCAGACAATTTTAAAAATCGCTTATTTTGCGGCATTATATTTATATTTGTAAAGATTTTAGTTATTTTCGTTTTCCTCGTAAGTAAATCAATATGAAATACGCCACATTAACCTTGACGAAACGTCAAACAACTGTGATTTGTAGATTCGACCAGCCCTCTACCAGACGAAATTATTCCGTTGACATTGCCTTAAAATCACCTGCGGAATTCGCTCATACTACCACTTTTAAGATTTTAGTGATATTTGTGTGATATGGTATGGAAATTATATACCCGAAACGCTCGTACTACGACATTGTGATTAGTCAAACCGTTTCCGTTGGGGATATGGGAGAAATCTCACTGTATCTCGTACTACGCGCCTAAGTCGGAATATTATAGAAGAATCAGGAACTGAAGGCACCTACGGGGCTTACGACCTGTCATCGCCTGATTTGATCATTTACGTTCACCAATTATGCATTCTTATTGAGTTCCATTATAAATGTAAATTTTGAAAGTTCTATATATTTGAATAATGAGTAACGATTCACCTGAAAATAAGACATTATTACTATTGCTATATATGAAGTAACGAAGAATCCTTTTTGTAACGCCATCTATTGAGAGATTGGTTTATTTGTAAACAATGAAAGCAACAGTCCTCATAAATGGGGTGACGGTGTTCATTCACAGATGTCACCCGTGAACTGCGCCAGAAAAATTATTTCATTTTTGGCTTTTATACCTACTTGTACCAATGTGTATGTAAATCAAATATTTTTTCAATTGCATATATGCAAACATTGGATTTTTTTCCCTATCGGGAGTCAAATGATAATTTTTTTACCAATATTTTTAACATCACAATAGAGACGAAGTTGGAATTATTATAGAAGAACCAGGAAATCTCAAAATGCAGCAAATTAAAATTCGCTAAACCCATCAAAATCGTTAATTTTGATAAAACACCTTTAAATCACAGCCGCCATATTGGTTTGTCATATTCTCAAAAGCAAACAAAGAATTTTAAATTATTTCGAAATCTACACATTCTAATTAGTATATATCTAAGTTTAGTTTGTCGATCAACAATTCTTGATAGAACTCCATTGTATGTATGTTGATATGTTATAAATATAAAAAAAAATACTTGGTAATAGTTCTAATCTACATATAAGAGAATTTATTAGATTATCGACGCGTCGAATAAATACTCTTCTTCTTCTTCTGCTTGTTCTAGTACTGGGTACTGTTTACTCTCGGATTCACTCCTGGGAAGCGGATGTCCAGCTGTCCTTCCATCTCTTTGGCGGTCGTCCAGGGGGTCTGCTGGTTGACGGTATCTCGTCTGCCGATCCTCCGAATTTCGGAGTTTCGTACTCAATAATACAATAAATACAATACAATAAAACTATGAGTTCTTATAAATACAATAAAACTATGAGTTCTTATAAATACAATAGAACTATTACCAAGTATTTTTAACATAAATCAATATCCATCTTGAAAAGTAAAAAAAAAAACAAGAATATGTTTAAAACTAGTTGCATGTAACACATGAGATCCAACTGTCGATAGCGATAGTATGTTTAGTTGAAGAATAAGAATCAAACTATAAACCCATAAATACAAATTATTGAAAATTTTAACATATGTTGGTATGTATGTCCAGATAGGACAGTATGGAGGTCAGTCCTCTTAGATATTAAGTAGATACATATCAAACTATTAAGTCTTCTTACATATTGTGTATAAGCGACTGCCATACAAATTGTATGAAGACATGTCGTCACTAAATTAAATTTTTATAAAAATTGTTAGAGAAAAATTGAGATTTGCTAATACAATATAATATTTTTTATAGAAAATTAAATTATCTAGTTGGGGTGTTTCGGCTTTTTTCGAAATTTTTAAAAAAAAAAGTAATATAGGCAGGTAAACTCATAAATTTATCATAAAAAAAAATTTTTTTTAATAAAAAATGTTTGAGAAACCCTGGAATTTTTTTGAAAAAAAACAAATTTGAGATTTTGTATTTGTCTATGTTTATACCAATTTTCAGCGTTCTAGCTTTTATGGTTTCTGAGATATATGAAAAAATTAACCAAAATTTCAAAAGTTGATAACCCCTGAATGAAACAAAAATTCACAATTCTGAGTATAAAAGTTTTGTAAGCCTATAACTGTTTATATATTCTGAAATTTTGGGCTCTGTAAATTGAGTGGATCAAAAGTTATAAGGGGGGGACAGACAGACACACACACATACAAAACTCACATAAAATGTTCTACTCCGAATTCTGAGTAAATCCATGTATAGTAACATATATGCTGCGAGGCCTCTAGTTGGTGTTATTAGCTTGCAAAAAGTCCACTACACCATACAAAATTTTCCTTCGTACACACATCTTGGCTTAATAATGTCGATTCATTAAGAGAATTGAATTTTCTTGAACGAATCGACAGTTGGAACAGACGTCTTTTTTAAAATCTCATAATTTAGCAAAATAAAACTCGATAATCTCAACATAATCGTTCATTTTAAAAAACCACCTTTAAATCATTGCTGTTATATTGGTTTCTTACATTTTCAAAAGATAACAAAATTTTCAAAATCTACGCCTTTTAATCAGTAAAAATCGATATCTGTCTTGAGAAGTCAAAACAAGAACAAGAAAAAGTTTAAAAATAGAAGTCTTCTTAAATCTCAAAATGAAGCAAGGTTCTTCTTCTTATTTATAGTCGCCATGTCCCATCATACGGGGTCGGCTTTCCTAACCATGCATCGCCAATAGTTTCTCTGCTCCGTAACCTCCTTTATTAGACTCAGTTTCTTCATGTTCCTTTGGACATTCGTCAGCCAGGAGCTCAGGCAGGAGGAAAGGCACTTCTTCAAAATGTAGCAAGTTTGAACTTAATAATTATCGCTTATTTTGTAAAACCTCGTTTTAATCACTGCCGCCATCTTGGGTTTCTCGAAGTATTTTGAAATCCTAAAAAGAAGGAAATCGGTTCAGAAAATTAAGTTTTTTCTGATACCTAATATATATAGTTCACGCACGGTAAATTGTCCATTCGGTCAATTGTCCATACGATAAATTGTCCGCACGGTCAATTGTCCCCGCGGTCAATTATCACCACGGCCAACTGATCCCACGGTCAATTGTCTGTGCGGTGAATTGTCCCCATGGTCAACAACTGTCCATACGATAAATTGTCCTCGCGGTCAATTGTCCATTCATTAAAAAGGGCTTACGGTCATGTGTCCGCGGTCAATGAGCTATGGTCAATTGTCCGTGGCCAATCGGCTACGGTCAATTGTCAAATATTTTTAAGTGACCTCAAACTCAGGAAACTTAAAATTTGATATTTTTATTTTCATAATGCTTAAAAGGCACGTCACTTTCTTGAAATTGCATTGAAGAATTAGTTTTTATGCTGAAAATGCTGAAAATTTTCCATACCAAATTTGAACCCTTTGTAGAGTGGCATGGTATAGCGTTGGCCACAACCCACTCTTTAACAATCATTTTTAAAATAGCTATAACTATACGTTATCGTACAGAAAAAAAATGTCCTTATAGTGTGGATAGAAGCTTATGTAAAAACTGGTTAATTAGAAGAAATTTCGCCACTTGCGCAGGGTGCAAGGGGGAGTTTATTATTATTTTTATAAAATGATAGTGAATGTCGGAGATGTTTTTTTTTCATTTATGTTCATGAGTAGCCCCTGTCTGATTGTTCTGAATATGACAAAAATTCAAATTTTGAATTCTAATAACTTGGATCGGCATCATAATCTTTTCATGAGCACGCTATAGTTATTTGGCGGCTTAAATTTATCATGATTTCAGTCATTTTGTCGTTTTGGATTCAATTTTCCAACTGTCGATTTGTTCATGAGAATTCAATTCTCTGAATGAATCGACATTATTAAGCCAAGATGCGTGTACGAAAGAACATTTTGTATGGCGTAGTGGACTTTTTGCATGCTAATAACACCAACTAGAGGCCTCGCACCATATATGTTCCCATACATGGATTTACTCAGAATTCTCAGAAATTTGGTATAAACATAGACAAATACAAAATCTCAAATTAGTTTTTTAAAAATATTCCAGGGTTTCTCAAACATTTTTTATTGAGAAAAATATTTTTTTTGTGATAAATTTATGAGTTTAACTGCCTATATTTCCATTTTTTTTAAATATCAAAAAAAGCTGAAACACCCCAACTAGATAATTTAATTTTCTATAAAAAATATTAACATTGTATCAGCACATCTCAATTTTTTTTTAACAATTTTTATAAAAATTGAATTTAGTGACGACATTGCTTCATACAATTTGTATGGCAGTCGCCTACACACAATATCTAAGAGGACTTAATTGTTTGATACTAATCTCCAAACATACATACATACCATCGTGCTGTTTTCATATTCTGGGTAGGATCAAAGGACTGACCTGCATACTATCCTATCATACATACCTAGGTACATGTGTTGTATAGAAAACCAAATATCTTAAAATATTAAATAATTTGTATTTATGGGTTTATAGTTTGGTACTTATTCTTCAACTATACATACTATCACTATCGACAGTTGGATCTCATGTGTTACATGCAACTAGTTCATACAAAATTTGAATATTTTTTGATACGTTAGCCACAACCTACTCGTTTTAACTTCCAGTAATATTGATGTAATAGTGAATGCATAATTTCAGGAGTATTGATATTATTTTTGTGAAAATATTATTGTATTTATTGTAATTCAAGTGTATTGATCTATTCAATTCTTTGTTTTAAGAGGACATATAACGCTAAACTTAGTGACTGATAACATAATCCAACTGTCGATTTGTTCAGGAGAACTTTGTTCTCTTAACATATCGACAATGTTTCAAGCCAGGATACGCGAGAATTGTATGCAGAGGTCTACTTTTTGATTATTTACAAAAAAACAATCCTCTCAATAGATGGCGTTACAACAAAAATAAATAAAAATAATAAGAATTTTGTTCATAATTTCACACATAGATGGCTGTAGTAAAAATTCTTTATTTTCAAGCTAAAAGAATTTCAGTATACAATATATAGAACTTTCTAAATTGAATTGATAGGGATCTCATTAAAAAGGCATAATTGGTGAACGTTGCGCAAGCGCATAAAGTGATCACGTAAACCAGCCGATGACAGGTCGTAAGCCCTGTAGGTGCCTTGATTTCCCGGTTCTCCTACAGTAAATATTCCAACTTCGTCTCTATTGAGATAATTAAAAATCTGTTAAAAAAATTCATTTAATATTCCTACTCGCAGAACTAGACATACAAATTTATTTCACCTTCCAACTTATCGTACCAATTATGCACAAAACATGGCAATTCATAGAACGTGCGATACATACAACAATTGGTTTCAAGAGTTTGACATATTCCACTTCAGTTCCGCAACATTTAAATACAACATTTAAATACTCAATACAAAAGAAAATCAATGCCCGCTAGTATAAGAAACCATGACTGTGTTAAGTTCTTGTTGTACTTAAGTTTCTTGTTGTACTTGTTGTACCGTCTTATACTTCTTCTTGTTGTACTTACTTTTGTTCTTTTTTATGTTTTAGATTATTTACATAGTTTTATATACATAATTTTTTGTTTTAGATAGTTTGTAAACTAACGCCAAAATGTAATAGGCCTTAATACCTGATGTCATTCTTGTATTGTTTATGTCTTAACGCTGTATTTTGTCCAAATTTAACGCAAATAAAACAAATAAATGTATGAAAAAGTTACCTGGGAGTAGTGGGAGTATTTGCGTTTACCAGTGTGACTCCTCTTTATAGGTGAAAATTGCAAATTTTAACATTATTTCAATACAATTTGTACTTGCGCGCTATATAAAGTTCATCAGTTTGTGATAAATGAAATCATTCCGGATGTGCTCTGAACAAACATCCATGTTTAATTGTAATCAGATGGACGGTATAAGAGTACTAGATGGATTTATGTACAAATAATAATAAATTTTGCAATTTTCCGCTCTGCCATCGACCCATCTTTTTAAAAAAAAAAAAAAAATGAATATGTCCTTGTTAAACAAGTACAAATACATCTTCCTACGTTCCCTAAAATAAGCAAATAAATGCTTGTGCTGTAGGTGAACGAAATTGGTCGAGGCAGGATTCGAACTCGCGACCACTGAATTACTAGCCCAGCCCGCTAACCGCTCTGCCATTGACCCATCTAAATATATACATGTATTTTTTATATGTATTTTTTTTTTTTTTATAAGTTTTCTTTATATTACTTTTCGATTTATTTTCATTGTTTATAGATTGAATATGTTTGTTTTTTTTTATATATTTTCACACATTCTGTACCTACTATATTTTGTATATTTTATGAATACTTCATGTAAATGTCAAACGCCGTTATTAAAATAAATAAATATACTTAACTTCTAGCTTTAGTATATAACTGAATTTGTAAAATCCTATTTGTATTATCAATAAAAAATAAAATGTTTCAGAGTTTTTTTTGCTAAGAACCTACGTTTGTAATCCATAATAAGGCGGTTTCATCGCAGTAGTAGATGCATAATTTGAATGCACGCAGGCGATAGATATATACCTAATATGTAAGTTTGAAACGAAAAATCAAAATTGGTATAAAGCAACGGTCGGGGAACCGGGGTACATTACCCCAAACGGGGTAAAAATGTTTTTTTTGGGGTAATAAGGAAATTTTTCTAGTTTGCTATTTCATAAAGGTGTTAGTATTTTTACAAACATAATCAATTAAGATGCTACTTACATCAAAAAGTCCCAATTTTGAAGTAATTGCACCAAACATGAAGCAACATCATTTCTCCAAAACCTGAAAGGAAAACCTGAATATCTGATTTTTTGTTTGATCCAATTTGAGAATTTTATTTTGTTTGTCTATTACATACCTACTTAATATTTTCATGTTACTTTTTTTTTAATTTCCGTGTCAATTAATTCAATAAATAATGTTTATTTAAATATAGGTACATTGATTGTCTTCTTTTCAAAATGGGGGAAAGGGGTAATATCGACTTTAAAATATTTTGGGGTAATGGTTAAAAGAGTTCCCCGACCGCTGGTTTAAAGTGTCAAAAGAAAACTAGAGCTTGGAAAACGCACTTATCATTTTACGAATGTCGGATGAGCTGTCAAGGTTTACATTAATCGCGATTATTTAAACATAAAAAAATAGCAAATAGTGTTCAAAACCATAAAAGTAGATAAAAATATGTTGACATATTAATTTATTTGAAAACATGTGATTAAATGGCTTGACAAATACGAATAAACTTATTCCTAACCTCAAATGGCAAAGGTGTTGATAATTTTTTTAACGTTAGGTTTAGTTAGTCTTTAATGAAAATAGCGACTCGAGTGAGCGAGTTGCTTTATAAATTGACTGGAAATTGGTTTCAGGAATAATTTTATCAACACCTGTGCCATTTGAGGTTAGGAAAAAGATTATTATGCATTTGCATTATTTGATCACATTTTTAAAATAAATTAGTTTTCTCAACATATTTAAGTTATTGTATAATACTTACCATTTTTAACAAGTACCTACTACTTATTATTATTTGTGTTGATTTTCGCGTTTAATATCATCTTTGACAGCTCTTCCGACATTGGTAAAATGAATAGTGCGTTTGCTAAGGTCTAGTCAAAAGCACCTACACACTCAATCGAAAAACAATGATCCAGATTGATCAAGATTGACCGTGTACGGGCTGCTTAATAACATAAAATGAATAGTGCGTTTGCTAAGGTCTAGTCAAAAGCACCTACACACTCAATCGAAAAACAATGATCCAGATTGATCAAGATTGACCGTGTACGGGCTGCTTAATACCATAAAATGAATAGTGCGTTTGCTAAGGTCTAGTCAAAAGCACCTACACACTCAATCGAAAAACAATGATCCAGATTGATCAAGATTGACCGTGTACGGGCTGCTTAATACCATAAAATGAATAGTGCGTTTGCTAAGGTCTAGTCAAAAGCACCTACACACTCAATCGAAAAACAATGATCCAGATTGATCAAGATTGACCGTGTACGGGCTGCTTAATACCATAAAATGAATAGTGCGTTTGCTAAGGTCTAGTCAAAAGCACCTACACACTCAATCGAAAAACAATGATCCAGATTGATCAAGATTGACCGTGTACAGGCTGCTTAATACCATAGAACCTACCTTTACAAAGGCGGAATGATCAAGATTGACCGTGTACGTGCTGATTAAGACAATTGAACCTACCGTTACATAGGCGGTAGATAGATATATTTTAATCGTTATATTAGTTAATTTGAATGTATGCAGGTGACATACAGGTATGCTCTAAGCGAAATCAAAATTGGGATTGGATTGGTCGTCAAGAATACCTAATGCTACAGATCGGAGTTAAGTATTGACTCCGCAATACTTAATACATACAGATACATACATTGTGATTAAACTTTCAAAAAAAAATCTCATCATGATACTTGTTGATAATCTGCAATGAAAAATACCCCTTGAAATTTAGAATTCATAGCTCGTAACTGTTTACATAGGTACCATAGTGAGGAATGGAACTGATGCAATCTATTAGCAAAACCTTTAATAAGATTTGAGCATCGACGTTATTCAACCTTAAGTGTTATAAAGTATAACAAATATTATTGTTTTACTGTATAAAAATATACATCTTAAAATAAATTTATTGTATGATAATATACAGCTTAAAATAACTCAATTTAAAGTTTATTTGCCAAGAAGTTGTCACAATATTCAAATCATTTTTTTGTAATATTGATATGTGGTCATGATTTTTTATCCTTAAAATCATATTAGAAAGCAATTATTTTTAATTAACAAGCGATGAGTTGAGTTCTGATTCAGGTAATCTACATGGATGTATTACATTTGCTGACAATGTTTCTGCTGTGTTTCTTCATATTATATGTTTCATTAATAAGTTTCTTTTATAGCTTCATTCTGGATTATCTGGAAATATATAAGTAAATATTAATAATCCATGATCGTCAAACTGCATAATTGATGGACTAAAACTAAGGCTTATTAATAGCCAACGTGGGTAGGACCTAACATGGCACTTTAAAAAGAAAATATTTAAAACTACAAACTACATATTAAGCAAGAATAAAATCATCACAGACCACATTCTCTTTTACAGTTCCACCTGTAGCCCTCATTTTTATTCATATACGGAATAAATAGTGTGGGTCCAAATCATAATCCCTGGGGTTCTCCTGAAGTATTGGAAATATTTGAAATAGTAAATAAATTTGACACTGACCACATTCGCAGGGGGGAACGCACACTCCCTTGCAGTTCCTCCTGAATCCATCTTGGCATCTACATCCTGGCCTGCATACGTCTGGTGACTCACATTGACATTCGCTATCTGGTGCATCGCTGCAGCTTTCCGAAGGGCACGGATTGTAGCAGGCTTGTTGGTATTCATTTGGGGGACATTCTAGAAAAAAACATTTAAAATTACAAATACAAATTATTTAATTTCAAAAAATCTTAAAATTCATTTAATGAATTTACTTAAATTTTTATTCCACTCCCTACGGAGGTAAGTGACCGTCATGCTGAATACATCACGATCCTGCGCTAGTCTAATAAGTGACCTCGCATCCATGAACTCAAACCGAAGCCTGAGGTTTTTGAGCCATGATGTTTCCTCTATTTTTCCCTCCATTTTAAGTTTTATAAGTACGGAATAGGGGAGGGCCTATTTATTTTTACAGGCGCTAATAATTGTGCTTAGTTGTTCTAGGATCGGATTTTTATATACAATGCAATTGCCAAACTGAAGTGGAGTTTGGCAGCGTATGTCGCCTGAACTACAGACTCTAGATCTATATCTAGATGGACCAAGAAAGTGCTGGAATGGCGACACATAAGAGCAGAAGTGTAAAAAGACCTCAAACTAGGTTATCCGACAATATGAGACGAGAGGCTGGAGTCAGTTAGATGCGGTCTGCCTAGGCCTATGCTCATAACAGGACAAAAGTGGGCTGATCATGATACACAATATACACGAAAATGTATTAAAAATAAATTACCGCAGTTGCATTCTTCTACGCATACTCCATCGACATTCCTGTAGTATCCAGATATACATGTACATCCAGGGACACAGTCAAATGGAGGAACTGTCATGCCTCGCATTACGCATGTGTCATAAGGCGATGGGCACTCTGAATATTCTTCAAATTCTCCATCGCATCCTGAAAATTTGTCACGTTTATATTTTGCTGTCCGTAAGATTTCTTACATGAACGGAGAGATCATACTATTACATATGTACTTAATAATGCTAGTAACAACAACAGCAAAATAATTGAATCCTGCAAAAGAATATGCTTAATTTACGGAACAAATGAGAATGTATAATATGTAAAAAAAATAACAGAAGAAAAATGTTACTTAGCAGAAAATAAAACAAAAATAGATACAAAACTATCAAAATAAAATAAATAGAACACCATTATAGTAGTGTGTAGAAGTTTTTGACAAGAGATGAAGGGGTAAGATGGACAAAGAGGGAAACGAAAGTCATGAAGGTATGTGACACATAAGGTCAATCAACATGTACTAGTTTAATTTGTATAATTTTTCAATTTTTGCTGTAGCCAAATTGGAAAATATCAACATCGTTGTATTGATGGCATATGCGCGGTAAAACGGAGAATTCTTAATAATCCGCTCTACATATATATCGAAACATGAAACAATTCAGGTTTTCTGGTCATCCTTTTTGGGACATTTGATGCAATTACAATATCGGGAGAATCGATCTAGGTAGCAGTCATTGCATAGTTTGTAATAAAATAATAAGTTATACCTAATTATTATAAACAACATGATGATCCCCCACTGAATGGACCTCTCAAATCAAAGCAACAACAGAAACATCGCTGGTCGGAGACTTGATATTATGTAGTTAAAAACAATCCATAAATAAAACACCTACAAAATTATTAAAGGATGATGTTCTCAAATAATATTCTAGTGTGTATGAATCATTAAGAAAACTATACAAAGTATTATAGAATATAAAAAAAAATAACTAACCTGGTTGTGGAGTCGTCGGGCAAGTGGTGGTTTTGGTTGTTGTTGGGCACGTTGTAGTTTTGGTTGTTGTGGGACAAGTTGTAGTTTTGGTTGTTGTGGGACAAGTTGTGGTTTTAGTTGTTGTGGGACAAGTTGTAGTTTTGGTTGTTGTGGGACAAGTTGTAGTTTTGGTTGTTGTGGGACAAGTTGTGGTTTTAGTTGTTGTGGGACAAGTTGTAGTTTTCGTTGTTGTCGGACAAGTTGTGGTTTTAGATGTAGTTTTGGTTGTTGTGGGACAAGTTGTTGTTTTAGTTGTGGTTGGACATGTTGTGGTTTTGGTTGTTGGGCGGCATGTTGTTGTTTTGGTTGTTTTTGGACATGTTGTGGTTTTGGTTGTTGTGTGGCATGTTGTAGTTTTAGTTGTTGTGGGACAAGTTGTTGTTTTGGTAGTTTTTGGGCAAGTTGTGGTTTTGGTAGTTGTTGGGCAAGTTGTGGTTTTGGTTGTTGTGGGACAAGTAGTGGTTTTAGTTGTTGTAGGACAAGTTGTTGTTTTGGTTGTTGTGCGGCATGTTGTTGTTTTTGTTGTTGGACAAGTTGTGGTTTTAGATGTAGTTTTGGTTGTTGTGGGACAAGTTGTGGTTTTAGTTGTTGTGGGACAAGTTGTAGTTTTCGTTGTTGTGGGACAAGTTGTGGTTTTGGTTGTTGTGGGACAAGTTGTTGTTTTAGTTGTGGTTGGGCAAGTTGTAGTTTTAGTTGTTGTGCGGCATGTTGTTGTTTTGGTTGTTGTGGGACATGTTGTGGTTTTGGTTGTCGTAGGACAGGTGGTAGTTTTTGTTGTTGTTGGACATGGAGTAGTCCTAGTTGTAGTAGTGTGACAAGGAGTAGTTGTTTCGTGACATCCACCATCAAAATCTTCTCCATTTTCATTTTCTCCATTACCGGGACCTCCTTCGTTTCCAGGACCTCCTTCATTACCGGGACCTCCTTCATTACCTGGACCTCCTTCGTTTCCAGAACCTCCTTCGTTCCCAGGACCTCCTTCGTTTCCAGGACCTCCTTCATTTCCAGGACCTCCTTCGTTTCCAGGACCTCCTTCATTACCGGGACCTCCTTCATTACCTGGACCTCCTTCGTTTCCAGAACCTCCTTCGTTTCCTGGACTTCCTTCATTTCCATGACCTCCTTCATTTCCATGACCTCCTTCATTTCCAGGACCTCCTTCATTTCCAGGACCTCCTTCATTTCCAGGACCTCCTTCATTTCCAGGACCTCCTTCATTTCCAGGACCTCCTTCATTTCCAGGACCTCCTTCATTTCCAGGACCTCCATCATTTCCAGGACCTCCTTCATTTCCAGGACCTCCTTCATTTCCAGGACCTCCTTCATTTCCAGGACCTCCTTCATTACCGGAATCTACATCTTTTCCGGAACATCCTTTAGGACCTTCTTGATTATCTCCTTCGTTTTCATGACCTCCAGTACATTCTTCGTTGCCAAATTCCAAAAAACTCAATGCCCCAGAGACACTGGCGACTTCGAGCGGCATCGTGGGAGTGTCGCAGATTTTGCTTGCCGCCATCGACATGGCTTTTGACATGACGGAACTCTCCGCATTCTGGAAGAGACAGCAGGTCAAAATGACAGCAGCGGCTGTCAACGAGTAAACCTTCATGATCCTATAACGTTAATATAATAACGACATGATTTAATAGAATGAGGCTGATATTACAATACACTAATTTTTAACATCTTAATAGAGACGAAGTTATATTATAAGAGAACCAGGAACTAATTACTTAATGCGCTCGCGCAACGTTCACCAATTTAGCATTCCTATTGAGCTCCCTTATCAATGCAATTTTTAAAGTTCCATGTATTTTAATAATGAGAAACTGATCGTTTTAAAATAACCTGAAAAAAACCATAGATATCTATGAAGTAACGAAGAAACCTTTTTGTAACGTCATATATTGAGAAATTGTCTTTATGTTAACAATGAAATTAACATTCCTTATACACCAGGTAACAATGCTCTCGCACAGATGTCACCCCTGAACGCGCCAGAATTAATTCGTTTTTTGCTTCTTTACTTGCTTGTACTAATGTAAATATTTAAATCGAATATTAATTATTTATTAAAAATTTTTTTTTTTTAACATCTCGCCTCTATTGATATGTCAAATACTGTTGCATGTAATACATGAGATCCAACTGTCGATAGCGTTAGTATGTATAGTTGAAGAAGAAGTACCAAACTATAAACTCATAAATCCAAATTATTGAATATTTTAGGATATTTGATTTTCTATACAACACATGTAGGTATGTATGTCAAGATAGGACAGTATGGAGGTCAGTCCTTTTTTCTACCCAGAATATGAAAACAAAACAGCATGATGGTATGTATGTATGTATTTTTGGAGATTTAAGCATCAAACTATTAAGTCTTCTTATATGTTGTATATAGGCGACTGCCATACAAATTGTATGAAGTGATGTCGTCACTAAATTCAATTTTTATAAAAATTGTTAAAAAAAAATTGAGATGTACTACCTATTACAATGTTAATATTTTTTATAGAAAATTAAATTATCTAGTTGGGGTGTTTCGGTTTTATTCGATATTTTTAAAATATTTGGAAATATAGGCAGTTAAACTCAAAAATTTATGTTAAAAAAATATTTTTCTAAAAAGTGTTTGAGAAACCCTGGAATATTTTTAAAAAAAAAATAATTTGAGATTTTGTATATGTCTATGTGTATACCCATTTTCAGCGTTCTAGCTTTTATGGTTTCTGAGATATATGGAAAAATAAACCAAAAATTCAAAATTCTGAGCATAAATGTTTTGTAGGCCTATAACTGTTTATATATTCTGAAATTTTGGGCTCTGTAAATTGAGCGTATCAAAAGTTATAAGGGGGGACGGACACACACACACAGACAGACACACACACACACACACAGACACACACACACACACACACACACACACACACACACACACACACACACACACACACACACACACACACACACACACACACACACACACACACACACACCCTCACACACACACACACACACACACACACACACAGACACACGAAATGTTCTACTTCGAATTCTGAGTACCTACATATATGCTGCGACGCAACTAAGTTGGTGTTTTTGATTCTGGAATCAAAAACAAAACAAAAACTTTTTGTAACGCCATCTATTGAGAAATTGGTTTATTTGTAAACAATGAAAACAACATTACTTATAAATTAGGTGACGGTGTCTCGCACAGATGTCACTCCCGTACTGCGACAGAAATATTATTTCATTTTTGGCTTGATTACCCACTTGTACCAATGTGTATGTAAATCAAATATTTTTTTAATTACATATACCTACGCAAACATTGGATTTTTTTCCCTGTCGGGAGTCAAATGATATTATATTGACAAACTTTTTAACATCTCAATAGAGACGAAGTTATAATGTTATAGAATAACCAGGAAATCAATCAGAAGGTGTAATTAGTGAACGTTGTATCTCATATCAATAGAGACAAAGATCTTATAGAAGAACTTCGTCTCTATTGAGATGTTAAAAAGTATGTCAATATAATATCATTTGACTCCCGACAGGGAAAATATCCAATGTTTGCGTATATTGTCGGCCTTCGTGGCTCATTTGGTTAGATATCTTACTGCTGAGCCAAAGGTCCCGGTTTTGATTCCCGGTGAAGACACGGTTTTTAATCAGTCTGGATCTGTGAGACGATTAATACCTACCGTAAGTCTCCAGAATGTGGCAACTTGTTATTGGGTGCTGGATATTTTTGAAAGAAAGATCCTCCGTCGAATCTGTGGACCGGTAAAAGAGGGAGACCAATGGCGTATTCGCACAAATGACGGGCTGTACGAAATATACCAAGCCCCAAGCATCTCAACGCATTTAAAACTGCTTAGGTTGAGATGGACTGGACACGTACAAAGAATGCTAGAATCACGCTTCCCCAAAGCAATACTGAACGGACACCCATGGCAGGTGGAAGGAGACGAATGGGAAGACCCAGGTTGAGGTGGGAGGATGAGGTCAGGAGGGATACAGAGCAGTTCCTCCAGGTGACAGGCTGGAGGACGGCAGCCGTGGTCAGAATGAGCTGGAGGTAAAAGTTACAAGAAGCCAAGGCTCGATATGGTCTGTAGCACCATCGGAGTGAGTGAGTTATTGGGTGCGTCTTAAATTAATATTTGACATAGCACCTGTTGGTTGCCCGAGAAGCAATATTAAATAAATAAATATGCAATTAAAAAAATATTTGATCATCTTTTGTAATCCTGTTAAATATGTGTACGTGTACAAAATAAGTTTGTTTGAATCGAATTTGGCCTTGGAAAATTAACAATATAGTTCTAATCCATCTAATGAGATTAAAAATTAAGAGTTTCGTCGCGAATGATGATTTGCCCAAGTATCAGCTTGATAGATTGGCAAATAGTTTTTAACGCAGTGGTTGAAATGTCCAGAACGAGTGGTTGAAATGTCCAGAACGAGTGCACTAATAAGGTATGCCTGATGGTGATGTGACTCTGAACGACTTGGCTCCACACCACATTCAAGAACTGTGCCAAAAGAATGTTCCATCAGGAAGACACATTGAGACCATCTAGATCACAGAGTACCAACTCTTTAAAAGAATTAGACACAGTCAATAATTGCGTTTTTCAGTGTGAACTAAAATGGAATAAATTGCCCCTTGAGAAACGCGGAGCTCCGAGCATTGACACATTCGGTAGACTTCCTTGTTTCTGTGAGCCAACAAATAAGCTACTGCGCTCTTGGAGTGATCCTACATCACCAAAATGCGCTATATTAATTATATTTATTATTATTCAAAGTGTACTGGGGGTCTACTTATGACACATTCAATACGATCTTAGCTTGCCTTAATCTTAAAAATGTATAAATCAGTACTCGATTATAATCCAATCTTTCTGTAAATTTAATCACGATAAATTGTTGATATCAACTATGAAAGTTTCATTAATTGTTGTATACATTTATTAATATTATATTTAGCTTGTTGATCTCATTAAAAAATTCAACTCGCGTCTGGTGCCATTAAAAATACCAAAACAGTCATTAAAATATCGAAAATAATAAATAAACTTTTTAAATCTCGGTAATAAACTAAGTTTTTGTTCAATTAAGTCCATAAAGAAATCTACAAAAATAGGTGACTGCCCATTGCCGGACCTTCTGTTTGAATATATATTTTATTGTTAAATTGGAAATAGTTTTGGTTAATACAAATATTAAAAATATCCATGAGTTCTTCTGTTAGTAATGGATTTAGACGTTTTCTGGTTAAATAATTATACAGTTCAGATTTTAATTCATTCAACAGAACACTAGGAAAAAGGCTGAATACATCAAAAGAAACAAGTATTGAATTAGGCGGTATTGTGAGATTTTTTATCAAGTCAATTAATTCCAAAGAATTTGAGATTGCATATTTCGGAATAAAATTTAGCATATTTTTAATGAATTCATTTACTTTTTTAGTAAGAAAATACGCTGGAGCTGTATTATAACTCATTACAGGGCGGAAGGGTGTGTTAACTTTATGAATTTTTGGTAAACCATATAACCGAGGAGGTAATGGATTCATTTGAGTAATAAAAAATAAATTTAGTAAAGTGCCAAAAAGGATTTTACAATTATTAATTACATTTTTAATTTCTGTGTTAAATTTTACAGTCGGATCTTTTTTTATTTGTTGGAGTTTATCATCAGTTAGTAGGGATTCTACTTCGGAAATATATTTGTTTTTATAGCCTCAAAGATTGCTAAATTCTGAAGCTGATCATCAACTTACTGTCGTCAAATTCATGAGTAGACCTGCAGGCGTTTACTTTGAACTCAATGTGAGGATAACAACTATTGTTGTCTGTGTTAGGGACTATGAAGAACGATTGCGAATATTTGAAAAAGAACTGTGACAAATGATGTCGGATGAGAATGTTCTGGACGGAAGTGTGCGCGATATTTGTGAATAAAATAATATAAGACCTAGATTGTAAAATAAATAAACAAGATTTGTATCATACTTTACTTATATTTTTTTCTCCAATCCTACTAAGTAGGGTTGGAGAGACAAGGCAAATTATGAAAAGAATTGCCCAACAGAGAACAACTTGGATAGTTCACAACATCCGGCATCCAGGCCTGCTTTTTACCATCGTCGAAGGAACGATTGATGGGGGTAACTGTAGAGGTCACCCCAGAAACAACTATATATGTAGACCAGATAATCGGTGACGAGCGCTGTAGCAGCTACAAAGAGATGAAGAGACTGGCGGACGATAGAGTTAGTGGAAAGATCGAGTGTTTGGTGCAGATTAATCCTAGGGGATAGCCTAGTCTTCACACCATTTTTTTTAAACATAACCTACAAAAGTTTTGTAAAAATACCAATTTAGTCATTTATTTGAATATTTTTGTTACTTTTTTTAATATATAATGCAACTGGCTCACGCCAGTCGCAATTATAACTACAAATAAACCTAACCAACCTATTTTTACCAAACTTTTGTAGGTTAGGTTTACAAAAATGGTGTGAAGACTAGGCTATCTAATCCTAGGACCCAGAAGAAGAAGAGATTCTGGACGTGTGTATGTCACTGGACTCCTAAACGGTTGGACCGATTTTTATGATATTTATTGTGTGTTTGAGTCAAATCAAAAATTACAACAGTGGTTTCGTCAATTTCGTCAATAAAATAATGATTTAATATTATTTCACACACAACATACCTGCCCTATACAGACCTAGATTTAGGCCGTGTCTAAACAACACAAAAACACTTTTTGTTGTAAATTAGCGATCTACGTTTTAGTCTATTTTATACCACATGTTGGATAGATCATTAGCTACAGTAACACCTTATTTTACATCATCAACTGTTCTTTGAAACATGTTTTCAATCATGATTCGATTATTTGATACTCTGAATCACATGACTATAGTTTATTTATGATATAAGCCAATGATTCGTAACGCCATCTTGTGTGATGAAAATTTTACACTAGAACTTTAAAAGAACCAGTTTATCATTTCATGCTGCATTATTCATTTCTATGGATTTTTCGATAGTTATTTTTTTTTGAGTAAACGAGAGAGAGTTGACAAGTCATATTCGCTTGTAGATATGCAGAGAGATTCTGTTGTTGTATTCGCTTATTAGCACAACTTAATATAAGTTCGTCTCTTTCATAGACATTTTGTGTGAACGATAATTATGATGCGATTGCACTGTAGTAAAAGGGAAAATATGTCTGAAGTATGTATATGTCTGTCCCGCAAAATACCACTTGAACTTAGCCACTCTTTCGACTTCGACTGTTACTCCTGACCTTCTACGTATCTCCTCATTTCTTAATCGGTCCGATAGTTTAATATGTAGCATTGTTCTTTCATGTTTTTTTTGTGCTACGCGTAATTTCCTCACGGTCGAATTGGTGAGTGTAAGCGTTTCTGCACCGTATTTTAGTACTGGCAGTGCACATTGGTTATACATTTTGCATTAAGCAATCACTTTGCTAGACTTCAAGACCAGAGGCCGACAAAATGGGTAGTGGAATAGAGAGCTCGCGAAGATAAAATAAGTAGAGGGAGAAGTAGATGGTCTGATGATATAAAAAGAATGGCTGGTGATTGGATGTGGATTGGATGCAAGAGATATGGGGGAGGCCTACGTTCAACAGGGACAGAAATGACTGTATAAGTAAGTAATTAAGTATTATACTTACTTACTTCCGATGGCCTTACAACTCCGGTAGAGCTTTAGCCTCCTGAACAATAGCTTTCCAAGCCTTCCTGTCAGCTGCAGTGGACTCTCAGTCATCACAAGCATTCAGCACGTTTAGATCTCGGGTAACATTGTCCATCAATCTCTGCCTTGGTATTCCCAGGGTTCTCTTGCCCACAGGGTTATTTTGCAGAATACGTTTTGTGGCTTTTTCTTCCCCTGATCTGGCAACTTGTGTTATCCAGGATAATCTTCTGGACCTGATTTCGCTGGTATTTAAAGCTTGTCCTGTCAATGCACGAATTTTCACGACCTTTTAGTAAACTGCCTAATAAAAAACCTTATTTTAATTTTTATTCTGTCTTGTGGCGTCCCTGCATTCCCTGTCTTATCGTTTAGCTATGAATTAGTAACAAACTGTTGTTTTTAAAGATAACACGTTCTAATATATAAAGTATTCTAGAGAGTTTGTAGAGAAAGTATTGTCTCCAAAGTCTATATCGCGAAGAATGAAACTCCAAGTCTATAATAGCCTGATTAAACCAGTAATCCTGTATGGTGCTGAGTTCTGGTGCATGACACTCAAGGACCAACAAAGACTGCTAACGTTTGAAAACAAGATATTATGTAAAATAACTATTAGGCCCAAGACCAGGAATTGCGGCAGGTACCTGGAGACCACGAAGCAATGAGGAAATTTGTTGGCAGGACAACCTTTAATCACCAGCGAAATCAGATCCAGAAGATTAGCTTGGATTGGACATGTTGTCAGATCAGGGGAAGTACGTATTATGTCAGTATATATATTATTGTATTTTCTCTTTCTCACTTAATTTATTCTGCCGCTAGCTGGAATTTTTGAGTATTCATTTTTGAGGTAGCATTCACTCTGATTGAAATAGCCTTGAACACGAGCGAGGTTTCCTTGAGATTTATCTGTGAATACGGGCATCACATATTATTAATATCAAACCAAATTAGCAATTATAAATTCAGAAATCTGGGTACAATTAAACTTTGCGGTATGCCTTGATAAAATAAATAATCT
Source organism: Molanna angustata (assembly GCA_963576475.1). Classification (NCBI taxonomy): domain Eukaryota; kingdom Metazoa; phylum Arthropoda; class Insecta; order Trichoptera; family Molannidae; genus Molanna; species Molanna angustata. Next base: position 7,100,245 of record OY754983.1, on the reverse strand, counting down.
AGATAAACATTTGATTAGCGATTGTGTTATTTGACATTTAATTGTGAATAATGCATCAATTTGTTTGTTCAAGTGAATTGAAAACAATGATCCCCATGAAAGACGTTGTAAAATACAAATATATGTTTTGAAATTGCCTCGCATTAAACGATCACATGTTCATTTATATTACCTGATTTTGTTTAATAAAAATAACAATCAATAAATTAGCAATGGCGTCTGGGGTTAAAACAAGGGTACGTAGATACAGTTGGGACGAAACAAGTATTGAGGATCAGTGAGATTGAGTTACGAATGCAGACCGACCTGAATACGAAATTCTAAATTAATACTAACCATGTTTTCATTGCACAGTCGCTCACTTAAGTTAGGATATCACGTGGCTTCCTAACTTAAGGATGCCACGAAGGTTTTATATGAGAATTGCATTGTAGACATATCTAAATACATAGCGCATGCGCGTCGGCGTAAACTAATATTTGCGTATTGTCAAAAAGTAAGCTTGATCGCGAGGAGCCTCACGAGTGGTTTAATCCAACTGTCTCGTTCATGAGAATTCAATTCTCTGAATGAATCGACAGTTTTAAGCCAAGATGCGTGTACGAAGGAACATTTTGTATGGAGTAGTGGACTTTTTGTAGGCATGCTAAAAACACCAAGTACATATTTAGAATTTTTGTTCCAATTAGGGGTTATCAACATTTTTATTTTTATAGCATTTGTCCACATATCTCAAAAACCATAAAAGCCAGAACGCTCAAATTTTTTACAAACATAGTCAAATATAGTATCTCGAAATGAATTTTGAAAAACAGTTCTAGGGTTTCTCAAACTGTTTTTATTAAAAAGCAAAAAAATGTTATGACAAATTTTTGTCTTTAACTGCCTTTATTTCCATTTCTTTTAAAAATATCGAAAAATGCCGAAACATGTGAACTAGAGAATTTAATTTTATATAAAAAATGTGCACATTATAATAATATACCTCAAACTTTTTTAACAATTTTTATAAAAATTGAATTTAGTGACGACATTGCTTCATACGATTTGTATGGCAGTCGCCTATAGACAATAATATTGTAAGAAAACTTAATAGTTTGATACTTAAATCTCCAAACATACATATATACCATCATGCTGTTTTCATATTCTGGGTAGAAAAAAGGACTGACCTCCATACTATCCTATCTTGACATACATACCTACATGTGTTGTATAGAAAACAAAATATCCAAAAATATTCAATAATTTGGATTTATAGTTTGGTACTTATTCTTCAACTATACATACTTTCGCTATCAACAGTTGGATCTCATGTGTTACATGCAACTAGTATAAAAATACGAGATGTTTTCGATGGATGATGATTTTAGCGACTTAGTTGAATATGTATTTGGTAATTTTGTCAAATCAAATCTCACACAGAGTATTCAGCGATCTACGAGATGCCGAAAATTTGCTGGAATTTCAGAAGAATCGTGACGTCGAGGTGTTAATGTTAGCTTAGTCACATGTGTTTGTGTTGTTATGACAAAAAAAATTTAAACGTCAGTATAAACACATAGAAAACTATCCATCTCTTTTTATCGTACACAATAATGTGGAATTCTACGCCATCGACCTTAAGTTTGTTGAAGTATTTAGTTTGTGATGTCTCTGCAACGCATTTGTTAAATTAAGAATACTAAACACCCCGGTGAGGTTAGGAGTTAGTATTTAGGGTCGTATTAAGAGAGTTGTTTAAGTTTTTTAAGGCATTCTGCATTGCTATGTCTTAATAAATGTAACTCTAATATTGGTAGTAATGCTCCATTATACAGGTGTATAATATATACCTATACAAAAATTGTAAATGAAACTGATAACCTGGACATTTCTCATCTGTCAAGACCAACATTTAAAAAAAATCCTTATGATAAGATAGAGGTAGTTTCTTTATCTTTAAAAGCCTCTTTAACTTAATTTTTGTTTCTTTTTTAATGTTTTTAATGTTCTTTTCTTATACTTGTACTACTTCTTTTCTTCTACTTCATGTTTAACCACACACTCACGCACATACACACACGCACACACACACAAACCCACACACATACACACTATCCTCCTCCCTATTTCCTCGATACTTAATTTTTTCCTTATTTCTGTTCAATATAATATTCATTTCTGTTGCAATGATAATATGACAATTTCACAATATGATACTCAAAGGTGAGTCGAGATAGGTACTCGTTTTGGATGTCTCATTATTATATTAAAACGAGTGGGTTGTGGCCAACTCCTCACTAACAAGTCATTCTATAAAGTATTCAAATTTTGTATGGAAAATTTCCAACATTTTCATCAAATGAGTTTGTTAAATTATTTTTTATTTAAATATTTTATTACGAAAACTTGATAACTCTTCAATGCCATTTTATGAAAGTGATGTGTCTTTTTACGAATTTGAAAACAAAAAATTAAAATTATAAGTTTCCTGAGCTTGGGGTCACTTTGAAGTATTTGACAGTTAAAAAAATTGAGAAGCGCTATTCATATATCGTTCAAAATCTAATGGGATCTAATCGAGTATTAGGTTTTTATCTAATCGAGTTTTAGTCTATAATCGATAAAGTAAAAAATGAACACGCCGTACATAGTACACACACAGATACATTGTGATGAAACTTTCAGAATACAATCTCAGCATGATACTAGTTGATAATCTGCAAAAAAAAAATACGCTTAAAAATTGCGAAATCATAACTCCCCACTATATCACCTTGTGTTAGTGAGGAGTAAAAAAATATTTTATGTAATGTAGTACCTATGTGTACTCGCCTTTTACAAAAATAAATAAATAATGTATGAAAATATTGAGGTCCCGTAAGCAGTATTCTCGCAGTACGGGCCCTTAACTCTTTCTTACTGAAGACGCGAATATGAATTATAAACTAAATATTAAGAAGTAAGTGGACTGTATTTTTGTAGGGTGATTCGTTGCAACCACTGCAAGGTAGATGGAAGGATTTAGATGGATCACTCACTTACTTTAATTATTCCTGGTCCTCTGCCTTGGTAGGATGGTCACAACTTGTCACTTTGATCCCACACACGCGCGGTTAGAAATAATTATGACGAATTAAGTGAGTGTAGAGGAGCGGTAAAACGGGTGAGTTGTGGATGGACCTAACAGGACGCGGTATAAAAGGAGACTGAATTTTGGATATGGGGTGGGCAATGATTGTGTGGCGCAACCGCCGATTGCGCCGCGTAGCTGAGTTACACCGGCAGGCGCCATCTTGCCCTGCGCCGTATTCACAGCCCGTCTCCTATTTAAGGGGAAGCACAGCGCGCCCAGACCATTCCGTCATCCAGATCTCGAAGCTAGGCATCACGCTGCCCGACCGCTCGTCGTCGTTCAAATCGTCCGAGTTTCAAATTTACATTTATATTCATTAAATAATAACTCGACATTTCTGTACCAAGTAATATTAGTAAGCACCAATTGTAATCATCAACTTGATAAATAAAAGAGTAAGTTCAATTTCCTGTTATATCTTTCAATCTGTCAACCATTCCTACCTGAGTAATATTTGATAATAATATTTAATCTATTGTATACGGTATCGCAGTTGCTTGGTCGATCAATCTGTGGCTCAGCTGTCGGGACTATCCGAACAGACGGCCTCCAGGTTCGAACCAAGCGGTTGAGATATCATTTGGGTTGTATGTAGCTGAAGGCTGACAAACAGGTAATAGCTACACGTCCAACTGACCGACCTTACCACCTCAATTACAGGCGTGTATACCAGCTCACGCTGGTATGCAATCGCTTCCAACCAAGTGACCTCTCTGGCACTTTAGTAAGCTCTACATACTACAAATACTTTCAACCCCAAAACTGGTGACTCCCGATCGTGTCTCTGAACACCCACCAGTCCAAAACTGGTGACCCGAACGTGTCTGAACATACCTTCTAAACAGTCCAAAACTGGTGACAACCGAACGTGTCTCTGAACACACACATACCTTCAGAAACTGGTAAGATTCCGAAATCGTTAAAAACTCAGGTACTTTTATTTTGTGCTTATATTTTTATATATGTTATATTGTGGTAATTGACTGGTAGCCATTGCGCGACAACCAAGTATTGTGTAAAGTAAAATGAGTAGCTATATTTAACAGAACGATTATATGTGTTCAATAATATAATACTTAATATTTGTATAACACGACAGAAATAAAAAGATTTAATGGGAAATAGGTATTAAGCATCGAGGTCTGGATGAAGCGAATCTGAACGGGTAACTTTTAATTTTTTTTTAAAAATCGTTGTTTAACTTAAACCCGCAAATTACGCAAGCCCCGTTCATTCGCGTTATTAAAAAAAGCGTAATTTAAATATAAAAAAATCGACGCAATATAAAAAAAACATTCATATAAGTAGAACTAAGTACTAACTAACGCATATAAATATATATGCAAAATTATTCAATGATAATATATTATTTTTTTTTAAGTATTAAAAACGCTCATACGCAAATTCCACCAAACTCAAAATAGTTACAACTGTTTTTTAATATGTATGTAATTATTTAATATGTACTTTATATTTTTTCATGACTGACGAGACGCAAAAATAACACAGAGGAAACGATTAAAAAAGCTACCTAAAGAAACCAAAATTACAAGGAAATAAAGAGAGGAAAATAAATAAATACATACAAAGGACGAAGGTATAAAAATAAAAAGCAAAAAGCTAGAGAATCAAAAACGCCAAATAGAGGTATAAAAATTATAATATTACTAAAGTCATTCTAAAAGCCTAAAGTCATTATAAATATTTTATTTTGTTCATTATTGATAAAACGCAGAGAAAAAAATAAAATTTAAAAATAAATTTCAAAAAATATTTATTCTTGCTAAATATCGTAATACGTAAAAATAAAAAATTATCAATAAAAAATAAATATTACATTCCTAAATAAAAATTATAATCATAAAACCGTTATCATTAAAAATAAAAATTAGAAACATATAGCTAAATAATTAATATATTCGTGAAACGCATATTTCTATATAAAAATTCAGTAAACCAAATATATATTTCATGTTCAAGAATGTTACAACGCGCCGATCGGTAATAAAAAAACGAAGGTAAATGAACTCCAAACAAAAGAATAGCCATATGAACTCGAATAACCCATGAAACCGCGATAAGGAATTAGAAAGTGAATAGAATAAAGTCAACAACCTTAGGGGCTGATGAACTCGGTCACAAAAACTCTAGCAAGCAACAATTTAAAACATTACTGAAATATTAAATAATATTATACCTCACTTTATCGAACAAATTAACAACGCAAAGCAAATAATATAATAAATTAAACATTAAAATAAAATATATATATTAATTCTAAATATAATTACGGGAATAAAAAAATTATATACAATTACAATTATATAAAATTATTTAAAATAAACTACGTACGCAAACGAACATTATAAAATATTTTTAAAAATAATTTTTGTATAAATAATATTTTGAAAATAAAATAAACTAATAGTCATAACATAAAATAGAAAGCCAATAAAAATAATAACTAGCTGCAAATAAGCATTGTAATAAAATATAAACATAAATAAATAAAACTAATACAAAAAATATTTTTTTTTTGTACAAAATATTTTTCAAAAAAAAACAAATACAAATAAATAAAAATTTATAAAAAGGAATAATGAAATAAAAATACATTGATAAAATCCCAATATTTAAAAACTTATCAAATAATTTAAAAACAATATTTCAAAATAATTTTTCGATTTTTTAAAAAAAATACTTAAGATTTTTAAATTTATAACATTTTTGAATAAAATACTTAACTAAATAAACATGTCAATGGACAAAGCAACAAACAGAGAACAAGACAATAACGATGACGGACATCAAGAGTACAGAACAGAAATATATGCAACCAACATAAAACTACCAAGTGTGTGGAGACAGAAAATACACTTATGGTTCTACACAATAGAAGCCCAATTTGCCAACGCACGCATAACTAAGGACGAATCAAAGTACCACCATGTGCTGGCAGCCTTGGACGCAGAGACGATGTCATGCGTTGCGGATGTCATACAAAACCCACCAAGCATAGAGAAATACAAGAACTTAAAATCAACATTATTAAATCGACTCCAAGAATCAGAAGAAAAACGACTAACGCAACTTTTACACGGAATTCAATTGGGTGACCAAACACCATCAGAACTGCTACGAAAGATGAAGAATCTAGCCGGACCAACATCGAACAACAACAGTCTCATCAAAAGGCTGTGGCTAGAAAGACTACCACACAGGGTGCAAGAAATAATATCTGCAATAACAACGGATGATGTCTTGGTACTCGCCACCACTGCGGACCGGATAATGGAGGTCAACTGTAGAACAGAAGTACTTGCAGTAAACTCTACTCCAACTTCAAGCAACCCCTGCTCAAATAACGAACAAAATACAATAAACATTTTATTAGGAATGCAACATCAAATACAGAATTTAACAGAAAAAATCAAAATTTCAAGCAATAATACGAAAATACCCGTGCCTGACAAGGGCACACATGTCACAAATAGAGCCAAAACATGACGTAACTCACCATATACAAACAAAAGGTCCTCCAGTAACCACAAAAGCAAGAAGACTCAATCCAATACAACTCGAAATAGCTAAAAAAGAATTCGCATACATGATAGAACAAGGCATATGCAGACCGTCGAAAAGCAACTGGTCTAGCCCACTTCATATGGTAAAGAAGACCGACGGAAGTTACAGAATGTGCGGAGATTACAGGCGTTTAAATTCCATAACAAAGCCCGATAAATACCCAATACCACAACTGCAAGACTTTTCGCACAAGTTACATGGTAAAACCATATTCAGCAAAGTGGATCTCGCAAGAGCCTATAATCAAGTAAAGATGGAAGAAAAAGATATACCTAAAACTGCGATTTTAACAACATTTGGATTATTCGAATTTACGCGAATGCAACCAGGATTATCAAACGCCGCACAGAGCTTCCAACGATACCTACACACAATTACAAGGGATCTAGAATTTGTATTCACATATATAGATGACATCCTGGTCGCATCAAACAACCTTCAAGACCACGAAAAACATCTGAATACATTGTTCAAGAGACTCGCTGAGAATGGCCTAATTATTAATCAAGAAAAATGCCAGCTAGGAGTAGAAGAAGTAAAATTTCTCGGATACAAAATCAACAAAAATGGGAGTAAACCCCTCACAGAAAAAGTAAAAGCCATTACACAGTTAGAACCACCTAAAGAAGCAAAAGGATTAAGAAGATATATGGGAATGTTAAATTTCTATAGAAAATTCCTACCAAACGCAGCGGACACCCAAAAACCATTATTTGAGCAACTAAAAGGCTACGCAAAGAACGACAAAAGAAAAATAGTATGGACAGAAGAGCTACTACACGCCTTCGAGAAATGTAAGAAAGACTTAGCTCAAGCTGCACTACTTGTGCACGTTAACCCATCCGCTGAAATAACAATCATGGTCGACGCATCGAACAACGCCATGGGCGCAGCACTCCAACAGAAAAAAAAAGACATCTGGCAACCAATATCATTTTTTTCAAAAAAAATTAACGACGCGCAACTAAAATATAGCACCTACGATAGGGAACTTACGGCTATATACGAAGCAGTAAAGTACTTTCGATCGCAAATAGAAGGAAGACAATTTTCAATAACAACAGATCACAAACCATTAATATTCGCATTTTCAAAAAATAAACTCAACTCTCCGCGACAAGAAAGACAGTTAGATTACATAAGCCAATTTACAACAGATTTGAGGCATATTAAGGGCGAAGACAACACAGTCGCAGACACACTATCACGGATAGAAGAAATAGAAATAACACCCAGCATTAATTACCAAAAAATGGCAGAAAAACAAAGTAACGATAACGAATTAAAATACCTGCAAGAAAAATCGTCACTACAATTAAAAAAAATAATAATACCCGGCACCAAACAAACGTTATGGTGCGACGTTACTAATAACGCATTACGCCCATATGTACCGGCCGACATGAGAGACCAAATAATTAAAACGATACACGCGATAAGCCACACCGGAGCAAAGGCAACAAGCAAGATAATAAAGCATAGATACGTATGGCCAAATATCGACAAATCCGTAAAGAGTATTGTAGACGCCTGCATACAATGTCAAGCAGCAAAAATTCACAGGCATACGATAACACCGTTAAAAGACTATCAGCATACCGACGGAAGATTCAAGAATATTCACCTGGATTTAGTAGGCCCGCTACAGCCTTCAAAAGAATATACATACCTACTCACCATAATAGACAGATATACGAGATGGCCCGAAGCAATCCCGCTAAAAAACATATACGCCGAAACAGTTGCAGACGCCTTAATGTACAACTGGATAGCTAGATTCGGCGTCCCAACATCGATAACCACCGACCAGGGCCGGCAGTTTGAAAGTGCCTTATTTAACGGCCTAACAAGAAAAATGGGGATCACACACCATCGAACCACAGCCTATCACCCACAATGCAACGGAATGATAGAGAGGTGGCATCGCACATTAAAAAGCTCCATCATGGCAGTCGACAATCCCTCATGGACGTCATCAGTACCGCTGATACTCCTGGGGCTACGATCCGTAACCAAAGAAGGCTCAAATCACACACCCGCAGAAATGACATTTGGAGCTACGTTAAGACTCCCGGGGGATTTCTTCGAAGAAACCACACCGGAAGAACCAGATACGTATGGACAAAAACTACAAGAAATAATGTCGAAAATGCGACCTATACCAATCAGCAGACATTGTACCAGACAGACTTTTGTACACAAGCAACTTAAAAACAGTAAATACGTCTTTCTCAGACACGACGCCGTAAAACGCCCACTTCAGAAGCCTTACGACGGACCATATCTGGTACGAGACAGAGACGATAAAACAGCCATTATAATAATCAACGGAAAAGAAAAAAAAGTCTCTTTAGATCGCCTGAAACCAGCCTTCAACATAAATGAAGGAATGGAACACTATGAAGACAACACCGAGCATCAACCGAATACCACTGAGGAACACATAAGGATGTCCAGCCAGCACACACAGGACGACACTCCTTCATCCAGCCCAGTATCGGAGCAACCACACACCACAACAAGAGCAGGAAGAAAGGTCTACTTCCCACAACGATTTACCAGCGTCAGATATTTTTAAAAAGTAACTTCATACCTTGTACTAAAACAAATTTATACTTATAATATGATTAACTTTATATATGTATAGACTAAGTTGTACTTAAATAATTACATTACTGTGTAGTAGGAAAGACTACTTTGTACTAAAACAAATTTATACTTATAATATGATTAACTTTATATATGTATAGATTAAGTTGTACTTAAATAATTACATTACTGTATACTCATTACATAACATGTACATAGCGGTTTAAAAGAAAACCCTATACAAAATAACATAACAAATCAAATGCTTTAAAATTGTTTTTTTTATCTTTCACAGAACGCAATGTAAGGACTTTGAACTTCGAGGAGGGGTTGTGTTTCGTCTAAGAGACTGCCAGCGGGGTCTGTGGCGCAACCGCCGATTGCGCCGCGTAGCTGAGTTACACCGGCAGGCGCCATCTTGCCCTGCGCCGTATTCACAGCCCGTCTCCTATTTAAGGGGAAGCACAGCGCGCCCAGACCATTCCGTCATCCAGATCTCGAAGCTAGGCATCACGCTGCCCGACCGCTCGTCGTCGTTCAAATCGTCCGAGTTTCAAATTTACATTTATATTCATTAAATAATAACTCGACATTTCTGTACCAAGTAATATTAGTAAGCACCAATTGTAATCATCAACTTGATAAATAAAAGAGTAAGTTCAATTTCCTGTTATATCTTTCAATCTGTCAACCATTCCTACCTGAGTAATATTTGATAATAATATTTAATCTATTGTATACGGTATCGCAGTTGCTTGGTCGATCAATCTGTGGCTCAGCTGTCGGGACTCTCCGAACAGACGGCCTCCAGGTTCGAACCAAGCGGTTGAGATATCATTTGGGTTGTATGTAGCTGAAGGCGGACAAACAGGTAATACCTACACGTCCAACTGACCGACCTTACCACCTCAATTACAGGCGTGTATACCAGCTCACGCTGTTATGCAGTCGCTTCCAACCAAGTGACCACTCTGGCACTTTAGTAAGCTCTACATACTACAAATACTTTCAACCCCAAAATTGCAACAATTATTATGTCACTTCATATAAAAATAAAAAAATACAACAATTATTACAATGACATATTGGCGCCAAAATGTTCATTTTTCTTAAATGATTCTTGTAATGCGACATTTAGTTACCTAGGACTGTGCATTCGGGTCTAAAGTGCACTTTACACGAACACTATTTTCAACGGGTTTCAGGTTTTCGACGGGATTTTCAACGCGATGGGCAAAAAAATAGAGCATGTTCTATTTTCAACGCGATTTTCATCCTTTTTGGTAAAACAGAAATCTTTAAAATTATTCTCTGTCGTCGTTACCGACGAGTCAACATGGCTGCCGTTTGCGTTGACTTTTACGTGTGACATTCGCTCGCGATGTATTTTGTTTATATGGAATGCGACGAAATTTTCGATATAGGTACATTTATTTATATTATATTAAATATTTGCACATATAATTGTGTAAACTGTGTAAAGTACTGTAAAGCAATGCTCGGAGTAACCCCTATTTTGGATGCTGTTTTAAGCGTTGCGTGTAAAGCGATGTTTGGAGTAACCTGTATTTTGGATGCTATTTTAAGCGTTGGAAACCGGGTCGCGTTGAAAATAGTGTCCGTGTAAAGTGCACTTAAGACAATGAGATGAAATAGTTATCGGGAAACAACTTGAGTCAGTCATGTGGGTGCGCAGATCGAAAATTGTTTTTGCTTGGTGGGTATATGTGCAAACCGGTGACAGGAAAATTATTCGAAAAACAATTATTCTAATGCTCAATTTTAGGAAAATCAATTATTCGAAACACATTTTTTCGAAAAACAATTTTCCGAACACTCAATTATCAGAAATTACTTGTTGGTAGTATTGCGAGAGGAATAAACCATAGATTTTTATTATAATATACTAGATGTCGTAGTTATCAAATTTTGTATGAATCGAAGTGAGGCATTTTTCCGGGGGATTTTTGTCAGTAATAAAAATACACAGGCTCCTATAAAACTGCAAATTTATTATTAAAAAAATATACAAGTGTTATGGACATTCTTCTAAAGGTATGCATGTACTGTTTAAAAAGCTAGTTTTGACATATCCTGGTTTGCACTGACATCCCTGTGACGGACACGGAATGTCGCAAGACGTGTAAGACGGATGAAGGCATGTACCACCTGGACATGCGTTGGGACAGTTTACCAAGACGGCATTCGGATCTAAGCACCCTGAAAGCAAACAAAAAGAAACACTTAAGAAAAGGGAAATCCAGTTACATTTTTAAATTATTAGGTACTATGTCAAATATCGGTTTAACATCGGTTCGGTATCGGTTCACATCCTACAGTGACATAAAAAGATAATGTAAAATAATAATTATAACTGGGGATTTAATGTAGCGCCGTTTACTGATTCAAAATCATTCCAAGGGCGCTGATAGTTTAATTATGTGCCGCTCTACAAAACAAAGCTGTTTTCATTCCTTTGGCGAAAGTGCTCTTGCTGAGCACTGCGGATATCTGTAGGCAGTGCATTCCACTTAATCGGTCATAGTAAGCCGCTTTGTTGACTCTGTCCAACTCCTTTAGGAAGTTGTTACTCTGTGATCCAGACAAGCCGAGTGTGAGATGCCTCCCACACTGAAAAAAATGTCAATTTGGTGTAATCTAAAAATACCATGACGTAAGTATAAAATAGGTGCGGTCACCTAAAATAATGAAATAATCATTTAATATTACGCTATCATTGAAATGTGTAAGATGGAATCGAATTATTTGAGTAAATAACGAAGAATTATGATTCTCATCATCTTAAAAATTGATCACATTAAATAATAGTCCACTGTCCTATAAATTTACGTGATATTCATAAATAAGATTATAATCATAAAAAACAGTGACGAGTCACCGTATTTAAAGTGTCACTGAAAATACGATGAAGTCCCCTAATTTAGTGTGATAAAATTATGTGAAACTTTTTAAGGTATGGAACATTAATTTATACTACAGTCATATTATTTTATGTGAAACATACTAACCACGATTACAGAATCGTCTTATTTTCAGAGTAAGCATCAAATTTTAATATTAAATCATACTATTTTGAGTGAATTCTACTATAATACGATTACAGAATCTCATGTAAGAGGAATCATATCATTTTGTGTACTTCCTACAAAAATATGATGACAGCGCACCACACAATATTCTCATTTGCTCATCGTTCATTCAATCAGTCATTCATTTGTTCGGCATGGTGCAGTGTGGTTGTCGACTCGGTCTCGCAGTCTCGCTACAAAACTTCAGTGACGGACAGACACAGGCCAGAATGTTGGGATTGTGTTTTATTTTTAGGAGGCGTTTACATTGTGGAAATTCATTTTAAAAAAATATTAAAATAACATGATTCTAGAGTTTTTGTGTTTACATAGTGGAAATCCATTTTAAATGAATGAATAAGTGACTTTGTGTTTTTGCGCAGTGTTTTTTGTAATAGCGACCGAACGTTTTCGGCGGGGTGACTTGGCGTTTTCGGGGCTCAAACGAGACTTTCGTAAACGAAACGAAAAAGGAAAGTTTCGTTTGGACCTTGAAGACGCCAAGTCGCCTTGGCGAGGGCGTTCGGTCGTTGATGTGAGGAATGTTGCAAGAGAGTGCAAGATTGTTTATTTGTTCAAATAAAATAGCAATGTGGCTTTGTTTGTTTCCACTTACATGTTTTTGTTCCACAACTACTTTCGGGAACTACCGTTCTCTTTTTCAGTTTAAACCCACCTGAAGAAGAGAGCGGTGGTTCTTGAAACTGGTTGTGTAGTGGGAATAGGTGGGTGGAGGTGGACAGGGTTATATTGTTGTTTTAATATTTTTTTATAATAGGACGTCATTGGATATATGAGGAAGTCATCGAAATTTGTGGACATTGTGGAAATTCATTTTAAAAAAATATTAAAATAACATGATTCTAGAGTTTTTATGTTTACAGAGAGGAAATCCATTTTAAATGAAAAAATAAATAACTTTGTATTTTTCCACAATATTTTTTAAATTAACGACCGAACGGTTTCGCCAAGGTGACTTGACATTTTCAAGTTTCAAACGAAACTTTCGTAAACGAAACGAAAAACGAAAGTTTCGTATGTGGCTGAAGTTTCGAACGTTCTAACGGAATGAACTAACGGATCAATGGTCAGGATACATAGTGATAACCCAAGGAAAAAATATTTTTTATTTATTTATTTATTTATTATATATATTTTATTTGTAGATTTAATTGCTTGTTTATTTATTTATTTATGCATTAACGAGTTTTTTTTAATTATTTACATATTTATGCATTAATGAACGATAAAATGAACGGAAAAAAATTGAAAATAATCTGAATATAAATAAAGTAAACGTCGTTATACCCCACCATAAAGGGTAACCAGCGACAGGTTTGCGGAAACGCATAACCTAATAATATAAAGCATTACACATGCGTGTATACCCACACACATTTTTTTATAATCTACGTACTTACTAAATATAAATACACCACCATGTAGGGTATCAGCGACAGGTTTGCGGAAACGCATAACCTAATAAAATAAAGGACTACACATGCGTGTATGCCCACGCACATTTTATTTATAATAAACGTACTTAGTGAATATAAATACACCACCATGTAGGGTAACCAGCGACAGGTTTGCGAAAACGCATAACCTAAGAAAATTATGCACTACACATGCATGTATGCCCACGCACATTTTTTTTATAATTTACGTACTAAGTGAATATAAATACACCACCATGTAAAGTAACCAGCGACAGATTTGAAGATAACCTAATAAAATAAAGCACTACACATTCGTGTATGCCCACGCACATTTTATTATAATTTAAGTACTTACTGAATATACATACACCACCATGTGGGGTAACCAGCGACAGGTTTGAGGAAACGCATAACCTAATAAAATAAAGCACTACAAATGCGTGTATGCCCACGCACATTTTTTTTATAATTTACGTACTAACTGAATATAAATACACCACCATGAAGGGTAATCAGCGACAGGTTTGCGGAAACGAATAACCTAATAAAATTAAGCACTACACAGGCGTGTATGCCCACGCACATTTTTTTATAATTTACATACTTACTGAATATAAATTCACCACCATATATGGGAACCAGCGACAGGTTTGCGGAAACGTATAACCTAATAAAATAAAGGACTACACATGCGTGTATGCCCACGCACATTTTTTTTATAATAAACGTACTTAGTGAATATAAATACACCACCATGTAGGGTAACCAGCGACAGGTCTGCGAAAACGCATAACCTAAGAAAATTATGCACTACACATGCATGTATGCCCACGCACATTTTTTTTATAATATACGTACTTAGTGAATATAAATACACCACCATGTAGGGTAACCAGCGACAGATTTGCGGATAACCTAATAAAATAAAGCACTACACATTCGTGTATGCCCACGCACATTTTATTATAATTTAAGTACTTACTGAATATAAATACACCACCATGTGGGGTAACCAGCGACAGGTTTGCGGAAACGCATAACCTAATAAAATAAAGCACTACACATTCGTGTATGCCCACGCACATTTTATTATAATTTAAGTACTTACTGAATATACATACACCACCATGTGGGGTAACCAGCGACAGGTTTGAGGAAACGCATAACCTAATAAAATAAAGCACTACAAATGCGTGTATGCCCACGCACATTTTTTATAATTTACGTACTAACTGAATATAAATACACCACCATGAAGGGTAATCAGCGACAGGTTTGCGGAAACGCATAACCTAATAAAATTAAGCACTACACAGGCGTGTATGCCCACGCACATTTTTTTATAATTTACATACTTACTGAATATAAATTCACCACCATATATGGGAACCAGCGACAGGTTTGCGGAAACGCATAACCTAATAAAATAAAGGACTACACATGCGTGTATGCCCACGCACATTTTTTTTTTAATAAACGTACTTAGTGAATATAAATACACCACCATGTAGGGTAACCAGCGACAGGTTTGCGAAAACGCATAACCTAAGAAAATTATGCACTACACATGCATGTATGACCACGCACATTTTTTTTATAATATACGTACTTAGTGAATATAAATACACCACCATGTAGGGCAACCAGCTACAGATTTGCGGATAACCTAATAAAATAAAGCACTACACATTCGTGTATGCCCACGCACATTTTATTATAATTTAAGTACTTACTGAATATAAATACACCACCATGTGGGGTAACCAGCGACAGGTTTGCGGAAACGCATAACCTAATAAAATAAATCACTACACATTCGTGTAAGCCCACGCACATTTTATTATAATTTAAGTACTTACTGGATATAAATACACCACCATGTGGGGTAACCAGCGACAGGTTTGCGGAAACGCATAACCTAATAAAATAAAGCACATTTTTTATAATTTACGTACTAACTGAATATAAATACACCACCATGAAGGGTAATCAGCGACAGGTTTGCGGAAACGCATAACCTAATAAAATTAAGCACTACACATGCGTGTATGCCCACTATGCACATTTTTTTTATAATTTACGTACTAACTGGATATAAATAAAGTAAACCTCGTTATACCCCACCATGTAGGGTAACCATCGACAGTTTGCGGATACGCATAAACTAATAAAATAAAGCATTACACATGCGGGTATGCCCACACACATTTTTTAATAATTTACGTACTTACTGAAAATAAATAAAGTAAACCTCGATATACCTCACCATGTAGGGTAAACAGCGGCAGGTTTGCGGATACGCATAACCTAATTAAAAAAAACATTACACATGCGTGTATGCCCACTCAAGTATATTTTTATATTTTACGTACTTACTGAATATAAATAAAGTAAACCTCGATATTTTATTTGGCCAAAGATACCCTCGGAACGGAAAATTTTGAAGTCAAATATAATATTAAAAAAAATCTAGCACTTTTATTTAGTCAAAGATACCCTCAATTTTTCTGGAGTGTATGTAGCACTACAATGTGCATCTGACGCAAAAATAAAATTTATAAAAAATAAACCGCAACATTGTGTTCAAGCGGATTAACGGAAAATTTTGATGTCAAATATAATATTAAAAAAAATCTAGCACTTTTATTTGGTCAAAGATACCCTCAATTTTTCTGAGGTGTATGTAGCACTACAATGTGCATCTGAAGCAAAAATAAAATTCAAATAAAATAAACCGCAACATTGTTTTCAAGCCGATTAACGGAAAATTTTGAAGTCAAATATAATATTAAAAAAAAATCTAGAACTTTTATTTGATCAAAGATACCCTCAATTTTTCTGAGGTGTATGTAGCACTACAATGTGCATCTGACGCAAAAATAAAAATTATAAAAAATAAACCGCAACATTGTGTTCAAGCGGATCAACGGAAAATTTTGACGTCAAATATAATATTAATAAAAAATCTTACACTTTCATTTGGTCAAAGATACCCTCAATTTTTCTAAGGTGTATGTAGCACTACAATGTGCATCTGACGCAAAAATAAAATTCAAATAAAATAAACCGCAACATTGTTTTCAAGCCGATTAACGGAAAATTTTGAAGTCAAATATAATATTAAAAAAAATCTTGCACTTTTATTTGGTCAAAGATACCCTCAATTTTTCTGAGGTATATGCAGCACTACAATGTGCATCTGACGCAAAAATAAAATTTATAAAAAATAAACCGCAACATGGTGTTCAAGCGGATTAACGGAAAATTTTGATGTCAAATATAATATTAAAAAAAATCTAGCACTTTTATTTGGTCAAAGATACCCTCAATTTTTCTGAGGTGTATGTAGCACTTTAATGTGCATCTGACGCAAAAATAAAATTCAAATAAAATAAACCGCAACATTGTTTTCAAGCCGATTAACGGAAAATTTTGAAGTCAAATATAATATTAAAAAAAAATCTAGAACTTTTATTTGATCAAAGATACCCTCAATTTTTCTGAGGTGTATGTAGCACTACAATGTGCATCTGACGCAAAAATAAAATTTATAAAAAATAAACCGCAACATTGTGTTCAAGCGGATCAACGGAAAATTTTGACGTCAAATATAATATTAATTAAAAATCTTACACTTTCATTTGGTCAAAGATACCCTCAATTTTTCTAAGGTGTATGTAGCACTACAATGTGCATCTGACGCAAAAATAAAACTTATAAAAAATAAACCGCAACATTGTGTTCAAGCCGATTAACCGCATATTTTGTAGAATAATGTAATATTAAAAAAAAAATCCTGCACTTTTATTTGGCCAAAGATACCCTCAATTTTTCTGACGTGTATGTAGCACTACAATGTGCATCTGACGCAAAAATAAAATTTATAAAAAATAAACCGCAACATTGTGTTCAAGCGGATCAACGGAAAATTTTGACGTCAAATATAATATTAATAAAAAATCTTACACTTTCATTTGGTCAAAGATACCCTCAATTTTTCTAAGGTGTATGAAGCACTACAATGTGCATCTGACGCAAAAATAAAATTCAAATAAAATAAACCGCAACATTGTTTTCAAGCCGATTGACGGAAAATTTTGAAGTCAAATATAATATTAAAAAAAATCTTGCACTTTTATTTGGTCAAAGATACCCTCAATTTTTCTGAGGTATATGCAGCACTACAATGTACATCTGACGCAAAAATAAAATTTATAAAAAATAAACCGCAACATTGTGTTCAAGCGGATTAACGGAAAATTTTGATGTCAAATATAATATTAAAAAAAATCTAGCACTTTTATTTGGTCAAAGATACCCTCAATTTTTCTGAGGTGTATGTAGCACTACAATGTGCATCTGAAGCAAAAATAAAATTCAAATAAAATAAACCGCAACATTGTTTTCAAGCCGATTAACGGAAAATTTTGAAGTCAAATATAATATTAAAAAAAAATCTAGAACTTTTATTTGATCAAAGATACCCTCAATTTTTCTGAGGTGTATGTAGCACTACAATGTGCATCTGACGCAAAAATAAAATTTATAAAAAATAAACCGCAACATTGTGTTCAAGCGGATCAACGGAAAATTTTGACGTCAAATATAATATTAATTAAAAATCTTACACTTTCATTTGGTCAAAGATACCCTCAATTTTTCTAAGGTGTATGTAGCACTACAATGTGCATCTGACGCAAAAAAAAAATTCAAATAAAATAAACCGCAACATTGTTTTCAAGCCGATTAACGGAAAATTTTGAAGTCAAATATAATATTAAAAAAAATCTTGCACTTTTATTTGGTCAAAGATACCCTCAATTTTTCTGAGGTATATGCAGCACTACAATGTGCATCTGACGCAAAAATAAAATTTATAAAAAATAAACCGCAACATTGTGTTCAAGCGGATTAACGGAAAATTTTGATGTCAAATATAATATTAAAAAAAATCTAGCACTTTTATTTGGTCAAAGATACCCTCAATTTTTCTGGAGTGTATGTAGCACTACAATGTGCATCTGACGCAAAAATAAAACTTATAAAAAATAAACCGCAACATTGTGTTCAAGCCGATTAACCGCATATTTTGTAGAATAATGTAATATTAAAAAAAAAATCCTGCACTTTTATTTGGCCAAAGATACCCTCAATTTTTCTGACGTGTATGTAGCACTACAATGTGCATCTGACGCAAAAATAAAATTTATAAAAAATAAACCGCAACATTGTGTTCAAGCGGATCAACGGAAAATTTTGACGTCAAATATAATATTAATAAAAAATCTTACACTTTCATTTGGTCAAAGATACCCTCAATTTTTCTAAGGTGTATGAAGCACTACAATGTGCATCTGACGCAAAAATAAAATTCAAATAAAATAAACCGCAACATTGTTTTCAAGCCGATTGACGGAAAATTTTGAAGTCAAATATAATATTAAAAAAAATCTTGCACTTTTATTTGGTCAAAGATACCCTCAATTTTTCTGAGGTATATGCAGCACTACAATGTGCATCTGACGCAAAAATAAAATTTATAAAAAATAAACCGCAACATTGTGTTCAAGCGGATTAACGGAAAATTTTGATGTCAAATATAATATTAAAAAAAATCTAGCACTTTTATTTGGTCAAAGATACCCTCAATTTTTCTGAGGTGTATGTAGCACTACAATGTGCATCCGAAGCAAAAATAAAATTCAAATAAAATAAACCGCAACATTGTTTTCAAGCCGATTAACGGAAAATTTTGAAGTCAAATATAATATTAAAATAAAATCTAGAACTTTTATTTGATCAAAGATACCCTCAATTTTTCTGAGGTGTATGTAGCACTACAATGTGCATCTGACGCAAAAATAAAATTTATAAAAAATAAACCGCAACATTGTGTTCAAGCGGATCAACGGAAAATTTTGACGTCAAATATA
Source organism: Molanna angustata (assembly GCA_963576475.1). Lineage (NCBI taxonomy): Eukaryota > Metazoa > Arthropoda > Insecta > Trichoptera > Molannidae > Molanna > Molanna angustata. Next base: position 7,080,492 of record OY754983.1, on the reverse strand, counting down.
ATATTAATTAAAAATCTTACACTTTCATTTGGTCAAAGATACCCTCAATTTTTCTAAGGTGTATGTAGCACTACAATGTGCATCTGACGCAAAAATAAAATTCAAATAAAATAAACCGCAACATTGTTTTCAAGCCGATTAACGGAAAATTTTGAAGTCAAATATAATATTAAAAAAAATCTAGCACTTTTATTTGGTCAAAGATACCCTCAATTTTTCTGGAGTGTATGTAGCACTACAATGTCCATCTGACGCAAAAATAAAACTTATAAAAAATAAACCGCAACATTGTGTTCAAGCCGATTAACCGCATATTTTGTAGAATAATGTAATATTAAAAAAAAAATCCTGCACTTTTATTTGGCCAAAGATACCCTCAATTTTTCTGACGTGTATGTAGCACTACAATGTGCATCTGACGCAAAAATAAAATTTATAAAAAATAAACCGCAACATTGTGTTCAAGCGGATCAACGGAAAATTTTGACGTCAAATATAATATTAATAAAAAATCTTACACTTTCATTTGGTCAAAGATACCCTCAATTTTTCTAAGGTGTATGTAGCACTACAATGTGCATCTGACGCAAAAATAAAATTCAAATAAAATAAACCGCAACATTGTTTTCAAGCCGATTAACGGAAAATTTTGAAGTCAAATATAATATTAAAAAAAATCTTGCACTTTTATTTGGTCAAAGATACCCTCAATTTTTCTGAGGTATATGCAGCACTACAATGTGCATCTGACGCAAAAATAAAATTTATAAAAAATAAACCGCAACATTGTGTTCAAGCGGATTAACGGAAAATTTTGATGTCAAATATATTATTAAAAAAAATCTAGCACTTTTATTTGGTCAAAGATACCCTCAATTTTTCTGAGGTGTATGTAGCACTATAATGTGCATCTGACGCAAAAATAAAATTCAAATAAAATAAACCGCAACATTGTTTTCAAGCCGATTAACGGAAAATTTTGAAGTCAAATATAATATTAAAAAAAAATCTAGAACTTTTATTTGATCAAAGATACCCTCAATTTTTCTGAGGTGTATGTAGCACTACAATGTGCATCTGACGCAAAAATAAAATTTATAAAAAATAAACCGCAACATTGTGTTCAAGCGGATCAACGGAAAATTTTGACGTCAAATATAATATTAATTAAAAATCTTACACTTTCATTTGGTCAAAGATACCCTCAATTTTTCTAAGGTGTATGTAGCACTACAATGTGCATCTGACGCAAAAAAAAAATTCAAATAAAATAAACCGCAACATTGTTTTCAAGCCGATTAACGGAAAATTTTGAAGTCAAATATAATATTAAAAAAAATCTTGCACTTTTATTTGGTCAAAGATACCCTCAATTTTTCTGAGGTATATGCAGCACTACAATGTGCATCTGACGCAAAAATAAAATTTATAAAAAATAAACCGCAACATTGTGTTCAAGCGGATTAACGGAAAATTTTGATGTCAAATATAATATTAAAAAAAATCTAGCACTTTTATTTGGTCAAAGATACCCTCAATTTTTCTGGAGTGTATGTAGCACTACAATGTGCATCTGACGCAAAAATAAAACTTATAAAAAATAAACCGCAACATTGTGTTCAAGCCGATTAACCGCATATTTTGTAGAATAATGTAATATTAAAAAAAAAATCCTGCACTTTTATTTGGCCAAAGATACCCTCAATTTTTCTGACGTGTATGTAGCACTACAATGTGCATCTGACGCAAAAATAAAATTTATAAAAAATAAACCGCAACATTGTGTTCAAGCGGATCAACGGAAAATTTTGACGTCAAATATAATATTAATAAAAAATCTTACACTTTCATTTGGTCAAAGATACCCTCAATTTTTCTAAGGTGTATGAAGCACTACAATGTGCATCTGACGCAAAAATAAAATTCAAATAAAATAAACCGCAACATTGTTTTCAAGCCGATTGACGGAAAATTTTGAAGTCAAATATAATATTAAAAAAAATCTTGCACTTTTATTTGGTCAAAGATACCCTCAATTTTTCTGAGGTATATGCAGCACTACAATGTGCATCTGACGCAAAAATAAAATTTATAAAAAATAAACCGCAACATTGTGTTCAAGCGGATTAACGGAAAATTTTGATGTCAAATATAATATTAAAAAAAATCTAGCACTTTTATTTGGTCAAAGATACCCTCAATTTTTCTGAGGTGTATGTAGCACTACAATGTGCATCTGAAGCAAAAATAAAATTCAAATAAAATAAACCGCAACATTGTTTTCAAGCCGATTAACGGAAAATTTTGAAGTCAAATATAATATTAAAAAAAAATCTAGAACTTTTATTTGATCAAAGATACCCTCAATTTTTCTGAGGTGTATGTAGCACTACAATGTGCATCTGACGCAAAAATAAAATTTATAAAAAATAAACCGCAACATTGTGTTCAAGCGGATTAACGGAAAATTTTGATGTCAAATATAATATTAAAAAAAATCTAGAACTTTTATTTGATCAAAGATACCCTCAATTTTTCTGAGGTGTATGTAGCACTACAATGTGCATCTGACGCAAAAATAAAATTTATAAAAAATAAACCGCAACATTGTGTTCAAGCGGATCAACGGAAAATTTTGACGTCAAATATAATATTAATTAAAAATCTTACACTTTCATTTGGTCAAAGATACCCTCAATTTTTCTAAGGTGTATGTAGCACTACAATGTGCATCTGACGCAAAAATAAAATTCAAATAAAATAAACCGCAACATTGTTTTCAAGCCGATTAACGGAAAATTTTGAAGTCAAATATAATAAAAAAAAAAATCTTGCACTTTTATTTGGTCAAAGATACCCTCAATTTTTCTGAGGTATATGCAGCACTACAATGTGCATCTGACGCAAAAATAAAATTTATAAAAAATAAACCGCAACATTGTGTTCAAGCGGATTAACGGAAAATTTTGATGTCAAATATAATATTAAAAAAAATCTAGCACTTTTATTTGGTCAAAGATACCCTCAATTTTTCTGGAGTGTATGTAGCACAACAATTTGCATCTGACGCAAAAATAAAATTTATAAAAAATAAACCGCAACATTGTGTTCAAGCGGATTAACCGAAAATTTTGATGTCAAATATAATATTTAAAAAAAATCAAGCACTTTTATTTGATCAAAGATACCCTCAATTTTTCTTCTGTATATATAGCACAACAATGTGCATCTGACGCAAAAATAAAATTCAAATAAAATAAACCGCAACATTGTGTTCAAGCGGATTAACGGAAAATTTTGAAGTCAAATATAATATTAAAAAAAATCTAGCACTTTTATTTGGTCAAAGATACCCTCAATTTTTCTGGAGTGTATGTAGCACTACAATGTGCATCTGACGCAAAAATAAAATTTATAAAAAATAAACCGCAACATTGTGTTCAAGCGGATTAACGGAAAATTTTGATGTCAAATATAATATTTAAAAAAAATCTAGCACTTTTATTTGGTCAAAGATACCCTCAATTTTTCTGAGGTATATGCAGCACTACAATGTGCATCTGACGCAAAAATAAAATTTATAAAAAATAAACCGCAACATTGTGTTCAAGCGGATTAACGGAAAATTTTGATGTCAAATATAATATTAAAAAAAATCTAGCACTTTTATTTGGTCAAAGATACCCTCAATTTTTCTGAGGTGTATGTAGCACTACAATGTGCATCTGAAGCAAATTGAGGGTATCTTTGACCAAATAAAAGTGCTAGATTTTTTTTTAATATTATATATGACATCAAAATTTTCCGTTAATCCGCTTGAACACAATGTTGCGGTTTATTTTTTATAAATTTTATTTTTGCGTCAGATGCACATTGTAGTGCTACATACACTCCAGAAAAATTGAGGGTATCTTTGACCAAATAAAAGTGCTAGATTTTTTTTAATATTATATTTGACTTCAAAATTTTCCGTTAATCCGCTTGAACACAATGTTGCGGTTTATTTTATTTGAATTTTATTTTTGCGTCAGATGCACATTGTTGTGCTATATATACAGAAGAAAAATTGAGGGTATCTTTGATCAAATAAAAGTGCTTGATTTTTTTTAAATATTATATTTGACATCAAAATTTTCCGTTAATCCGCTTGAACACAATGTTGCGGTTTATTTTTTATAAATTTTATTTTTGCGTCAGATGCAAATTGTTGTGCTACATACACTCCAGAAAAATTGAGGGTATCTTTGGCCAAATAAAAGTGCAGGATTTTTTTTTTAATATTACATTACTCTACAAAATATGCGGTTATCGGCTTGAACACAATGTTGCGGTTTATTTTTTATAAGTTTTATTTTTGCGTCAGATGCACATTGTAGTGCTACATACACCTTAGAAAAATTGAGGGTATCTTTGACCAAATAAAAGTGCTAGATTTTTTATTAATATTATATTTGACGTCAAAATTTTCCGTTGATCCGCTTGAACACAATGTTGCGGTTTATTTTTTATAAATTTTATTTTTGCGTCAGATGCACATTGTAGTGCTACATATACCTCTGAAAAATTGAGGGTATCTTTGACCAAATAAAAGTGCAAGATTTTTTTTAATATTATATTTGACTTCAAAATTTTCCGTTAATCCGCTTGAACACAATGTTGCGGTTTATTTTTTATAAATTTTATTTTTGCGTCAGATGCACATTGTAGTGCTACATACACCTCAGAAAAATTGAGGGTATCTTTGATCAAATAAAAGTGCTAGATTTTTTTTAAATATTATATTTGACATCAAAATTTTCCGTTAATCCGCTTGAACACAATGTTGCGGTTTATTTTTTATAAATTTTATTTTTGCGTCAGATGCACATTGTAGTGCTACATACACTCCAGAAAAATTGAGGGTATCTTTGACCAAATAAAAGTGCTAGATTTTTTTTAATATTATATTTGACATCAAAATTTTCCGTTAATCCGCTTGAACACAATGTTGCGGTTTATTTTTTATAAATTTTATTTTTGCGTCAGATGCACATTGTAGTGCTACATACACCTCAGAAAAATTGAGGGTATCTTTGATCAAATAAAAGTTCTAGATTTTTTTTTAATATTATATTTGACTTCAAAATTTTCCGTTAATCGGCTTGAAAACAATGATGCGGTTTATTTTATTTGAATTTTATTTTTGCTTCAGATGCACATTGTAGTGCTACATACACCTCAGAAAAATTGAGGGTATCTTTGACCAAATAAAAGTGCTAGATTTTTTTTTAATTTTATATTTGACTTCAAAATTTTCCGTTAATCGGCTTGAAAACAATGTTGCGGTTTATTTTATTTGAATTTTATTTTTGCTTCAGATGCACATTGTAGTGCTACATACACCTCAGAAAAATTGAGGGTATCTTTGACCAAATAAAAGTGCTAGATTTTTTTTTAATATTATATTTGACTTCAAAATTTTCCGTTAATCGGCTTGAAAACAATGTTGCGGTTTATTTTATTTGAATTTTATTTTTGCGTCAGATGCACATTGTAGTGCTACATACACGTCAGAAAAATTGAGGGTATCTTTGGCCAAATAAAAGTGCAGGATTTTTTTTTTAATATTACATTATTCTACAAAATATGCGGTTAATCGGCTTGAACACAATGTTGCGGTTTATTTTTTATAAGTTTTATTTTTGCGTCAGATGCACATTGTAGTGCTACATACACTCCAGAAAAATTGAGGGTATCTTTGACCAAATAAAAGTGCTAGATTTTTTTTAATATTATATTTGACATCAAAATTTTCCGTTAATCCGCTTGAACACAATGTTGCAGTTTATTTTTTATAAATTTTATTTTTGCGTCAGATGCACATTGTAGTGCTACATATACCTCAGAAAAATTGAGTTTATTTTTGATCAAATAAAAGTGCTAGATTTTTTTTTAATTTTATATTTGACTTCAAAATTTTCCGTTAATCGGCTTGAAAACAATGTTGCGGTTTATTTTATTTGAATTTTATTTTTGCTTCAGATGCACATTGTAGTGCTACATACACCTCAGAAAAATTGAGGGTATCTTTGATCAAATAAAAGTGCTAGATTTTTTTTAATATTATATTTGACATCAAAATTTTCCGTTAATCCGCTTGAACACAATGTTGCGGTTTATTTTTTATAAATTTTATTTTTGCGTCAGATGCACATTGTAGTGCTACATACACATCGGAAAAATTGAGGGTATCTTTGGCCAAATAAAAGTGCAGGATTTTTTTTTTAATATTACATTATTCTACAAAATATGCGGTTAATCGGCTTGAACACAATGTTGCGGTTTATTTTTTATAAGTTTTATTTTTGCGTCAGATGCACATTGTAGTGCTACATACACTCCAGAAAAATTGAGGGTATCTTTGACCAAATAAAAGTGCTAGATTTTTTTTAATATTATATTTGACATCAAAATTTTCCGTTAATCCGCTTGAACACAATGTTGCGGTTTATTTTTTATAAATTTTATTTTTGCGTCAGATGCACATTGTAGTGCTTCATACACCTCAGAAAAATTGAGGGTATCTTTGATCAAATAAAAGTGCTAGATTTTTTTTTAATTTTATATTTGACTTCAAAATTTTCCGTTAATCGGCTTGAAAACAATGTTGCGGTTTATTTTATTTGAATTTTATTTTTGCTTCAGATGCACATTGTAGTGCTACATACCCCTCAGAAAAATTGAGGGTATCTTTGACCAAATAAAAGTGCTAGATTTTTTTTAATATTATATATGACATCAAAATTTTCCGTTAATCCGCTTGAACACAATGTTGCGGTTTATTTTTTATAAATTTTATTTTTGCGTCAGATGCACATTGTAGTGCTACATATAAATCAGAAAAATTGAGGGTATCTTTGACCAAATAAAAGTGCAAGATTTTTTTTAATATTATATTTGACTTCAAAATTTTCCGTTAATCGGCTTGATAACAATGTTGCGGTTTATTTTATTTGAATTTTATTTTTGCGTCAGATGCACATTGTAGTGCTACATACACCTCAGAAAAATTGAGGGTATCTTTGACCAAATAAAAGTGCTAGATTTTTTATTAATATTATATTTGACATCAAAATTTTTCGTTGATCCGCTTGAACACAATGTTGCGGTTTATTTTTTATAAATTTTATTTTTGCGTCAGATGCACATTGTAGTGCTACATACACCTCAGAAAAATTGAGGGTATCTTTGATCAAATAAAAGTGCTAGATTTTTTTTTAATTTTATATTTGACTTCAAAATTTTCCGTTAATCGGCTTGAAAACAATGTTGCGGTTTATTTTATTTGAATTTTATTTTTGCTTCAGATGCACATTGTAGTGCTACATACACCTCAGAAAAATTGAGGGTATCTTTGACCAAATAAAAGTGCTAGATTTTTTTTTAATATTATATTTGACTTCAAAATTTTCCGTTAATCGGCTTGAAAACAATGTTGCGGTTTATTTTATTTGAATTTTATTTTTGCGTCAGATGCACATTGTAGTGCTACATACACGTCAGAAAAATTGAGGGTATCTTTGGCCAAATAAAAGTGCAGGATTTTTTTTTTAATATTACATTATTCTACAAAATATGCGGTTAATCGGCTTGAACACAATGTTGCGGTTTATTTTTTATAAATTTTATTTTTGCGTCAGATGCACATTGTAGTGCTACATACACGTCAGAAAAATTGAGGGTATCTTTGGCCAAATAAAGTGCAGGATTTTTTTTTAAATATTACATTATTCTACAAAATATGCGGTTAATCGGCTTGAACACAATGTTGCGGTTTATTTTTTATAAGTTTTATTTTTGCGTCAGATGCACATTGTAGTGCTACATACACTCCAGAAAAATTGAGGGTATCTTTGACCAAATAAAAGTGCTAGATTTTTTTTAATATTATATTTGACTTCAAAATTTTCCGTTCCGAGGGTATCTTTGGCCAAATAAAATATCGAGGTTTACTTTATTTATATTCAGTAAGTACGTAAAATATAAAAATATACTTGAGTGGGCATACACGCATGTGTAATGTTTTATTTAATTAGGTTATGCGTATCCGCAAACCTGCCGCTGTTTACCCTACATGGTGAGGTATATCGAGGTTTACTTTATTTATTTTCAGTAAGTACGTAAATTATTAAAAAATGTGTGTGGGCATACCCGCATGTGTAATGCTTTATTTTATTTTATTTTATTTTTTTTTTTTTTTTTATTTATTTCTATCCAAAAATATACAGTATATATGAGATACAAAATATCTTAAGGTAATATAAGCTTATTTATACATAGTTAACATACAATGTAAATATAAGTTATCTCATTTCAATAAATATCAATTTACCACTTCACTGGTGCTTACATAGTTGAAGCCATATCTTTTTGTTTGTATCTTTGTTACTAGCCCCCTCACTAGGCATAGCCTGTGCTAAGGTGAATTAGTTTATGTGTATTAGTTTATGCGTATCCGCAAACTGTCGATGGTTACCCTACATGGTGGGGTATAACGAGGTTGACTTTATTTATATCCAGTTAGTACGTAAATTATAAAAAAAATGTGCATAGTGGGCATACACGCATGTGTAGTACTTAATTTTATTAGGTTATGCGTTTCCGCAAACCTGTCGCTGGTTACCCCACATGGTGGTGTATTTATATTCAGTTAGTACTTAAATTATAATAAAATGTGCGTGGGCTTACACGAATGTGTAGTGATTTATTTTATTAGGTTATGCGTTTCCGCAAACCTGTCGCTGGTTACCCCACATGGTGGTGTATTTATATTCAGTAAGTACTTAAATTATAATAAAATGTGCGTGGGCATACACGAATGTGTAGTGCTTTATTTTATTAGGTTATCCGCAAATCTGTAGCTGGTTGCCCTACATGGTGGTGTATTTGTATTCACTAAGTACGTATATTATAAAAAAAATGTGCGTGGGCATACATGCATGTGTAGTGCATAATTTTCTTAGGTTATGCGTTTTCGCAAACCTGTCGCTGGTTACCCTACATGCTGGTGTATTTATATTCACTAAGTACGTTTATTAAAAAAAAAATGTGCGTGGGCATACACGCATGTGTAGTCCTTTATTTTATTAGGTTATGCGTTTCCGCAAACCTGTCGCTGGTTCCCATATATGGTGGTGAATTTATATTCAGTAAGTATGTAAATTATAAAAAAATGTGCGTGGGCATACACGCCTGTGTAGTGCTTAATTTTATTAGGTTATGCGTTTCCGCAAACCTGTCGCTGATTACCCTTCATGGTGGTGTATTTATATTCAGTTAGTACGTAAATTATAAAAAATGTGCGTGGGCATACACGCATTTGTAGTGCTTTATTTTATTAGGTTATGCGTTTCCTCAAACCTGTCGCTGGTTACCCCACATGGTGGTGTATGTATATTCAGTAAGTACTTAAATTATAATAAAATGTGCGTGGGCATACACGAATGTGTAGTGCTTTATTTTATTAGGTTATGCGTTTCCGCAAACCTGTCGCTGGTTACCCCACATGGTGGTGTATTTATATTCAGTAAGATCTTAAATTATAATAAAATGTGCGTGGGCATACACGAATGTGTAGTGCTTTATTTTATTAGGTTATCCGCAAATCTGTCGCTGGTTACCCTACATGGTGGTTTATTTATATTCACTAAGAACGTATATTATAAAAAAAATGTGCGTGGGCATACATGCATGTGTAGTGCATAATTTTCTTAGGTTATGCGTTTTCGCAGACCTGTCGCTGGTTACCCTACATGGTGGTGTATTTATATTCACTAAGTACGTTTATTATAAAAAAAATGTGCGTGGGCATACACGCATGTGTAGTCCTTTATTTTATTAGGTTATACGTTTCCGCAAACCTGTCGCTGGTTCCCATATATGGTGGTGAATTTATATTCAGTAAGTATGTAAATTATAAAAAAATGTGCGTGGGAATACACGCCTGTGTAGTGCTTAATTTTATTAGGTTATTCGTTTCCGCAAACCTGTCGCTGATTACCCTTCATGGTGGTGTATTTATATTCAGTTAGTACGTAAATTATAAAAAATGTGCGTGGGCATACACGCATTTGTAGTGCTTTATTTTATTAGGTTATGCGTTTCCTCAAACCTGTCGCTGGTTACCCCACATGGTGGTGTATGTATATTCAGTGAGTACTTAAATTATAATAAAATGTGCGTGGGCATACACGAATGTGTAGTGCTTTATTTTATTAGGTTATCCGCAAATCTGTCGCTGGTTACCCTACATGGTGGTGTATTTATATTCACTAAGTACGTAAATTATAAAAAAAATGTGCGTGGGCATACATGCATGTGTAGTGCATAATTTTCTTAGGTTATGCGTTTTCGCAAACCTGTCGCTGGTTACCCTACATGGTGGTGTATTTATATTCACTAAGTACGTTTATTATAAATAAAATATGCGTGGGCATACACGCATGTGTAGTCCTTTATTTTTTTAGGTTATGCGTTTCCGCAAACCTGTCGCTGATACCCTTCATGGTGGTGTATTTATATTTAGTAAGTACGTAGATTATAAAAAAATGTGTGTGGGTATACACGCATGTGTAATGCTTTATATTATTAGGTTATGCGTTTCCGCAAACCTGTCGCTGGTTACCCTATATGGTGGGGTATAACGACGTTTACTTTATTTATATTCAGATTATTTTCAATTTTTTTCCGTTTATTTTATCGTTCATTTATGCATAAATAAGTAAATAATTAAAAAAAACTAGTTAATGCATAAATAAATAAATAAACAAGCAATTAAAACTACAAATAAAATATATATAATAAATAAATAAATAAATAAAAAATATTTTTTCCTTGGGTTATCACTATTGTATCCTGACCATTGATCCGTTAGTTCATTCCGTTAGAACGTTCGAAACTTCAGCCACATAAGTTTCGTTTGGACCTTGAAAATGCCAAGTCACCTTGGCGAAAACGTTCGGTCGTTAATATAAAAAATATTGTGGAAAAATTCAAAATTATTTATTTATTCAATTAAAATAACAATATAACTTTGTTTACTTCCGCTTACTTATTTTTATTCCACAACTAGTTTCAAGAACTACCGTTCTCTTTTTCAGTTTAAACCCACCTGAAGAAGAGAACGGTAGTTCTTGAAACTTGTTGTGGAATAAAAAAAAATAAGTGGAAATAAATAAAGTTATATTGTTAATTTAATATTTTTTTATAATAGGACGTCACTGGATATATGAGGATGTCATCGAAAAATAGTAGGAACAATTAAAGGACGTCACTGTAGATAATAGAACGTCACCGAAAATAGTAGGAAATATAATAAGACATCACAAGAGATATGAGGAAGTCATCTATAATAATAGGACGTCATTGCAGATATGAGAACGTCACCGAAAAATAGTAGGAAATATAATAAGACGTCATAGGAGATATGATGAAAGCAAACATAAATAGTAGGAAACATAATCATATATTACATGCCGTTATCATCATAAATCGTAATATCATCTTAATTTTGATGATATCACTATGCTCCGTACTTATGGTGAATTCACCATACTTTAAGCTGAATTCACGTTATTTATGAATATCAGTTTTCTCAGTGCAGGGAGCACGTTTCTCTGACATAGGTCTTGAATGTGTACAATTATAGTAAGATTTTCATTTTTTGGAAAGGATTACCATTTTATTTCTCCTCGAGGTTTACCTGTGCATTCTCCGTTTTGATCTCTACAGAATCCTTCTTTGCAAAGACATCGAGGTCTGCATGTACCTTCCCATCCAAAGCGACAGAATTTGATGGTTGTTTTGTCACAACGTTCATCGATACATTCTGGAAATTGTGGACAAGGATTGTACTCTTCGTTGATTCCACATATCAGAGGATCTGGAAATCATTAAAACCATTATTATGACCCGCGATTTTTCTCGCTTTTATTTATTTAAATAACAATTATAAACATAAGCCACTTGAAGATATATTCATTTTGAGAAAATCTGCCTTATTCTTTATTGGCCACCTATAGACTAAAGGTTGGTGTCACACGATGCTGAGTGAACCTTGAAAAATGGGAGTGCCTATCTGCAGATGATGATATTCTATGTGGCGGCGGTGCAACACAGGGTTAGAGTCACTTTTGGTATGACTACTGATGGGTGAAGCATGCACCCCTGGAGACCTGATTATGGGGAATGACGAGGTAATAATAATCGCCGCATATTGGAGTGGCAGGGTTTGAACCAGTCGGACAAGTATAAATCAGCAAAAACCCATTTGTCAGTAAAAAGAGAAAATTTTGAATACGAGAGAACGAGAAAAGAGCACTTGGATTGTATCCGTTGAATAAATCTAAAAAAATAAATTGCAATATTATTATAATTATTGAGAAGGTATTGATTTCTTCGAATGCTCCATACACCATAATATGTATAGTTTTCGTTAAACTTCTTGAGCCATTTCACCGATTAGCGCCTATACCAATCAACCAAAAATACACAATAAATGCGATCTGCGTGCCCGGAAGTCTGGTTCAAGTTATTTGACAGACAGACAGACAATACAGGTCAACAATATACCACCAGGACATCAGGACAGTGCCAAAAAGATGGACGTCGCTTTACCTGGGGGCAAGTCTCGACAACAGGCGGAATCAAAACCATTCATGTTTACCCATAGCATGGATATAATTATCTTATGGAGTATAATTATCTTATAGATGTAATGTTTTTATGGAGTTCTATAACATCATAAAATATTAAAGAACCTCATAAGATAATTATATCCATGATATGGGTAAACATGGATGGTTTTGAGTTTTGATTCCGATGGTTGACCAGACTTGCCCCTCAGGTGTAAATTTCAGATTAAGAAGCTATTTCATATTTATATAGTATATTTTGAAAATCTTTTCCCCAGTACCCTCATAATATACGTCTTTGAAATAAATTACAGTTTGCATTTACATCTTTATGCTATTGCATGAGTTTTTTGAAATTTCAATTTGTTTAATACTTTTCTTGTAAAATTAGTTTTAGTAAAACTCTTTTTTTTTTACTCTAAGTAGATTTTTACTTCAATCGAAAGGGAATATGAAAATCTACCGGCTGAGTTTTTAATTATTATAATATTCTTGCTATTTAAAAAAACTCTAAATTTTACCTTTTCTTCACGAAAAAATATTTATTTATTTATTTATTATATATACGCCCTTAATAGGGCATTTACAAAAAAATACAGGATAAATAGAACAATGTAGGCACAACAAAATAACAATAAGTGTAAATACATCGATAATATAGGTACATAATAAAAAAACGTAAGTAGTTAAAGGAAGAACAATATAAAACAACATAATAAAAGAAAATAGAGGTAAATGATAAAAAAAAACTAGACATAAAAGAAGAAAAAAAATAAACAGTATTACATATTCAATTTAAACAACAAAAATAAACAAAGAAAAGTAAAAATCAAAAATTATAATATGCGTTAAGCATCCTTTTGAAACCATCTATAGTGTGTACATTAAATATATCAACAGCACTATATTGGTTTCCAAGGCGGTGCAATCTATGTATTGGTGAGTTAATGATAAAGTTATTTCGAAGATTCTCTATATGAAAAGGTGTATTTTGACGTGAAGCAAACCTTGTAGGTACTCTGAATTTTATCATTTCAACTAGGTCAGGGGTGTCCAATATACCGTTGATTATTTTAAATAAACAAATTAAATCACAAATCGTTCTTCTGTTTGATAATTTCGATAAATTTAAAATACTCATTAGAAAATCATAATTTAATTTTTCTAAAGGAATGGATAATTTATAATTTACAAATCTTAAAAATTTATGTTGAACCCTTTCAACCCTCAATATAATGTATAAATATATCACATACACAATATTTTTTCATGTTTCATACTTTGAAGGTAATTTAGTGTGTGTTTTTGTAAACATCGTTATATCCAGGGTATATAAGGGTCTTAAGAATAGATCCGCGATCTCCATAAGAAAAAGAATAATGAAAACAAATATATTTTTTTTTATTTTATTTTATTTAAATTGTATTGTATATAGGTAAGTAAAAGTTTAAATTGTATATAGGTAAGTACAAGTAATACTGCGGGGCAAAACGTATAGGTACAACACAAGACATCGACATAACTTTCTACCACCTTGGACACGTACCTCGTACTTACGGACAAAGACATTACAGATATCTTGATACAAAAATATTCAATACTATTAATAACGATACACTACCGTCCTCCACGCACAACAACTTCAAGCGTCAGGTAACACTTTGGCTTATGAATAAGGGCAGACAGGGATCGGAAACAGCACTAACACACATTTTAAGTTAAATTTGCACACATAGGTATATATTGAACATCTAAATTATCTTAAAAATCCAGTAAAAATGTATTTTTTTTTAGTTATGTAATCTAATAATATGTATACCCTGTGACTAAATGCTTTATGAGTACTACCTCAGAACAGGCATTCAGCCTAGTGAGATAGTAAACTTTCAATATTTTTATTATGTATACTTTTTATGAAATGTACTGTATTGAAATATTTAGATGGGTGGATGGCAGAGCGGTTAGCGCGCTGGGCTAGTAATCCAGTGATCGCGAGTTCGAATCCTGCCTCGACCGATTTCGTTCACCTATAGCACAAGCATTTATTTGCTTATTTTAAGGAACGTAGGAAGATGTATATGTACTTGTTTAACAAGGACATATTCATTTAAAAAAAAAAGAAAAAAAAAATGTAGGTAAATAGAAAAAAAATGATAAAATAATTACCACATTTTTCTATGTCTTGACACACGCCGTTCTCGTCTCTCTTGTTATTCCATTGACACCTGCATCCAGGATGACACTCCGCCGGGTCAATCGGCGGACATGTAAATTTCATCCCAATCGATTCGCAAGTGTCTGGTGGGCAAGGATTGAAACATTGCACCAAATCCTCGTGAATAGGACATTCTGGAATTTTCAGCATTATATAGCATTAACGTTCTTAGCCATAGAATTATAAGGTACAGAAGCCGCGTGCCATATAAATTTCGAATTCAAATGTATGACAAGTTTTTTTTACATGTGTGTGTGAGGCGGTAGATCGGTAATCGAATCAGTAGGTGTACTGTACGTATACTGCATAGAATAGAGATTTTTCGTGTACTACTATGTGTTCTATGACTGTATTTATTTATTTATTTATTTATTTATTTTATTAACGGCGTTTGCCATTTACAAGAATAATTCAAAAGGTACAAAATATAGTACATAATGTGTGATAATGTATATATAAAAAACAAACATATCCAATCAATAAAACATGAAAATAAAGCAAGAAGAAATCAATACAAAGAAAAACTTATAAAAAATACATATAAAAATACATACAAATAAAATTTAACCAAAAAATAAAGAGAAAACAAATGAAAGTAGGTATAAAATGAACAAATAAACGGTTAAATAAATATTGACGGCCGAGCGAGTGAAACTCAGAAGATTGTTCTTAGTTTTAGTTGTCATACTTTCATTGCGCTGACTAGCTATCTGTATCATATATAATCTAAGGTTCTTAGCATTAAAAAGTGAGTAGGTATAATGGTATTCTGAATAGTATGCTGGTAGGTATAACAAAATTTAGTAGAGAAACGTAAAGTAATTCTTTTTTACTCTCCACACCATGGAATGGTGGAGAGTCATGATTTCACAATTTTTTAAGTGTATTTTTTCTCAACGGATATCATGTAGAGAGTGCACACTGTGAGTTTCGTCGATGTGTTTGTATGTATGGCGTACGTCGCACAAAATTATTATTTTTGTGTTCTCTACAGCCCAAACTATAAGTCCTATCGACTTCATATTAACATCATATGTGTAAAGTGCATAGACCTAGAGCTGATTAGTTTTCCATAGACAACTTTTAATTTCTTCTCTATGAATTCATCATTTACGTTAGTTTTTTTTGTGTCCTCTCTGCAGCCCAAACTGTAAGTCCGATTGACTTCATATTGATATCATATGTTTTAAGTCCATAAACTCAAAGCTGATTAGTTTTCTATGGATATTCGTTAATTTCTTCTCTATGATTTCATCTGTCCAAATTTTCAATATGCTCTCACGGCCTGTAAAATCGAGGTATTTATATACTGATTGAAATTTCGATACAAAAAAATACATTCATCAAAAATGCATTCAAGGATTGTCAAAATTTAAAGAAAAAAATCTATGGTCTGCCATATCAATGTGAAATAAAATTCATATTTGTATGAAAAATATATATAACAGAAATAAAATATCTTCTGTATGGGAAAATTGAGTGATCAACTTCATATTGATATTGTATATGTCTCTATAGACAAGTGTATATTTTACTCTCCACTTCTATCTTCCTCAAGGGGTAGGCAGTGAGAACCGAACACCGCATTCTTATGTGAACATTCATTCTTGTATTATATATCACAGAAAAAACATTTCGAACTAGTTTCATTTGTTTAACTTATATTAAAATATAAATATAAGCTATTGTTACTTGATCATTGATAATGTTTCCGCAGTAGGTATATTATACCCTTGCTTTTAATCCACGTATGTAGTGTTTTCTAAAGTTTCAAATGTTTCATCAATTGTACATACATATTATGTCCTTCATTTTTTTTGTCTTAGGTATTAAATTTTTTTGATGCTAACTATTAGTAACTAGATGAGAAGCGTCACTACGCTCAGCATCTAAGCTAAGGCTTTAAGTCAACTTTTTAAATAAATGGCATAGGCCTGGTATTACAGTCTGAGTTTAAGAGCTAAACTCAAGCTTTACAAAAATATAGCATATTACAGTGTCCGTTTAGGCCTAATCTTCCCTCAAATACGTCACTAAAACGACAAATATTTAACTTAACGTTTCTGGCGGATTAAGTACTTAACGGTGAGTCAACTGTCATTTGCTAGGCAACGCGTGTAGTTTCAGTTTCTATCACTAGAGGCGTTATTAGTTGTATCGACGGTGGCGCCACACAACAAAATAAACTGACAGCCATATTGAAACGAAAATGGGCATTTAAAAGCATTATTTTGGTGAAAAAAATTAAATTTACCATGTTGGATAGTAAAACAATAGTATTTCAAGTGGTAGCGTCCCGTTTTAAAGTTCGTATTATTTGAGGTTATTTAAAATTTGACAGAAAAAGTAAAATATTTCTATAAGTAATTGAAGATTTAGTAACTGACATGTCAAATTGCTCTGTAATACGGAAATGGATTGAATCTCCCCTAAACATTAATCTTAAGTTTAACAAACTCAATGAGTTGAGGGCCGACTGTAATACCGGGCCATAATCTTGTAACATTAAACTGTAAATGAGCTGTGGCTTTTCAAAGAAAATAAATAAATAAATAATTATGTAAAAGACCATTTAGCTATACAGCATAAATAATCGCTAAAGTGTAACTCCTGTATAAGTTTTTTTTTTATTAACTAGGCAACCCACCCAAATCAAGAGTGATTTTTGACATTCAAATGTCTATGAGACACACAAATTATTATTTAAACTTATTTGAAGAATTAGTTTAATTGCTAGTTGAAGATTTACGGGTTAATTTGATTAGAGAAAAGAAATTTAGAAATTTGGCAATAAATGCGCTTTTTGTTGAGTGATTATGGCCCGAGATATCAGTTGGCCCTTAAATCGTTGGATTTGGTAATCCAAGTTAAAAGTTTAGGGAAGATTAAATTTCATTCGCGTATTTCAGTGCAAAATGAAACGTCAGTTACGTAATCTTCAACTATAGATATATTTTATGTTTTTCTATGGTTATTGTCTATAACGCATCTGTCAAATTGTAATAACCTTAAATGATACGTGACGCGAAGCTGTGACTAAATATTATTTTTTTATTATAACAACACATTATTTTATTTGTTTCATTACACAGCATGTTACTTTTTCAATTTTTTATACCGATCGAAGTTTTTTTTTAATTAAATTTTACATTGTAGTGAAAAAATGTCATTGAATATGTACTACGTACTACGTACTTCAATGCAAAATGTATGTACATTTTACAGATGGATATGGAACTAAGTGATAATGGTAAAATAGTGTCTTATGTAGAAAATTTAAGAATACACATTATATATATATATAGAAACAGGATGGATCAATTTAAAAAGTGGGATGAAAAAACATCGCAAAAATTAAGTTTTAAAATGCGTGCCTGACGTTTCATGGCTGACAGTTTATTTCGTCTGTTATCAGGCAATACATTGTAATTATGTAAAAAAGAAACTAAATATTAAATACATGAACCACTTCTATATCGTCTTTTATTTTAACAACAAAAATAAATCGTGATTATAATTATTATGCGTAGTTATTTGTAGTATAAAATGAAATAAAACATTAAAGCGTGCGGCGATTAGTACGCCACCTGGCGAAAAAGACTAGAAACAATACTTAACTCAAGATTAAGACACGCGATCCGCCAGAAACGTTGAGTTAAATATTTGTCGTTTAGTGACGTATTTAAGGGAAGATTAGGTACTGAAATACGCAATATTTTTGTTAAACTTGAGTTAAACTCCTAAGGGCCGACTGAAATACTGGGCTTATAGGTGGGCGATATTAAAAGGACGAGGAATATTAACAATAGAATCATAAAGATCAAATGCATATCTATTTGGGCAACAAAAGAACACATGATCGGGCGACTCAACATCCAATCCACATTGGTAGATTGGACTATCCACAACATAAATCTTATATAACTGAGAAGCTAAAATCAACATCATCAGCAATGGCGCTACAGCCCGGTGTGGGCCTTGGTATCCTCAAGAAACTGCCTCCATTCCGCCCTGTCGGCAGCAACTCTCCTCCAATTTGTCTGTCCGATCGCTCTTATATCTCCCTCGATGTCGTCCAGCCATCTCATCCTAGGTCTTCCTCTGCTTCTTCTTCCTTCAGGATAGGTGTCCAATACTTTCTTTCTTTGAGAAGCTAAAATACAATAACCAATTCGGAGTCGGAATATATTGGACATTTCTCTTTTTAACATCTTCATCGCTTGAAACCAGGGATGTTTTGGTATGTTTACAATCATATGTAAATGCCTTACCACAGTCATGTTCAGGGACACAGGTTCCTTTGGCGTTCCTCGAATATCCCGCTTTGCAGTTGCATCCTGGGTGACATTCGTAATTTGGACAAGTGCAGTTCCTCTTCAGGCAAGAGTCACAGTGAGATGAGCATTCCACGTACTCTTCGTTTGGAGGACACACATTGTTTTCTGCGAACAACTGCGATTCATTATGTGGTGTATTTAAATTAAATTAAAAAAAGTTGTGGTGTCACAATTTATCATTTTATCGTTTATTAACACCAATTACCTAATTATAAATCAAGTATAAATAACATTTTAGTATTTCAATTAATGCACATATTTGTTTTATGTATTATCAGTAAGTCTTTCGTTATTTTTCTGGTTGTTTAATTTAAATCGTTCGTTATAAAATTCTTCTATGGTCAGTAAAAGATTCACCTTTTTTTTCTATAGGTAAAATATTGCATCGTTTTAATATTTCGTTATAGTTATTTTTACTTGCCTCCACTGTTCTTTTTGTTGCAATTATTTTTAAAAATCTTATTTGTAATTGTTTTATTTTATCAAGGTAATTTTTGTCGGCCTTTGTGGCTCAGTTGGTTAGGTATCTGACTGCTGATCCAAGGGTCCCGGGTTCGATTCCCGGTGGAGACACAGTTTTTAAAAAAAATGTGTTTTCAGTCTGGATCTGTGAGACGATAAACATTGTTAGTCTCCAGAATGTGGCAACTTGTTATTAGGTGCGTGTTAAATAATTATTTGACATATCACCTGTTAGTTGCCCGAGAAGCTACATAAGATAAAGGAAGGTTTTAAATGTTCGTCCGAACTACTGAGCCCGTAGTCAATAATAGATTCGACCATAGCATAGTACAGACAGTACAGGGTGTGCTTGGACACACAGTATTTAAGATGGTAAAATATAAGTACTTAAGATTGATCTTAATTTATTACAAACATTTTCAATATGTAAACTCCAATTAAAGTGCACGTCCACTGTAAGCCCTAAATACGTGTAATTAAAAACCCCTTGGAGTTGTATCAAAAGTACATTCATTTACATTTTTATGGAGACATTCATGAGTGTGACCTTTTATGTTGAGGTCACATATCTTTTCCATGTGCACTGAATGTATTATCATATGTATATATATGTATGTGTATATGTATGTGTGTACATGTGTGTATAAGTATGCGTATATTATATGTGTGTATGTTGTATATGTGTATGTGTGTATGTGTATGTGTATATGTGTATTTGTATATGTGTATTTGTATATGTGAATTTTTATTTTTTTCTCCTTTTTGGATAAATTATGGTTTTTATTCTATATTCACTAAAAAAAAACAAAAATAAACTTTAATCATCTGTATGTATTAGCTGTAAGTTGAACTTGATTTACAATTTATTAAATGATTCTATTATTATAAGTAAAATGTTTGTAATATGTTAAATGTAGATATGTTATTTGCTCCTGTCCCAAGCACAAGTTTTTAACTTTTTTGGGACAGTACCTATTGAAAAAAAAAATGTATTAATTTAAATATTTGTACTATGTGTATGTTCATATTATGTTACTCAATAAAAAAAAAAAAAAAATATATATATATATATATATATATATATATATATATATATATATATATATATATATATATATATATATATATATATATATATATATATATATATATATATATATATATATATATATATATATATATATATATATATATATATATATATATATATATATATATATATATATATATATATATATATATATATATATATATATATATATATATATATATATATATGTTATATTTGATGTTTTCACGGGTGAAATATGTTATAATATTTTTATCTCGGTTTTCCCGTGTCAGTAGGTCTTGACTAAGACCATTTGTCTTCCGACGTTTCGCCTGAATATCACCAGGCATTTTCAAGGACTTAACGAAAAGCACGCGCGCGACACACGTCTACTCACACTGAAAGCTCACCGTCAAGTCACCGACAAATGGTCTTAGTCAAGACCTACTGACACGGGAAAACCGAGATAAAAATATTATAATATATATATATATATATATATATATATATATATATATATATATATATATATATATATATATATATATATATATATATATATATATATATATATATATATATATATATATATATATATATATATATATATATATATATATATATATATATATATATATATATATATATATATATATATATATATATATATATATATATATATATATATATATATATATATATATATATATATATATATATATATATATATATATATATATTTTGTTTTGTTTACATTTATAATAATCCCATTATTATAAATGTAAATTAGTTAAATTATTAAGATCAGTCTGTAGGTAATTTTGTATTTTGTCTTTGTTTCGGTCTGCTACGATTATATCTACATGTATTAAATTATTATTATTGGTGAACACTATTTAACTGCAATATTTAATGACGTTTGGTTAACTGTTGACATGTCCCATATAACATATTGGCCCTGATATTGTTTCATTGAAAGTATGGTATGATAAATAAATAAAATAAATATATATATGAAAATATCCCATTCAGATTTATTCAAAAATTATATTTCTCACCACATTGTAATGGATGCACGCAAACTCCGTTGGCATTCCTCAAATAATTACTAACGCAAATGCAGCCTGGAGTGCAGGTCGGCTTGCAGCTGATATCTCGTAGTCCAAACGTAAGACAGTTCCTTTGGCAAGAGTTATTGTCACACAGAGTCCAAACTTCGTTGGGTCCGGTGCAAGTATCTGAAAGGATTTCTACACTGAGTAGGTACCTATATTTATTTATTAAAAGAAACACCAACAGAACATAGGAATACACATCAAACATAATATTATAGACATTTAGAATCACCATAGTAGTTCCAATGCTCCAATAAAAGGTGTTATTGTACAATATATATTCTTCTTCTGCTTTAGTTAGGACTGTGTCCTGTTATTCTCGGAGCCTGCTCTTGTGAAGTGGACGTCCAGCTATCCTTCCATCGTTTGGGTGGTCTTCTAGGGGATCTGCCATTTGTTATCTCCCCATCCGCTGCCATCCTCACCACTCGATCGGAACCCGCTCTCCCAACATGATCTCTCCAGAATCGTCTTCGTGTTCTTCCTCATCGCACAACATCTTCGACATCACAGATTCTTCTTATCTCCGAGTTCCTTACTCTGTCACGAAGTGTTACGCCTGCGATGGGTCGTAGAGTCTTCATCTCAGTGGTTCTTAGGAGGTTTTTTGTTCTGGCGGTGTCAGCTCTTGTTTCTATGCCGTATGTCATGATCGGCCTTACACAGGTCTTATAGATCCTTACCTTACTCTCCTTCAGCATGTCTCTGTTTCTCCATACAGCATTTTTCAAGCATCCAGCCACGACGCTTGAATATATATTGAATATTAAATATATATATTGCTAATATAAACTCATTAAAATGACAATATAACTTTGTTTATTTCCACCCATTTATTTTTATTCCACTCTGAGAATCTAGGTACTTTAAATGAGTTGAAAACCTGGTCTGTGGGGAAGTCACGTGGTTTTTTTAGAATTATCTTTATGATTAGTTTCTGCGCAATATCAACACACTTAAGGCTGCTATCAAAAGCCGCTCCCCAGCTGGTAACTGAGTACTATAGTAACGATTGCACTAGTCTATTGTATAACGAGTAGGTACAGTTGTTTGAGAGTCATATATGTAGTTTCTTATTTATTGGAAAATATATAAATGTTATTTAATTCGCTTTACCACCGATTCTATTTGATTTCTTCATCTATGATGACATTGTGTGAATATATGTAGGTATTAATGAGAAACTCAAATTTCAAAAATTTTCAAAAAGCCGAAATAAGACATGGGAGTGAGAAATCAAATGCAATCACCATTCAACTAAGAGTAAGACAGGGTTGTATTCAGTCCCCGTTATTGTTTAATATCTACTCCGACTATGTCTTTAAAAGAGCCCTCAGTAACACCGAGAAAAGTCTCAAGATAAATGGAGTCCTAATCAAAAACATTAGATATCCAGACGATACTGTACTACTAGCTGACAGTGTTGATGATCTTCAAGACCTCCTTGACCTTGTTGACGAATCCGGTAAAAGATCGGGACTAACAATTAATATCAGTAAAACCAAATGGATGACTTTCGGGCGGCTGGATTACACTGGATCAATGATGCATTTGAACGGCCGCAGCGTCGAAAGAGTGGAGAAGTTTAAATACCTCGGCAGCATGCTCACGCAAACCCTTGACCCGGATGTGGAGGTTAAATGCAGAATTGAGGCAGCAAGAGCTGCATTTAATAAAATGAAAACACTCTTCTGTAACGACAACATAAACCTGAAACTCAGACAAAGAATGATAAGATGCTATGTGTGGTCTGTTTTATTATATGGATGCGAGACGTGGACCTTGAAAGTCAGTATGATGAACAGACTGGAAGCATTTGAAATGTGGCTCCATCGACGAATGCTCAGAATTCCCTGGACGAATGCTCAGAAGACCTGAGGCGAGCTAGAGCAAATAGGGAGCTGTTGTCTACCATCAAGGTCCGAAAAATCTCGTACCTGGGTCAAGTGCTGCGTGGATATAAATATCGCCTTCTCCAGCTCATCTTGGAGGGCAAGATTGAGGGACGCCGAGGACCCGGCAGAAAACAGATGTCATGGCTGCGCAATGTGAGAGAATGGACCAGCATCCGGAGTGTGGAGGAGCTATTCCGAGTAGCCCAGGACAGGGAGATCACCGGAGTGATCACCGACGTTGGGGGGACCCAACATGGCACTTAAAGAAGAAGAAGAATGAGAAACTACTGTTATTCATCATCTTTATTCCACCCCAAACCATGGAAACTACCTATAATAACTCGTTCTTAGTCTAAGCAAAGTTAAATTTTAAACAAAATTATCATTTCAAGTCGTTATTTTTTAAATTTATACTCGGTGTATTTATTAATTTCTTACTCTATATTTTATAATGTACTTAATTTATGAGAACATAATCAAAACAAACAAAATCATGAATATGGTGAATGATTTATTCAAATAAAACGACAAAAAACACACCACCTTGTAAATATATATCAACACATGATTATATTTAGATAATTATACAAAAAATATCAATATATATTATTTGTAAGGACATGTAATGTATTTATTGAAATGGTTTATATTTAGATAAAATGAAAAAAGAACATTTTTATGTACCTACATAATATGGTTTTTGTGTAAATAATACTTACAAAAAAAAGAGCAAAATATCCATGAATATTAGGAACATTCAACACATGACGATAACAATACGAAAACGAAAACAAAATCCATGTAACTGTACATTTACAAACGAAAATGTAAATTTATCTTTATGTTTCTATAATACCCACCAACACATAATATTTTATGTTTAGATAAGTACATAATTTGGTTAATATTTGCAAACTTAAACGATAAGTGAACAAAATTATTAAGCATGGTTTGTATCAAGATAATAAATAAATAATGTTATCTTCATGTAATTGTACATGAATAGTCTTCATGTATAAACCATGTTATACATGAAGACATTATTTCATGTATTACCTACATGGTTTATAGTTATGTAGATATTAATACGAAAAAAGAACATAATTTTCGTGTATGCAGGTATAATAAAACATAATTTTTATTTAGATAATAATACGAATAAAGACTCCATGTATGTATGTAAGTATAATAAAAACAAAATATAACATGGTTTATATTTATGTACATATAAATATGAAAAAAAATATAATATCCATGTATGCAGATATAATAAAACATGATTTGTAATAATATTTTCTCCATGTATGTATGTAAGTATAATAAAAACAAATTATAATATGGTTTATATTTATGTAGATATTAATACGAAAAAATAACATAGGTAATATCCATGTATGCAGGTATAGTAAAACATGGTTTGTATTTAGATAGTAAATAATACGAAAAAGAACATTATATCTCCATGTATGTATGCAGGTATATATTTAGATAATAATACGAAAAAAGAACATTATCTCCATGTATGTATGTAGGTATAATAAAAACAAAATATAACTTGGTTTATATTTATGTAGATATTAATACGAAAAAAGAACATAATATCCATTTATTCAGGGATAACTAAACATGGTTTGTATTTAGATAATACGAAAAAGAATATATTATTATCTCCATGCCTGTATGTAGGTATAATAAAACATGATTTATATTTAGATAGTAATAGGAAAAAGAACATTATCTGCATGTACATATGTATGTAGGTATAGTAAAACATGGTTTATATTTAGATAATAATACGAAAAAGAACATAATTGTGAAAGCAATATTTATTTAATAAGAAGACATTATTGAAAACAAACTAACTGCATTGATTGATTGGAACACAATCTCCATCGATGTTTCTTTTAAAGCCTGAAACACATTTGCAAGCTGGTTTACATGTTTCGGGATCAGTAGCTTGACATTTATACAGTCTTCCTATGGATTCACAGGTCTCGGGAGGACAAGGGTTCGAACACAGCACTAATTCTTCGTTTGTTGGACATTCTGTAACCAACGGTGTACATTATTGAGCATATTGTGTCAGATCAAGTAAAGAATTAACTATTTTTTATTTTATTTTTTTTTGCAATAAATGAATTATTATGTATGATGTATAATATTGATTATTTAGCAGATCTGATGAAAATGATAGACAAGATTGTTCTGATAAAGGAAAAATACAAGAATTTTCAACATTTATCGTCTAATCAATATTTTATACATGTTGGACGGTTTAATTCCTATTACTTCATTTTTTTGTTTACATTTTCCATTTCTAGGTTATGCCTCCCAGTTCTTCGACGACCTCGGCCACTTGTTCCAATCCTATCGTCTTTGTCAGGTGTTATTCATTGATTCATTCTTCCCAAGGTACCAAACCATTTCATTGTGTTCGATTTCATTCTATTTTTGACGCCTAATAATTTCAATGATATACCTTATTGATCAGGCGAATGTGTTGCTTACCGCAATCTTTGGGATCTACGCAGCATCCATTCGAGTTTCTGAAGGTGCCAGGTTTGCAGTCGCATCCTTCATTGCAGACTAAGAAGTTGCAGACGATGTTTCTTCCTAGGGTGCTACAAGTTTCCCCGCAAGGAGAGACACAAGGACTATACTCTTCGTTTCTTTTAGGACAAAGCACCGTCCCTACGAATTCATTTGAATAAAATTAAACATTGATAACAGTGAAAGAAAAATACCTATCAAGAACAGTAGCTCATGAAGCTCTTTGTATGAGCTGTTTGACCAGGTCTCGGATATCTCTCGATTATGCCTATTTAGCGGTTATGTCTCATGTAAAGTAAAAATTGCGTTTCACCACTCCTGAATAGCGCTTCTCGTCAGATAAAGTGAAAAGTAACTTAAAGGAGACACGTACGCACGTGAAGTTATTTGGAACTTTATTTGTCATTTTGACAGTTGTATTTCATTGCCGGTATCGCGTGTTTCATTGTTATTTTCTTTTAAATATGATTTTATTCGAAGCAATAGATGATATTTTTATGCAGAAATGTTTCCTATACACAGAAATAAAATATTTAAGCCATAAAAAGACTAACTCGTAGAAGTCGATGAAGTTGGATTTAAAAGAAGATTTCGCTTGTCAAAGCTTACAGTATCAATGATATATGACTTGATGAAATATCGAATTACGACAAATACAATGAAGTAGGTACATCCTTTGATGTATAAAATATTCCTTTATTATGCATTTGTTATGTAAATACCTAATAAATGACATTCAAATGTAAAATTAATTATGAATTTAAATACATAGATTTGACAATATTGTTTATTATTATTTAAATTCAAAACCCCCGACACACTTTTTCGATCCGTTAAACTTAAACGTCAAAACGAAACGCATTTGGCGTTTGTCCATATAAGAATTTGAAAACTAGTACATTACTTTGTATTTGTCTATAAAAATGCAACATTGCTATCGTTATTCGTCAATTTACTATTCGGAACTTATCCAACGATGCCGAAACGCAAAACTAATTCAAAACATTTTATCCGGCGAATCGCACTATCTCATCATCATCAATGGCGCTACAGCCCGGTGTGGGTCTTGGCCTTCTCAAGAAACTGCCGCCATCCCGCCCTGTCGACAGCGAGTCTCCTACAATTTGTCTGTCCGATCGCTCTTATATCACCCTCGATGTCGTCCAACCATCTCATCCTAGGTCTCCCTCTGCTTCTTCTTCCTTCAGGGCAGGTGTCCAATATTTTCTTTAAATATAGCACTATTTGCCGAATAGTTATTCGGAACTTATTCGGATTTTGGTGAAACAGCCCCTTATTAAAACATTAAAAATAACAGCTACATACATTTATTGCCAAAGAAGGTTGGGACATCTCCAACGCAGGGAGGACAACCGAGTTCCGAAGAAAATTTCAACACACGACTAGATGGGAGGCGAAACGTGGGAAGACCCAAATTAAGGTGGGTGGTTGGTGTAGAAAGGAACTTGAAAGCAATCAGTGTAACTAATTGGAAGGTGCAGGCGATGGATCGGGTGGAATAGTTCTTGAGGAATTCAAGGCTCATGGTGTGCTGTTGGGCCAGTGATGATGACGATGACGTACACTGTGTAAGTACTCTGGTTTCATTTTTATTTGTTGGCCAACGCTAAAATCTCTATTCTATTATAACAGACATTATGACACCGTTGTTTTACTCACCACATTTCTTGGCTTTTACGCAAACGCCGTTCCTGTTTCTATAATAATTTCTTTTGCAGATACATCCAGGATTGCATGTCTCATTACACGGAAGGTTCAATCCAAAAGTCTCGCAGGTTTTCTGGCATGAATTATTATGACAAATAGTCCATTCTTCGTTTCTTCCTCTGCAAGTTTCTGTAAAAATAGTTGACAGTTTAAATTATATTCAATAATAAACTTAAGAATAAGCAGCTATAATCAGTCACTTGGCCGAACGGTCCGCTTCCAAGCAGGACTGTCGTGAAGATCGAAGGGCTTCGGTGATTGAGGATCCTTTAGCGTAATTAACTCACCGTTGGTGGTCGGTGAGTGATCTCTGAATAGGGAACATTCACTTTAGTATTTTCGTGATAGCCGTTATTTTTAACCTCTAAATCATTCTTTTTAATTCATATCCCTCACACGTGCACGTTCTCTATTTTCTATCTTCTATGCGTCCCGAGCTTCTCGGAGCTATCTGGAGCCCTTTCAGCAACGTATACAAACTACTGAATTATCAGCTGTACGCAGATTGTCATATCTTTAATTGTATAGTAATGATTTTGTTTTATTATATAACAGTGGAGAGTTGAAACTAAACCAGCCGTTAGTCTTCTGGTGAATCACTAATGAATTCTGCTATCCGAAACGCATAATGTATGTACTAAATCACATGCGGTATAAAACCGAATTATAGTCTATTTTAATCATATTTAAGAAAAATAACTCACCTATTCCTTGAATATTCTCCAACATGGATGTCATGGCAATGAACACCAAAGCATGCTGAAACCTTCCCATTCCTATTGACTATCTAAACACTGCAAAATATTATTGTATGTATCAGATTTCAAAACAAATTAATTATAACTTTATTTAACACAATTGAACCGTTGATAACGAACATATACATACATATTTGTATTAAATCTGGAGAACCGTAAGGATCAGTTCTGAGGCCAATTCTATTCATTTTGTACAATAAAAAAAATATTATATCAAAAGCTTAGACTGTCATTCTAAAATATTAAATCGCTTTGTTCTCAAATTTAGCACTGCTTAAAAACATAAACAGTTTCACTTATTTATTTATTTATTTATTCTTTCTCTCAATACATGCATTTACCTATATATAAATTGATTAACAACGCCCAATAGGTATTACCTGTTCTGGGGCTGCTGTTAGGTATATTACATACATTATCGTCAATTTGAGTATATACAGCGATATATTTTACATATAAATATAAACACAAAATACAAAACAAAGAAAACAACATAATTTAAAAGTACAACATAATTATTTAAAAACATCAACACATTATGATTCACATTATGAACTCACACAAAAAAAGCAATCAAATATAATAAATTTAGTAAGACTATTAGGGGTCGAAGGCTATGGGTGAATACTCTCCTCTGCATAGTCTCTGCCTTTTACTAATAGCCATTCCTTTATTTTAGTTTTAAAGGAATGACTATTTTTTGTCTCTTTGATTCCTTTATCGAGTTTGTTGAAAGTTCTAGGAGCAATGACTCTAAAACATCTCTGTCCAAACGAGGTTTTCGTTATAGGCACAAATAATTTAAGATCATTTGCTTGCCTAGTGAAACGCGTTTGTTGGCTTCTACTATGCAGATGCTTATAAGATTGTTGTTGCTGATGTTTATTAAACATCACCGAAGATGCACATGAACTATCCATACATATTAGCAGACTATAAGGTATTTTTGATGGTATTTAAGGGGGTGAATAACTTCATTTTACACTACGTTCAAGAACTGTGTCATCAGCTAAACATATTACATTGAGATCGGTCTCCAGTCGACTTAATATGATCGCAGTTTAAAACTGAACAGAAACAAACCAATTTCGCCCCGATATACAAGTGCATTGACACAAAAATGAATTTCAAATTTAAATACTCGAGACTTAATTTTTGCTTCGTAGGACTAACAATTAACACTTTTTGAATGGTTACAAAATATCTAAATGAAAGAATATTTTTAACAAGCCTAGTAAATTTATTTACCTTGGAATGATCTCTCAATGTTTCCAAAGACAAAGCAACTCAATACTGATGTTTAATGATTGAATATAAAATTAAATGATAAATACTAGTGCAAGTACTTAAAAAAACTCATGTTTACGGTCAATTTAATAGCTACAACACGACCCAATCAAATGTATGATAACATTTATGTGATAAACTGTTGGGTTGTAGCCAACACTGAACTCTAACGATTTATAATATTATATGTAGAAAAGGGGGGTATTATGTGGTGTTTTTACTATTTTTAAACATACTAAGAAGAGAAGAATTGTATATATTTAGTTGTTCGAGAGGTTTTATTTATATCTAATTCTTCTTCTTCATTATGAGTGCAGAATTTCCCATAATTAACAGCATATCACGCGAAAACGTTAAAAGATTATTTTCTAGAGTAACTCGGGTATTGTTGTTCTGAGAAAGACTTGTTCCCCAGACGTTTCGAAAAAAAAACACCGTCCATTTTTAAAACTAGTCGTTTATAAAGTAAAAATATAAAAAAAAACAATATTTAGAACTGTAGCGGAACATCCCTATGATCTACATCATGGCTACCAACACAAGCGAAGGTTATAAATAGTATCGCGGACTCTCCGCGGATTCTTATTACGTGTGAATTAAATATAATAATTTAAACAACATGAATTATATTATTATTTTATTAATATTGCTCTGTTTTTTTTGTTTTATTTACGTATTTTAGCTACTTTTACCTCAAACTAAAATGTACCCTCTACTACCTTAACTGTTATTTGGTCAATGGTTTGCCTATTTAATAGCAATTGTTATACATTTTTGAATAGCTAAAGAGAAGTAGAAGTTTTATCAATTATTTGCAGAATAAGTTCCATAATTTTTTTTTTCAAAAAAAGCACTTCAAAGTGAAATAAACTTTGTGATAATTCTTTAATTCTAATCTTTGCCGAGCTGTCTTTTTAAGCTGTTAGTAGAAGGTTCCGTTTTTGTTAATCATTTTTTATTAATTGACATGCCTTCTAACTAGATACATAAAAAAAAACGGACCTAAGAAATCAAATCCATCAGAAATGACCAAACTAATAACGTCCTTTAATATTCAGTACGACTTACCCTGTAACCCTGTAAACAAGAGTGAGTACAATCTTTTATTATATGAATTATTAGTTGCACCCAATTGTTTGTAGATGAGTTTTATACAATACCTTTTGAACGCGCAATAATAAATCTTATAAATATTCTATAAAATTAATCACAATCAACATATTAAATAAAATAACCATCTCCCTATAGAACAATAAAATTACTTCAAAACCCCAAAGACAACATTCCTTTAAGCCGGCCTGACACCAGGTAATATTACAACTCATATTTCAACTCATTGGTATATGAACTCAAAAAATGACATTGTGCCTGACACGACTTAAAAATGTTATCATTCTAAAAACATTATATTGAAATTACATATCGATATTATAGCAATTATCTCTCTTGACTGTCAAATAACTTGCATTTTTGAATGCATTAATGATTCTCGCTTGTTTTCTTTTAATACATTTTGAGTTTGATTACCTGTTTCGAAATATTATGAAAATCAAATGAGAGACGCTCTAGCAAAAAATGAACGCGATCTTGATTGGATGGGAGAAAAAAAAAATCAAGGAGTTTTTTAGCATATTAAACAAAGACTCTCATTAGAATATCCATTGAAATAAATGAAATGTATTTTTAATACTTAAAACTATACATTCATGCAAATACCAAATACATATATAGTGATGCGAGAAGCAATATCCTAAAAAACAGTAGTAGGAACATTCCAAATCTTAGCGATTATATCGAAGAACTTCGATATGCCGATATTTTTTTATAGCTAGGAATATACGTCTGGATCAACCAAAAATCAAAAAGAATACGAAAAAACTTTACAAAACATGATGAATTAAAAAAATAATTCTTCCTTTGTATGACGAATGACAATGTAGTGATAGATAAACATAGACAAAAGAAGAACAGGGGCGAGACTAAAAATATTTCTTCCTTTGTATGACGAATGACAATGTAGTGATAGATAAACATAGACAAAAGAAGAACAGGGGCGAGACTAAAAATATTTCTTCCTTTGTATGACGAATGACAATGTAGTGATAGATAAACATAGACAAAAGAAGAACAGGGGCGAGACTAAAAATATTTCTTCCTTTGTATGACGAATGACAATGTAGTGATAGATAAACATAGACAAAAGAAGAACAGGGGCGAGACTAAAAATATTTCTTCCTTTGTATGACGAATGACAATGTAGTGATAGATAAACATAGACAAAAGAAGAACAGGGGCGAGACTAAAAATATTTCTTCCTTTGTATGACGAATGACAATGTAGTGATAGATAAACATAGACAAAAGAAGAACAGGGGCGAGACTAAAAATATTTCTTCCTTTGTATGACGAATGACAATGTAGTGATAGATAAACATAGACAAAAGAAGAACAGGGGCGAGACTAAAAATATTTCTTCCTTTGTATGACGAATGACAATGTAGTGATAGATAAACATAGACAAAAGAAGAACAGGGGCGAGACTAAAAATATTTCTTCCTTTGTATGACGAATGACAATGTAGTGATAGATAAACATAGACAAAAGAAGAACAGGGGCGAGACTAAAAATATTTCTTCCTTTGTATGACGAATGACAATGTAGTGATAGATAAACATAGACAAAAGAAGAACAGGGGCGAGACTAAAAATATTTCTTCCTTTGTATGAAGAATGACAATGTAGTGATAGATAAACATAGACAAAAGAAGAACAGGGGCGAGACTAAAAAATTCGGACTAGGCAAATCCTGGAAGAAAATTGGGAAATGTCGATAATTTAATGTTTTTTTTAGCATCGCTGTTCATTTCAGTGTCCATGAAAAATATTTTTAAAATCTCATTCCAAAATAATATTTAAATTTGTGGCCCTGTAAAACATCGTATCTACTAACGGTTTAATTTATGTAGTATGGTTAATATAAAACAAATAAATAAATATTATTTTTATTGACAATAACATCTCAATAGAGACGAAGTTGGGATATTATAGAAGAACCAGGAACTCAGGCACCTACAGGGCCTACGACCTGTCATCGGCTGGTTTACGTGATCACTTTATGCGCTTGCGCAACGTTCACCAATTATGCCTTTATTCAGTTCCCTTATCAATGTAATTTTTGAAAGTTCTATATATTTGAATAATGTGTAAACATTTCACCTGAATAACACGGAATTATACTATTGCCATCTATGAATTAACGAAGAACCATTTTTGTAACGCCATCTATTGAGAAGTTGATTTATTTGTAAACAATAAAAGCAACAGTCCTTGTTAATGAGATGTTATTGTCAATAAAAATATCATTTGACTCCCGACAAAAAATCCAATGTTTGCATACATCTTCTTCTTTTTCTTATGTTAGGCCTAAGGGCCTGTTATTTGCAGAGACGTTGTTCTCCTGCGAGGTTGAGTCCCAGCTGTCCTTCCACCTCTTTGGTGGTCTGCCTGCTGGTCGTCTTCCTTCGGGTCGGCTGTGTAGTGCTATGTAAGGGATCCTGGATGCCTCCATCCTATTTACATGGGCATACCAGAATCTCCTTCTTTGCCGACCCCATCTGACGACATTCTCAACCTCGCAGATCTCTCTGATTCTCGTGTTTCTTATTCTGTCTCTAAACGTGAGACCGGCTATTGCTCGAAGAGTTCTCATTTCTGACACTCTTAGTGTACTCTTCGTCATGGATGTGTCAGCCCTACATTCGATTCCATACGTCATTATGGGTCGTACACAAGTCTTATAAATTCTAACTTTACTTCTAAAGTCTCATGTCGGGGTTTTTCCATATTGAATTCCTTTAGCACCCTGAGACAGAAGCAGCCTTGTAAATTTGACCCACAATTTCTTCTGAACTTATCAACCTGTTCTACCGCTTTACCATCCACAGATATATTACAGCCCATTGTGGTTCGAGAGAAGACCATACTTTTGGTTTTTGCAACTGATATTGCCATATTGTATCGTTGACTGGCTAGATTGAATGTTTGCAAGATCATTTGCAGGTCTTCCTCGGTCTCGGCGAATATGACGGCATCATCGACATAGCAGACAACAGATAAAATTTCATCGCCCATCCTGTAACCTTTCCCAAGTACGAATATATTTTTTTAATTGCGTACATGCAATTAAAAAATATATTCGAAATAAATATTAGTTCTTGATCTTCTTAACATAATATTCATAGGCAAACCAAGATTTTCGGCTTCTATAAGCAATTCCGCTATTGCAAAAGAGATACACACTTTCAGTTCATATGACTTCAAAAATTACCGCAAACACTACTTTTCAACTCATATTCCACATGAGTTGGAATATTACCTCGTGTCAGGCGGGCTTTAGAATCTCGCGGTGTGAATCAAATACCGTGAGGGGATATTTGACGAATCGTACATACATAGGTCAGTCTAACAGAAAAATATTCTGTCGTGTGGCAGAAAACAAACAGATTTAGATGGGTCGGTGGCAGAGCGGTGCCTCGACCGATTTCGTTCACCTAAGCACAAGCATTTACTTGCTTATTTTAGGGAACGTAGGAAGATGTATATATACTTTTTTAACAAGGACATATACATTTATGTTAAAAAAAAGATGTTCGAAACAAAAAAAAAACGCAAATGTAACAGTGACAGATGAAATGCGAGCGAAATGAAATAGCGCGCGAACTTCATGGCTATATATATTCCATATTCAATAATTAATTGCCTTAAATTGAACACGTATTAGTAGGAACATTTAGAGAACACGTGCCTTGAATTCAACACGAGTTTTCAAGTGCATTAGCGCAACAAACTAGTGCATAATTCGAGGCAGTACTTGCCTCCTAATCAACACGGAAAGGAAAATACGCTACCGGGAAGTAATTGAAAGACCTAAAAATAAACGGAACGATGGTAGGTATAGGCACACCAAATACTTGGAAAAATGTAGTTGACGCCTGCAAAATATATCCGAGATTACCTACTAATCAACCGATACCATGTATCGACTCCGTAAAATATGTACATACATACCATCACGCCATGTCCTTTACGGGGTAAGCAGAGCGAACCGAATGCCATACTTATCTTTTTTTCACACATTTCTGGCTTCCTTTACATCAATGCATCGTCTCATACATGCTCTTTGATTGTTCAAACTTCTTATGTTTCCTTCTTTCAAAATATCATTCACATGGTCATGCCATCCCTTTCTGGGGCGGGCCCTGCTATTCACTCCATCTCTTACATTCATAATAATAATAATAATAATAATAATAACACGATAACATCTGCAAACACATATATTTGGAACTAGCCCACAAACATAAACTTATCGAAACACACCCCAAGTGGTATCAATACACACCCCCAGCTGTAACAGAAAATGATAACTACAAACTATACTGGAATAGAGACATAATCACAGACAGAACAAACCTACATAACCGACCAGACATTACATTAATCGACAAAATACATAAACACACATATCTAATAGAAATATCGATACCAAATACAGCAAATCTACAAAAGAAACATTTAGAAAAAATAGATAAATACATACCTTTAGCAGAACAGATAAAATCACAGTGGAAACAAGAAAAAGTAACAATAGTCCCAATAATATTATCGTCTACAGGCATCATACCAAAAACTCTCCAAAAAAATATAGACATACTAAAGTTACCCCCATACGTAATCACCAACATACAAAAAACTACAATTATCAACACATGCACAATAGTCAGAAAATTTCTACAGGTACCACTTTAAACAACTACACACAACCACACAGACACACAAACACATAGCCTCACAACTTGAGTACGCTCCGTTGTGAAGGAAATTACCGGATCATAACCGAGATCAATCTATATAATAATAATAATAATAATAATAATAAATGGATAATTTCTATAGCGCCATTTTTGTGTATCCACCTCAAGGGCGCTTAACAATAATACCTGGAAAAAATAATAATAAACAAGGAAATAATCACTTAATCACTATACCTACGAGTTTTTGAAAAGATAAGTTTTTAACTGTTTTTTAAACACATTTTCACTGTCTATCGATCTTAACCTACATATATGGAAGCTTATTCTACTGAACCGGACCCACTACAGCAAATGCTCTTTCACCAAAGTTCGTCATTCGACACGTATTTTGCTCTTTTAGTCGATGCATTGTCGTATTACTTGCAGAGCGAAGCGTAGATATTTTTTGGTTCAGGTCATCTGGTACACAAAGATCCATGAGGTATTTTGGAGCACGTCCGTGAATAACTTTGGGGAATTTTATGTATTTCTTTGTGTATTTAACCATGTATATTTTCATGGTGAGACGTTCATCGTTCATTCTCACAATATGTCCAAACCACCTCAAGGCATTCACTTTCATTTTACATATAATATCCTTCTTTATCTTGCATTCCCTCCTTATGTCCTCATTTTTTATTATCATACATCGTTCTATTACATAATATTTATATAGTACTATAATGTCAATCTCTCAGGCTGTATCCCACATTCTGATGTATTTACTGCTAGTAATAAGGGTACAAAAACTCTATATATAAAATACTTTAATGTCATTCTCTATGGCAGTATCCCACATTCTTAAGTATTTACTGCTAGTAATAACTGCTACAAAAACTCTATAGGTATATATATAGTACTATAATGTTAATCTATCAGGCTGTATCCCACATTCTGATGTATTTACTGCTAGTAATAACTGCTACAAAAACTCTCTATATATATATATATATATATATATATATATATATATATATATATATATATATATATATATATATATATAGTACTATAATGTCATTCTCTATGGCAGTATCCCACATTCTTAAGTATTTTCTGCTAGTAATAACTGCTACAAAAACTCTCTATATATATATAGTACTATAATGTCATTCTCTATGGCAGTATCCCACATTCTTAAGTATTTTCTGCTAGTAATAACTGCTACAAAAACTCTCTATATATATATAGTACTATAATGTCATTCTCTATGGCAGTATCCCACATTCTTAAGTATTTTCTGCTAGTAATAACTGCTACAAAAACTCTCTATATATATAGTACTATAATGTCATTCTCTATGGCAGTATCCCACATTCTTAAGTATTTTCTGCTAGTAATAACTGCTACAAAAACTCTCTATATATATATAGTACTATAATGTCATTCTCTATGGCAGTATCCCACATTCTTAAGTATTTTCTGCTAGTAATAACTGCTACAAAAACTCTCTATATATATAGTACTATAATGTCATTCTCTATGGCAGTATCCCACATTCTTAAGTATTTTCTGCTAGTAATAACTGCTACAAAAACTCTCTATATATATATAGTACTATAATGTCATTCTCTATGGCAGTATCCCACATTCTTAAGTATTTTCTGCTAGTAATAACTGCTACAAAAACTCTCTATATATATATAGTACTATAATGTCATTCTCTATGGCAGTATCCCACATTCTTAAGTATTTTCTGCTAGTAATAACTGCTACAAAAACTCTCTATATATATAGTACTATAATGTCATTCTCTATGGCAGTATCCCACATTCTTAAGTATTTTCTGCTAGTAATAACTGCTACAAAAACTCTCTATATATATAGTACTATAATGTCATTCTCTATGGCAGTATCCCACATTCTTAAGTATTTTCTGCTAGTAATAACTGCTACAAAAACTCTCTATATATATAGTACTATAATGTCATTCTCTATGGCAGTATCCCACATTCTTAAGTATTTTCTGCTAGTAATAACTGCTACAAAAACTCTCTATATATATATAGTACTATAATGTCATTCTCTATGGCAGTATCCCACATTCTTAAGTATTTTCTGCTAGTAATAACTGCTACAAAAACTCTCTATATATATAGTACTATAATGTCATTCTCTATGGCAGTATCCCACATTCTTAAGTATTTTCTGCTAGTAATAACTGCTACAAAAACTCTCTATATATATATAGTACTATAATGTCATTCTCTATGGCAGTATCCCACATTCTTAAGTATTTTCTGCTAGTAATAACTGCTACAAAAACTCTCTATATATATATAGTACTATAATGTCATTCTCTATGGCAGTATCCCACATTCTTAAGTATTTTCTGCTAGTAATAACTGCTACAAAAACTCTCTATATATAGTACTATAATGTCATTCTCTATGGCAGTATCCCACATTCTTAAGTATTTTCTGCTAGTAATAACTGCTACAAAAACTCTCTATATATATATATAGTACTATAATGTCATTCTCTATGGCAGTATCCCACATTCTTAAGTATTTTCTGCTAGTAATAACTGCTACAAAAACTCTCTCTATATATATATAGTACTATAATGTCATTCTCTATGGCAGTATCCCACATTCTTAAGTATTTTCTGCTAGTAATAACTGCTACAAAAACTCTATATATATATATAGTACTATAATGTCATTCTCTATGGCAGTATCCCACATTCTTAAGTATTTTCTGCTAGTAATAACTGCTACAAAAACTCTCTATATATATAGTACTATAATGTCATTCTTTATGGCAGTATCCCACATTCTTAAGTATTTTCTGCTAGTAATAACTGCTACAAAAACTCTCTATATATATATAGTACTATAATGTCATTCTCTATGGCAGTATCCCACATTCTTAAGTATTTTCTGCTAGTAATAACTGCTACAAAAACTCTCTATATATATAGTACTATAATGTCATTCTCTATGGCAGTATCCCACATTCTTAAGTATTTTCTGCTAGTAATAACTGCTATAAAAACTCTCTATATATATAGAACTATAATGTCATTCTCTATGGCAGTATCCCACATTCTTAAGTATTTTCTGCTAGTAATAACTGCTACAAAAACTCTCTATATATAGTACTACAATGTCAATCTCTCAGGCAGTTTCCCACATTCTTATGTATTC
Source organism: Molanna angustata (assembly GCA_963576475.1). NCBI lineage: Eukaryota > Metazoa > Arthropoda > Insecta > Trichoptera > Molannidae > Molanna > Molanna angustata. The sequence continues at coordinate 7,041,424 of OY754983.1, read as the reverse complement.
ACTGATGATTCTGATTCATATATATATAACTACTGCAAAAACTTTATATTTTTATTAACTCAATTTTATTTTAAGTATCTTCTCGGGCAACTAAATATGTCAAATAATTATTTTACATACACCCAGTAACAAGTTGCTACACATTCTGGAGATTTACGATATTTACGATATTCGTCTCACAGATCCAGACTGAAAACACAGTTTAAAACTGTGTTTTTACCAGGAATCGAACCCTGGACCCTTGGATCAGCAGTCAGATACCTAACCAACTGATCCACGAAGGTAGACTGATATGAATGTACTTATAGCGTAAACTTGTGTATAGTTAGTATATTTAATATGTGTACCTATTTTTTTGTTTTCATCTTATATCATAGAAGTAACAAATTGAATCCTTCTCCCAACCTTTTTTCTTCCCTTTCAATCCCGTCACAGGCAAACATACAATATTTTTTTACAATATGTATTTTATTGTATATGGATTGTTGCTTTTATTGTTTACAAAAAAAACAACTTCTCAATAGATGGCGTTACAAAACAGGTTTTGTCGCTATTTCATAGATGGCGATAGTAAAAATGTGTTATTTCCATACGAATTATATCCTATTATTGAAATATATATAGTGTTTATTTTAAAATAAAACAATGTGTTGCTCAGTTGTTGTTGACAAACGACATTAATTGTTTTTATTTCAAATTATCTTTATAATTATTTTTACCACAGAATCACTTATGAAAAACACAGATAAAAATGACATAAAAACATTGAATCATAAAAATAAAAATATCGAAACAAAAAAATATTTTAAATATGGAATGCATGAAATGGTTTAAAATAATAAGTAAGTACTGGGTGACATGAGTTGGTGAATATGAAATAAACAAAATAAAACATGATAATTATTCATTACATATATAATATATAGAACTTTCAAAAACTGAATTGATAAAAAACTCAGTAAAAATGAATTATTGGTGAACGTTGCGCAAGCGCATAAAGTGATCACGTAAACCAGCAGATGACAGGAGCCCTGTAGGTGCCTTGATTTCCTGGTAATTCTTTAATATTCCTATTCATATTCAGCTTTTAGAACACGAATATGAAATCTGCGGAAATTTTCTCAAATGGATGACCTCATATATTTCAGAAAGACGCCAGTCTGTGAGGGTTAATAACAACACGTCCTTATCGGAAATTGTAAAATTTGGAGTGCCACAAGGATCGGTTCTCGGACCTATTTTATTCATTCTGTATATAAAAAGACTTGACGACTTGATTCAAAACGAAGGATTTAATTCATTTGCTTATGCCGATGACCGCTTGCTCTTCAAATTTTGTAATCCCATATGCAAAAATCGTCTGGAAGTAGAAATTGTTGAGTGCATCTAAAAAGTCGCCACGTGGATGTCTAGCAACAAGCTTAAACTGAACCCAACTAAAACAGAGTTTATGTGGGTAGCTTCACCACGGCGACAGCACCTCATTGAGAGTACTCCTATCAACATCAACGGAGAAACACTCGTGCCAGCTACAAGTGTCAAATTCTTGGGTATTCATTTGGACAATAAGTTTTCACTTGACCTTCAAATCTCAAAAACGGTCAGTTCATGTTTTTTTCAACTCAGACAACTGAAAAACATTCGTCGAAATTTACCCAAGAATGAGACTAAAACACTTGTAAATTCATTCGTTGTGTCTCGGCTTGATTACTGCAACGGCATTTATGCTGGATTGCCGAAGTATCAGCTCGATAGACTACAGATGGTATTTAACACAGCGGCAAGACTTATTTTCGGTGCAGAAAAACGATGTCACATAACTCCACTACTAAACGAATTACACTGGTTGAAGTGTCCAGAGCGAATTGATTACAAAATTTGTTTGACAGTATATAATGCTTTGAACAACCTGGCACCAAAATATATACAAGAGCTGTGTCAGAGAAGAGATCTCTCTGGGAGGCATCTCACACTCAGGTCGTCTGGATCACAGAGTAACAATTCCTTAAAGGAGTTGGACAGAGTCAACAAAGCGGCTTACTATGACCGATGCTTTAGTGTGAGTGGTCCTATTAAGTGGAATTCACTGCCTCTAGATGTCCGCAGTGCTCAAAGCAAGAGAACTTTCACTAAAGGATTAAAAACAGCTTTGTTTCAGAGAGCAACACAACATTAGACTATCAGCGCCCTTGGTATGATCTCGAATCATTAAACGGCGCTCTACAAATTACTTATTATTATTATTTATTCCAATTTCCTCTCTATTGAAATGTTGAAAAATTTGTCATAAATATTTTGAAATCTCCGCAATGGAACCTTATAATATGAACTTGATGTTTTATTTTATTTATACATATTCCTGTACATGATATAAACAAATATAATTGTACACTGGCGGGCCTATTGTCATTAGGCTATTTCTTCCAATCAACCAGATTACAAAGTATGACAACACTGAGTATGTACAACAACAAAATAATAAGAGTATAAGAAAACAAAGAACATATATATAACACTTAAATACTATTAAAACAAAAAATAATAATTCATAGTAAGAAAAAAGGATATGGTAAGGACAGGAGAGGAAATCAGGATCAGGTGTTCAAGGATAAACATTCCTTCTTTAGTTTTTTCTTGAAAATACAAAGTGAGTTAGACGACGCAATATCCGGACTATTCCATAATCTTGGTTATTGTATTTCGAACGAAGATCTGAGAAATTCTGTATTATGGATTTGGGATGGATAGTGTTGTACGTTCAGCAGATCGGAGTGGAAGTCCATGATTGGATAAACAAGTAGATTTGTTTTTGAGGTACTGTGGCAGCTTTGGGTTCGAGAGAATATTGTACAGTAGTGACGAAATGTGTATATTGGGCTAACAAAGAAGATTGCGGTTAGATGATATATGATCTAATTTTTTTGAACCAAAAGATGAATCTGATACATATATTCTTGTGACGTTCAAGTTTATTGAGATGCACTTCATTTGCATCCAAATAGCATACATCGGCATAATCAAACAATGGAAGAAGATGTGATTGAGCTAGAGTTATTTTACAACGGAATGGAAGGAAATTTTTAAGTTTATTAAATGAATGTAAGGCAAAGAAAATAGATTTACTAACATGCGATACCTGTTCATGCCACGAAAGGTCATCATCGAGTCATCATCATGTTTTGGTGATTATGGAAGTAATATAATGAACTCAATTTTTCCAAAATGTGCAGATGATGACTTTTTCCAGTAAGCAGACGATATTATTTGACTCCTGAGACAAATAATTTTACTTCTATATATGTATGTATATACATACATGTGACATCGAATTTGTTTGTATTGCCTCCATTCCACCTCTCTTTTGTACATCAATTCCCTGGTCTAAAGTCGTAGTTTCTATCAGCTTTGAATATTATCACTACTCTGGTTGAAGTTCTATTCATTGCCGGTGTGTCACAGCCTATCTAAATAATAAATTTAACGTTTAATTGTTTTAGAAATAGGTACTTACCTAATTTTTGAATATTATTTTTTTTATCAATTCGCTATCAAACGTTTTATTATAGTTTCTATAATTACCTACATTTTTATTTAACAATGCCAACTACAGTTATGTACCTACATATGTACATACGCACGTGTATCTCTACTGGTATTTCATTCACCTTTTTTAATTATTTCACTCCATATAGATTATTTTAAATACGCACAATTAAAACAAAAAGTAATTTTTAAAAGATGAATTAGTTATAATTTTTGGGTATAAAAGCATTTTCAAAACATTTTTTACTCAGTACAATTTTGTTTGAAGTAGAGAAACAAGTTCAATATATCTTATTATTGTGAGGTTTCTCTGTTTTTGAAGTACTAACCTACTCGAATAGTTCAAAATAACATTCAATTGTTTAAATTATTATAAGTAAGTTTTTTTTTGTTTTAAAAATTTACACCCACCATAGTATTTTAACGCGTAATATGTATACTTATGTGTACCTATGTTAATGTGTATGTGGCAACTATTTTTCGCCGAGTATCAATCAAAAAAGAGAATTTTATAAAGAATTTTTTAAAACATTGCTACCGTTGCGACCAGTGAAGGTTTTCTTCAAAAATAAACAATCAATTTGAATGTTTTATTCTGTTTTTTTTTTTAATTTTTTTAAATTACATTTTTTACAAATATTGATATGTCAAATTATGCACTATTTCGTTAGCATAAGTTTGTTTAAATGTCAGAAGTGCGTGTTCACAATAATAACATATTATACTTTTATGTATGACTTAGCGTTTGAGTGAAAAATATGGTGATTATTTTGTTTTATTTTAATGATTTTCGATTTTATAAAAATAAAAATATTCTACGGTGATTTGCAGTTTTCTGTATTAATAAATACATCTCGTATAAATGAACAACTATCACTATCTATCGGGAATTTCATATGCTAAGTTTATCATACTAAAATAGTTGTTCATTGTCAAAACACGTACTTTTTCGTGAGCAAATATTGATTTATGTAAATATCAGAAGTAGGTACCTATTTACACGAATAAAATATATTTTAAAATTTTAATTAGAGTTTGAAGTTAGTTTATATGTTTTTCCTAATTCAAAGTGAATATTTTAATAATGAACACTTCCTTGCACCCTGCGCAAGTAGCGAGTTTATTGCCGTGTGGCAATTTCTTTCAAATAACCAGTGTTTCCAGCCCAGAAAAGCAATAATTGCGTGAGAAATAAATTTAGATAAATTTCTCCTCTGCTGGGAATCAAACCCAGGACGCTCGCACAGACACCAAACGGCTTACTACCTGTGCCATGGCGGTCGGAATTTTCTCTGTAAATGACGCCTCAATTTTTTATACAAAAACTATCCATTAAATTGTTGATTTTCGTTGCCATACTTACTTACTTACTCAGCCTCTTCTTGAGTCCAGTATTGGACAAAGGCCTCCCGCTTGGACTTCCACTGGTCTCTTTCCTGTGCCATTCATCGCCATTCAGGACCTGCCACTTTTTTTATGTCATCGGACCATCTGGTCTGGGGCCTTCCCACGCTTCTGCTTCCCGTTCTTGGCCTCCAGTCCATCACAATTTTTGTCCATCGTCCATCTGACATTCGAGATACATGACCCGCCCAACTCCACTTTAACTCCGCTATTCTTTTGGCCACATCCGCTACTACTGTGTTCTTCCTAATACATTCATTAGTTTTGTGGTCCCTTAGTGCGATATTCAACATTCTTCTTTCCATCGCTCTTTGTGTCACTCTTAGCTTTTCCATCATTTTCTTAGTAAATGCGGATGTTTCAAAGCCGTAAGTGAACACAGGGAGTACACAAGCGTCAAAAACTTTTTTCTTTAAGTGTATTGTGATATTTGTAGATTTGAGAACATTTGATAATTTGCTGAACGCTGCCCATCCTAGACCTCTTCTTCTTTCTATTTCAGCTTCTAAATCATATCTTCCCAGTTTCACGGTGTGACCAAGGTAGACATATGATTCTACTCTCCCAATAATAATAATAATAATAACTTTATTCCAGTCCGTGAGCAGGGGGGGTGCAATGCTACACAGACCATATATTTTACATACAAAAGTAAGAACAATTAAAAAAGAAAAACATAGAATGAACAGAATGAGAAACAATGGAAAAAAAGATAAAAATAAAACGCATTAATATAGACATTAAAATATAATATTAAATATCTTGACCATCAATTTTTATGTGTTCTGAACCTATAGAGGACATAATTTTTGTCTTATTAATTTTCATTTTTAGTCCCACTCTTCGTTGCCATGGTTACGATCAAATTCTCATAATAATATTTTAGTGTGTAGTGTTAGGTGTATGTATTTACATACCTATGTATGCTCTTTGTGGGGTAATGTGTTATTTGGTTAAAGGGTAGATATATATCAAAGCAAATATTAAATAATAAATATTATGTATAAATGATAATATATTATAATTTTTCCAGGAATATTAGAAGTCAACGAAATTCAACATGTCACAATCAATCAAATGCGTTTGTCTGTTCACCATCTTTGTTTTCTGCAACTTGAGCAGCGTTTTGTCCTACCACAAAAGTAATATATTTTTAAATACTTTAAATTATTATATGTATAACTATGTGTACGTAATAGTTTATGTTATTAGACGTATCATAGATATTATTAATTTTATTCAAAATAAGGTTCTAGAACGATTTCGTGTCTAGAATGGCAGATTCTAGAGCCGTTAAAGTAGCCAGGGACAATGTCTCTCAGGAACGCTAAATTTCATGCCACCAGCAGGAATTTCGCAGTATCCCACTCCATTCCGTTTGGTATAGCGTTATAAGCAGAACTAGTACCTAGAACCTTCGTACTACGCAAACCCTGAATCGAAAATTTAATATTTCTTTACCATCGTTGTTCATTCTAGTAGCCACGAAAATATTTTTAAAATCACATGCAAAATAATATTCAAATTTGTGGCCCTGTAAACTACCATTTAAATCTTGTAGTAGGTATATGTAGTTACAATAAAACAATCAAAAAAATATTAAGTTTAAATTTCTCAACATCATATTCATAGGCAAGTCAAGATTTTCGGCTTCTACAAGCAATTCCCCTACTGGTTATCAGACTAGACCCCAATAAACATTTGGCAAAACCCCTGGACAACCTGTCTAGTTGGTAGAGTTACCTTTTTATTTTTTCCTGACGTGAGGTCGCGACTGAAATCTCCTTGGGTTGTTCCAGACTTTTGGACTTCTCAATTTCTCACAGGACACGGTAACTTTAAAAGCTATCTCCATCGCTTCAACATTTCTCCCTCTTCCTCATGTCAGTTTTGTCAATGTCCGGACCAAACTTCGGATCACATCCTTTGGGAGTGTTCCCACCCAATTGTGTCCTCTTACAGATCGGAGCTCCTCGTTGCTGTCCGTGGGCCTCTACAAGGTCCCATTGGACATGCGGACTTAGTGATCTCGAAGAACAATTACAAAGCCTTCAAACGATTTTGCCATAGATACGGTGCCTTATTATCCGAAGATTCTCACTGACTCGTCTGTTTCCAGAGATCTTGGTCACTTCTCTGATGCCCTATATATATGGATCTGAAGTGCCGACAGTCCGCAAGTGTGAATCTCAATTCGCACTTGTTGATTGTTCTTTTTACACCATGGTGCCGAGATTGCTAATCTAGAGGGCTCCGTGAGCTACTCTTCGTGCCATGCATTGTTTTTTTTTTGTCGTTCATTCTAGCGTTCTGCAAAGGGGCCGTTGACAGTCCCCATATGCGGAGCGGGTGGTGGTGGGAGTAGCGAATTAGGTCTTAAATTTCTCAACATCATATTCACAAGCAAGTCAAGATTTTCGGCTTCTACAAGCAATTCCGCTACTGGTTATAACACATTTTTACCAATATCGGGAGAGCTGTCAAAGTTGACATAAAACGCTAAAATTTTCAACATATAAGATAATAAATAGTGTTAATAATCATATAACTATGGTAGTAATATGTTGAGAAATAAAATTTATTTGGCAAAGATGTTGAAATTTTCTTCATGCAACCAATTTCGATTCAATTTATAAAGCAACTGTACTTACGGAACCTAACTTTTCAGAAATACAGTGTCCAGAAAACGAAGTACTGGTGAAGCATTACAGCACATGTCCGTCTGAACTCTGCGTGGATATCGGCAACGAGGATAGTTGTACTGAACCAGATCCAGTCTCATATCAGTCAGGATGTAAATGTATTGAAGACTACAGAAGAAATGGAGACGGAGTATGTGTGCCGATCAACGAATGTGGTTGGTTATCATTATATTCTTGCAAATATTATATATTTTTATTTAACAAAGTACCTAATATTCAACTCACAAACAGACCTATAAGTGTTCTCACATCTCCTTCTAACACACCCTCAACAGATTTCTTTATGCTAATTTGGAGAGTCGTATCTTATTATTTTTTTTGTGTTGAACCTTGTTTGAATGAATTGTTGGTATTTATACTTAAAATTTTTTTACATTCGCACTAATTGTGTAGCGAATCTGAGTATTTGAATATCAGCATTGCCTCGGAACAGGCTTCGCTAAGTAATTTTGTAAGAACTTTTGTGATAGTTGTTTTTTTTTATACCGACGTTTAAAATTATTATTGTAAAAATAATTCATCCACTTCATAATAACATATCTTCCTGCATATACTCGTATTTAGAATGGAGTTGTGGCTATCATTAATTTACAAGAAAACTAATCAATCTATCAAATAGAGATAGTAAAAGATTAAAAATGCAAAACAATCTGTAGGTACTTATAGAAGACAACTGATCAAGATGAAGTGAAAGAACTCGATAGTAAAACGTCAATTTATTGCATACAACATTATTTTGTAGTATCTTGAAATTACCATCAAACTTCTTCTGATCAAAATTTTGGCAATGTCTGTACTTAAGCAGCAGTTTATTGATTAGTTATAGATAGTACATAATATATTTATTCCTTGTTCGTTGGTTGAGCAGTTCGTTGAGTGGTTATAGATTTATTTTGTTATTGATGTATAGTCTTAATTTGCAACCGATTTAATTCAAAAGAATAAAAGCATACTTGATTAACGATTTCGTAAACAATATCAATACTTTAATTGGCTTTAGTTGTGTTACATCTGGTCTAGTATTGTTGGAATAACTATATAACTAAGTTGTTTGTATGTCTGTTTGTAGAATGCCCAACAGATAATGAAGAACGCATTGACTGTTACGACCCTTGCCTCGACTCGTGTTCCTCCCTGAGCACAATGTTCAAGAAGTGTAAACATATCCATCCCAATGACTGCCAAACTGGATGCAAATGCAAGTATGGATATCTCAGAAACGATGACGGAGAATGTATTCATCACAAACACTGCTGTAAGTTTATTTAAAAATCAGAATAATATTTTTTGTTCGTTGGTTGAAAAACAGAACAATCCATTCAAACATTGTCCATGTCTAATGACTGTAATAGTTTACTAAAAAATATTGTTTTCTGGAGTACCACAGGGATCACACCTTTTGTATTTATATTTTTAAACTTCAGAGTGATTAACTTTTAATCGTATAATTTTCATCGATTTATCAAAAGGTATCATGTAGAACGTACATAAGTATTGTAGTGATATTTTGGTTTGTTTTTATGTACAAGAAAATATTGTGTCATAAATAATCTAAAAGAATAGAATATTTAATAATACTCATCTGTGAGTGTTTTTTCATTATAAATGATTTACTTTCTTAATAAAACACGAATACAAAGTTTACTGTTTTTAAATAATTGTTTTTTTTTAATTAATTGTTTTATGAAACCATATTTGCAATCTTCTTTGCAGGGTAAACAAGAACAGAACAGAACTATGAAACATCGATGACAAAATTAACGGCTCATCAATTATTGTATTTTTAAATATCTTTATTAATTTATTTTAGTTGTAATTAATTATTTATTACTTTTATTTGTCAATCATTTTGTATTGTTTTAAATTATATTCTTGAACCAAATTAAAACATATTTTTATTTTTCTTGAAATAACTCTTACGTATAAAAAAATAAGCGAATCATATTGTTAGTAAACGATGCACAAGAGATCCATGATGTATCTATTTACGATTTCCAGAATCCTATCTATGATAGTATTTTATTCTGGATTCATCGTTTGATATTTAAATTAGTATCTACTAATGTTCCTTTGATCCTAAAAAAAACCTACGTGATCCTATGTTGAATTTTTTTTCTGTATGTAATTACGATACTCCTCTCTCGAAAACTAGTTTTTAACTCTAACGAGAGAGTATCGACATTGTCATTTTGTCATATAATATTGTCATTAAGTAAAAATATTGTGTAAAATTAAATACCTGAATAAATAATAAAAAAAATACTTCATACCATTGCCACAGTCCATTCCCTCCAGTCAAACTTTTCCAATCAAGGGCTCTCCCTTATGGATGGAGATCGTCCGAGGAATTTTGCTGTCTCCCATTCAACTCTATTTCGGAACGTTATAGGGCATTCGGTCCTGTTCATCCTCGAAGTGGCTGCTCATCGGACAACACAAAAAACTACTACAAAGCATATTTTATATCACTACCTCTTAGTCCCGAATGCACAGTCCGACGTAAATACTAAATTCTAAATACTAACCATGTTTTCAGCTAGAGTGGTTTCTCGAAGGAAAATCTCTTTTGCCCCCTTGGCAGTTTGGGTTCAGAAAGGGCAAATCATGTATGGACAATTTGGCTATTATAATATCAGACATCCGCATTGCTTTTAATAAAAAAAATAATGTTGTAGCTGCATTCCTCGATTTAAACAGTGCATATGACAATGTAATACTTCCCATACTCCAAACAAAACTTGTAAAAATTGGTATCCCTTCTTCCCTGGCTCAACTTATTTTTAATATAATGTCACAACGCCGCATTGTTATTGACTCTCCTCAAGGCAAAATTCAAAGAGATATCCATAAGGGACTGCCACAAGGCTCGGTTTTGAGCCCGCTACTTTTTAATGTCTATACATCTGATGTTGATTCGTCCATTTCTCAATCCTGTAAGATCCTCCAGTTTGCGGATGATTTTGTGATTTATTGTCAAGACAAGGATATTAATGTTGCTGCATCTAAATTACAGTACACTTTGATTTCATTTAATAGATGGCTAAATGATAATGGTATGTCCTTATCTCCCACAAAAAGTAATGTAGTGATATTCAGTAGGAAACATAAAATTCCAAACATATCTATACAGCTGGAAGGATCACCGATTTCTGTAAGTGATTGTGTAAAGTTTTTGGGAATAATTCTACACAGAAAACTATCATGGAACCTGCACGTCGAATCAATAGTTACGAAATGTGAAAAGAGAATAAACATCCTGCGAGCCATTTCAAGAGTGTGGTGGGGATCACACCCTACAACAATGAAGTTACTTTATAATGCGTTGGTGCGCAGCCACTTAGATTACGGATGTCAACTAATAGACCCTCTCCCAGAATACCTTAGCTTAAAGTTGCAAAAAATACAATCCAAATGCCTAAGACTAATTGAAGAAATGGTTTTTTATTTTGTATATTCCAGGTCGCTGATGGAGCGGACTTTTTGTATAAATAAATTAAAAACACGCGTGTATCTAGTTGAACATTTATTTTTAGACTGATTCATAGAAAAGGCATACAGATACAGGTCAATACATTTATCTATGACCATAGACAATATTTCATTGTTGGTGTAGATTCCAACATACTCCCAGGACCGAGAAGAAAGACAATGTGGAATAGTCTGCAAAGTATTAGTGGACTGTAATTGTATTTTGCTTCGATTATTGTTTACAGAGATTACAAAACTGTCTCTCTTGTCAGTTCCAGTATTTATGCATAAAATTAAATATAATTTATTGAAACCTGCATCTTATTTCTATACCTTATATTATTTTTATTGTTTCTTATTCTTTGATTGCAACAAAAGAATACCATAAGAATGGCAAAAATGAGTAAAAAAAAACTTATTCTTAAACAACCTTTGTTATTTATGTTATTTAGTAATTAAAGTATGCATATTATGCATAGAATTTATTCCTTAAAACCAAAACATTACTTTTAAATGATTCTAATTTATTATTTATTAACCAATCCATTTAAACGATTCTACTTTATTTTTTATTAAACCAACCCTTGTTAATTATAACCTTATAAGTACTTATAAGTATGCATATAATTTATTTTTTATAAGATTAATTTATCTTTTTCCTTATATTTTATTACATCTTTATTTAACTATGGTTCATCACGCCATATATAAACATAGGTAATATATTTATAAACATAATATAGACATATATGTGTATATGAATGTTTTTATTTTGAATTTTTATAATTATTATATGTTAAACTATGGTTCATCACGCCCTAGTTTAACATTAACAATAAACACAATATCTATATGAGACAGTTTTTAATTTGAAATATTATAATTATTATAGTTATTAATAATACGTTCTTTCCAGGTCGCAAGGGTACAAGACTTATGGACGGATGACGGTCGTTTGTCCTTTTTCCTTTCGAATGTCCAACTAGATGCGCGTGTTAAAATCAAGGTTAAAAATCCAAGTCCGTCCATCTAACCTCAACAATGAAGACGACCCCATGGTACCCTATTCAATAGGTAGAGGACATATCTTCATTATTGACGTCGTCAAGACGGAGCCGTTGGCCTTCGTCACCTCCAACGCCCTGACCTTACCGTCACGACCAGGAAAGACCTTGCTGATTCGAGCCATTGGCCACCCTAAAACAGGTGTCTCGTCCTCCTTCAAGATGACCAATGTCCCTATTCTTAAACTAGGCATTTTCTCCCTCCATTTTGGACGGTGCTGAAGCGTATTTAAATACACTTTAGACCAATATCTCCAGAACGCTTGCTGAGTGGCAACACATTTTTCCCAAAATTTAAGTCTATTGTCTGGAACGTCTATTAAGTTCTGTTCTGGAATGTTTGTGAAGGTGTCGCCAGTCAGAAAATGTCCCGGAGTTAAATAGGAGAAATTTGTTATGTCTGTTGACATGGGAGTGATTGGCCTAGAGTTTAAGATTTGTTCTATCTGAGCTAATATTGTGCTCAATTGTTCGTAGGTGAAATTGTTATTTCCCAAAATTCGTTTCAGGTGATATTTTGTGCTTTTAACTGCAGCCTCCCACAGACCACCAAACACAGGGGAATAGCTAGGGATGAACTTAAAAGTTATACCTAAATTCGCAGAGAAATCAGATACTGCGATCTGATGACCCTGAGAGCTTTGCAACTTATACAAAGTTTCAAATTTGTTTCTTGCCCCCTTAAAAGTGCTTGCATTATCACAGTAAATTTCTGTTGGTGTATTACGCCGCGCTATGAAGCGCTTTAAACAAGCTATGAAGCTATCGGTTGTCAAGTCGGAGACCAGTTCTAAGTGCACAGCCTTCGTGGCAAAACATACGAATACTGCAATATACCCTTTAGATATTACTGACCTACGAATTGTGGATTGTTTGACAGATACTGGGCCTGCATAATCAATCCCTACTTTTTGGAACACTCTACTTATGTTAACTCGATCAGCTGGCAAAGAACCCATAAGTTGTTTTGCCGCTTTCGCTTTCAATTTAAAACAGCGTATACATTTATATAAAACCTTTTTGATCTGTCTTATCCCATTTACTAACCAGTATCTTTGATTCAGACTTGCTAGAACCAATCTTTGTCCAGCATGTAACAATCTTACATGCTCATTTTCAATAATTAACTTAGTTATTTCTGACTCTTTAGGCAAAATTATTTGATGCTTATGTTCATATTTGAATTTTGAAGCCGCCCTCCAACTCTTAACATTCCCTCGGAATCCAAAAATGGATTCAAATTACTCAAAGATGATTCTACGATCTGCCTATTGTTTAATAATAATTTTATTTCCTTTATAAAGAATATCATTTGTTCGTTTTTAATTATAATATTTAAGGCTGTTTGCCTCTCAGCATAAGATAAAAATTTCTCTTTATTTCTATTTACCTTAGATTTAATATTTTTACAAAATCTTAAACAATAGGCCATCACTCTTACAATTTTATTAACATTAGAAAATTTACACAAGATATATTTAAAAATCGAGTCTCTGGCGATTGAGATGGTTATCGATGGCAGAGAGCATGCCAACTCATCGCTTGCAACTGTTATGCAATGATTAGTATTACATACAAAGCCTTTCAAACTCGTGGGTGTCTCTTGATTATGGTTCGTAAAATCATAATCAGAGCAATTCATCTCTTCCGGACCCAACCACCACAGTCGGTGATTGTTCAGCTCCAATGGGCTCACACTACCACGCGTTAGAAGGTCTGGTGGATTTAAGTCAGTTCTTATGAAACCCCATTTAAACAATGAATTGCAATCTTTAATCACTTTAATTCTGTTGGCCACATAAGCATTACGTTTAATATTTTCGGTAGCTATCCATGATAGAACTACTTGTGAATCAGTAAATAGATATACATTATCTATTTTAATTTTCAAAGTTAATGTATCGAATACTCTACTCATTAATCTGGTTAATAAAACACTCGCATTCAATTCTAGACGAGGAATCGTTAGTTCCTTTTTTGTGGGATTGATTCTGGATTTTGAACATAATAATGTCATTTTTACATTATTCAAATTATCAATGATTCTAAGATAAATTACTGCCCCGTAGGCAATAAAAGATGCATCGGAAAAACCGATTAATTGACATTTTGTGTTTTCCTCGATTGATAAGTTTCTTTTTATTTCAATGGATACTTGGATTAATTCATTATAAAATTTTACCCAATCTATAAGAATATCTGTTGGTGGGCTATCATCCCAACCAACTTTTGCGTGCCAAAGCCTTTGCATTATAACCTTAGCCCCTACAAATATAGGATTTATTATTCCTAATGGATCAAAATGTTTGCCTATAAAACTCAAAATTTCCCTCTTGGTCCAGGTACCCTGGAACTGCTCATTTACATAGTAAGAAAAATTAAACATGTCTGTACCTGCATTAAGAGTCAAACCTAACGCTTTAAACGTAGTGTTTCCCTCTTGGAAACTAATCTCTCCGACATGTTGTCTCTCGTTCGGGATGCCATTGATAATGTCCGGACAATTCGTGGACCATTTGTGTAGACCGAATCCACACTTTTTTAGCAATGCAATTAATTCATATTTAATATGATTGATAACATTTAATGACTGTTCGCTCACCAGTATGTCATCCATATAAGTACAATGCTGTAGTACAAATGACGCTAGTGGAAATTCATTTCCAAATCTAATCGCTAATTCTTTTAAACATCTAGTTGCTAGAAAAGGTGATGATTTTAAACCATAAGTTAACGTTCGTAACTGTACACATTGGATGGGCTCATCTGGTGAGTCCCTCCATAAAATATTTTGTAGTGATCTTTGATTTTCTACGAGCAATATATTGCGATACATTTGTTGGATATCGCATACAAACATGTATTTATGAAGTCTGAATAACAAAAGTATATCAAATAAATTGTACATTAGCACCTTTAAGCAACAAGTCATTCAATGTTATCTTTTTTGAAGTCTTCATGGACGCATCAAATACAACTCTCAATTTGGTTGTGATAGCATTTTCTTTTAAAATAGGGTGATGGGGTAAAAAGTAAACCGCATCCCTCATTAAGTCATATCTGCTGATATCAATATATTCAGCATGTTTCAATTCAATGTACTCGTGTATAAACTTTTTATACTCTACAAACAACTTATTATCTCTTTTAAATCTTTTTTCAAGGTTTAAAAATCTATTTAATGCTAGAGACATTGAGTCACCTAACATTTCGTTAATATTTTCTTTAGGTATTTTTAACGGAAGTGATACTGTAAATTTATCATCTTTCAGCTCAACAGAATTCTGAAACAATTCTTCACAACACTGTTGCTCCGAAGAATACTCCGTGAAGACTTCAGGGATGGATTCAGTCTTCCAAAAGTTATCAATAACACTCCGAATACCTGTATCGCACTGATAACAGTGCAAGTTGACAGCACCTCGGAGAGAGTCCTTACGATGTGTCGGCACACTCCCCGCCACCACGGTACCGAACTGCGTCTGCAGAAGTCGCAATCCACTCGTTCCCATCTCAATCGCCAGAGTTTGTTCCATCAGAACCTGGAAAAATACATTTGCACCCAGTAAAAGGTTCACCTCTGACGGGATATGGAATGAATCGTCTGCCAGTTTCACATTCGGGGGTAATATTAACTTTGAAATGTCAACTTTCGTTTGTGGTAGCTGTGACGTAATATTGTCTATAATAAGACATTCTGTCCTTATTTTAAAAGGAAAAACTAATGAGAAAATATCAATATCTATTGCCTTTCTTACAGGCAACTCGGCTTGTGAAATACCTACTATATTAATCGATTTGTTTTTCGGTAATTTTCCAATTACTTTCGCAACCTTAGTTCTAATAAATGAATTCTGGCTTCCAGTATCTAATAAAGCCTTTACTATTATCTCTGCACCCTCGTGCGTTAGAATTTTTACTTTACAGGTAGGCAATAACACGTTTTGAACCTTCTCCCTCTGGGATGAAGTCAATGACACTATATCTGTCACTTCATTACTCAGATGGAGTAATGAGTGATGTGATTTTTTACATGTAGAACATTTAAAATGAAAGAAGCATTTTCCTGCATGTTTATTTAAGCAAGTTATACAGGCCTTTTCCTTTTTTATGAAATTTACTCTTTCTAGTGGGGTAGCCAAAATAAAATTAGCGCAATTAAAAACTTTATGCCCCTCCTTATTACAAAAAATGCAATGCCTTTGTTTTACTATTTTTTTATTTGTTGAATGTAAAACTGGACGTCGATTACCTTGACCATATTGTCGTTCCATTCTCTCCGTCCTAGGTGAAGCCGATTGCTGGGGATGGACATCACTATTTTCCAAAGCACTCGCTCTTTGTTCCAGAAATTGTAAAAAACCTGAAATAGTAGGTTCATTTGATTTCAATTCATAATAGTATGCCCTACTTGTGGACATATCTACTTTTCGAGCAATAATACAAACTAACAAAGCGTTCCACTGATCTACCGGTTGATGCAAATTTTTTAAAGCAGCTATATGTTGTTTGATTGTTCCAGTGAATGTTCTCAAATTGTATGCAGAAGGTTTGCCTAATGTCGTCAAATCTAATAAACTATAAATATGCTGTGAGACTATTCTATTATTATTATTGTATCTAATATCTAAAATATCCAATGCCTCTTGGTATGATTCTCCAACTACTGGTAGATTTTTTATTAAATCGTATGCTTCGTCTTTCACAAAATGCCTTAAATAAAATAATTTTTGTACATCTTGTAGATTATGATCCTCGTGAATTAAAGCATTAAAAATTTCAAAAAATGGTTTGTAGTCTGTATATTGACCATCAAAAAATGGTATTGTAATATCTGGAAGGCGTGTCCTACTTTGACCTGGATTTGCTAAAATGCTCATATTGTGAGCATCGTCTCTTATTTTTTGTTTATTTAATCTTTCTGTTTGAATTGCTATCTTTTCCATTAAATCTAAATACGAATCTTCAGCGGCACTAAAATCCTCTGAATCACATATTGACGCGCACAAATCTTCGTATTCTCGAAACAAATTTACTAATCTCGCCTTTCTTATTTCTAGTGTCTCTAGAGAAATGTCAAAATTTACTTCATACAAATATTTTTTTAATTTTGTCAAACTAGTTTTAACATGTCCCCTACGGGCGATAGCCTTTGCCTTATCGTCTGTCATCTTGAATTATAATAACACAAAACAACAATTAAATTACAAACTAAAGTAATATAAATACGTAAGTAAAATAACTACGTATCTTAACATCAATAACATCTGTCAGTAAACTGCCGTGACGTTCGAGTTGCTGTCAGTTGGTTGCGCCGTGAAATTGGTAGCTCTGCCCCAAGCGTCTCTGCGATGTGAAGTGGTTCAGTTTCCGCCCTGTCTGCGTTCTTAGGTTGGCAGTCCTGTCACCCGCATTTGCGCGAGTTGGTTCGTGTCACGTGTCCGCGCCGTTAGGTTGGTAGTCCTTGCTCTTGAAGTCGCTTCCTTCCGCCGTTGAAGAAATCGAATTCCAATAATGTCGATCTTTACCATTCAAAATGGCGAAATTATATTACGCAGCACTTTTTCAATCACTGACTGAATTTCATTAATGCTTATATGGATAGTTGTAATATTCTATTAATTTCTTCGTAGAAAAATTATTTTTTGTTTATTTCGAGATTAATATATCTGCTTATTTTATTTTTAAGCGTTTTTATTCACTTTTATGCGATATTATTTACATGTATTATTTTTAATGTAGGTATTTATTTATTAAGATTTAATATAAAAATTTTTTCAATTTAGTTTATTGAAGTTTTAACTCTACCCACGACACTGGGTACTTAAATATTGAGTCTTTTATCGTCGATTGTCGATTTAAAATTCACTTAGTAAATTATAAATTATCGCGACAGTCGATTAATGTTACATACACTAGATTATCGTACACACATGTTCGTATCGAACATTTACCGATGTTAATTTTACAAAATTCACATTAATCGCGGTAAATAGTTATTTAAAAACACAATACTGTTACCAAATTACAATTATTAAAACCGTCGAAGGACCAATAAAGAAATGGTTTTTTATTTTGTATATTCCAGGTCGCTGATGGAGCGGACTTTTTGGATCTACCGGTTGATGCAAATTTTTTAAAGCAGCTATATGTTGTTTGATTGTTCCAGTGAATGTTCTCAAATTGTATGCAGAAGGTTTGCCTAATGTCGTCAAATCTAATAAACTATAAATATGCTGTGAGACTATTCTATTATTATTATTGTATCTAATATCTAAAATATCCAATGCCTCTTGGTATGATTCTCCAACTACTGGTAGATTTTTTATTAAATCGTATGCTTCGTCTTTCACAAAATGCCTTAAATAAAATAATTTTTGTACATCTTGTAGATTATGATCCTCGTGAATTAAAGCATTAAAAATTTCAAAAAATGGTTTGTAGTCTGTATATTGACCATCAAAAAATGGTATTGTAATATCTGGAAGGCGTGTCCTACTTTGACCTGGATTTGCTAAAATGCTCATATTGTGAGCATCGTCTCTTATTTTTTGTTTATTTAATCTTTCTGTTTGAATTGCTATCTTTTCCATTAAATCTAAATACGAATCTTCAGCGGCACTAAAATCCTCTGAATCACATATTGACGCGCACAAATCTTCGTATTCTCGAAACAAATTTACTAATCTCGCCTTTCTTATTTCTAGTGTCTCTAGAGAAATGTCAAAATTTACTTCATACAAATATTTTTTTAATTTTGTCAAAATAGTTTTAACATGTCCCCTACGGGCGATAGCCTTTGCCTTATCGTCTGTCATCTTGAATTATAATAACACAAAACAACAATTAAATTACAAACTAAAGTAATATAAATACGTAAGTAAAATAACTACGTATCTTAACATCAATAACATCTGTCAGTAAACTGCCGTGACGTTCGAGTTGCTGTCAGTTGGTTGCGCCGTGAAGTTGGTAGCTCTGCCCCAAGCGTCTCTGCGATGTGAAGTGGTTCAGTTTCCGCCCTGTCTGCGTTCTTAGGTTGGCAGTCCTGTCACCCGCATTTGCGCGAGTTGGTTCGTGTCACGTGTCCGCGCCGTTAGGTTGGTAGTCCTTGCTCTTGAAGTCGCTTCCTTCCGCCGTTGAAGAAATCGAATTCCAATAATGTCGATCTTTACCATTCAAAATGGCGAAATTATATTACGCAGCACTTTTTCAATCACTGACTGAATTTTATTAATGCTTATATGGATAGTTGTAATATTCTATTAATTTCTTCGTAGAAAAATTATTTTTTGTTTATTTCGAGATTAATATATCTGCTTTTTTATTCACTTTTATGCGATATTATTTACATGTATTATTTTTAATGTAGGTATTTATTTATTAAGATTTAATATAAAAAGTTTTTCAATTTAGTTTATTGAAGTTTTAACTCTACCCACGACACTGGGTACTTAAATATTGAGTCTTTTATCGTCGATTGTCGATTTAAAATTCACTTAGTAAATTATAAATTATCGCGACAGTCGATTAATGTTACATACACTAGATTATCGTACACACATGTTCGTATCGAACATTTACCGATGTTAATTTTACAAAATTCACATTAATCGCGGTAAATAGTTATTTAAAAACACAATACTGTTACCAAATTACAATTATTAAAACCGTCGAAGGACCAATGAAGAAATGGTTTTTTATTTTGTATATTCCAGGTCGCTGATGGAGCGGACTTTTTGTATAAATAAATTAAAAACACGCGTGTATCTAGTTGAACATTTATTTTTAGACTGATTCATAGAAAAGGCATACAGATACAGGTCAATACATTTATCTATGACCATAGACAATATTTCATTGTTGGTGTAGATTCCAACACTAATCTTGGGAGCTATGAAGTCCTCTCCTATAAACGCTTTACAAATTGAATGTTCAGAGATGCCTTTACATCTTCGCAGAGAATTGCTATCCCATAAGTTCTTACTTAGGAGATATCCCAATGTTTCTCATCTACTGGTTGATAAACTCAATAGAATCTCTCAGTACGAATTTTCCAAAAAAAATATGTTTAATCTATTTAAGTCTAGTCTGTTACTGAAATCTATTGAATCTCCACAGGTCTCAAATACAACCCCTATATTCTCAATCCCATACAGGGCAATTGTTTTTCGCCCTAAAGTGCACATGTCTATTGGCATAGATCGCTCTGCAGCGTATTGGAACCTCTCGAGAATTTTCGGATTCTTTAATTCAGTGATTGATGACAGGTGGAAGGACCATATTTCAATATACACAGATGACTCAAAATCTCCTAACGGAGATTGTGGTGCAGCCTTCTGTATTCCTAGTTTAAATATCGAGGAAAAGTTTAAACTTCCCAAAAACACTTCCATATATACAGCGGAATGCGTAGCTATGAGAGAGGCTTTATCAAGAATTCTGTCGATGTCTATTCAGAAAGCTGTAATCTTCACGGATTCTCTCAGTCTCGTACAAAAACTCATTAAAAACAATATCAGTGACCCCCATGATGATTTATTTTGGACAATTAAGTGTTTACTCTTTGAATCCTCAGAATATGGATATCAGTTGGAAATAGGATGGATACCATCTCACGTGGGTATTCCAGGTAATGAACTGGCAGATCAGCTGGCTAGAGAAGCGTGTTCATTAGGATTAACTCCCCAGTGTTTTCTTCACACCCTACTTGAGAGGATGGTACACCTTGACAAAAAAGTGAGAGAAAAATGGCTGGAAGAATGGCAATCCTCTACTAAAGGAGCCCATTATAAAACCTTGCAAGATCATATTTCAAGAATTCCATGGTTTTATGGTCAAAAACTCCCTAAAATTGACATCTCCCTACTTTGTCGCTTAAGAATTGGCCATTGCTCCTTGGCATCTCATTTATTTAGGATTCAGGTTGTTCAATCCCCAATATGTGAATGCGGTGAACAGGAAGAGAATAGTGATCATATTTTCTTTGAATGTAAATTATTAAATAGAGAAGAATTTATGTCAGAGATAATAAAATCATGCACTTCATATCCTGTTAACTCTAAATTCCTTTTGTCATTGAATGATGTAAATATTAATAAAAGTATAACAAATTTTTTGAAAATAAACAATAAACTCCTTTGAAAAAACTGTCCCCAGGTCTTGGAATTTGTATATAGTTTGTGTGTATATAGTTTATGTGGGTATTCCGTATGTTTTCGAATTATGCCGACCGTTTTTATTATTTCGCCTTTTTTGACTAAGAAATTATTATTTGCACATTTTTACGTTTATTTTTGTTTGATTTTATAGATATGTAATATTACCAAGAGTGGGACGAGCATTGCGGTGGGTGTGTTTTCAATGTTTGTCACCTACTACAATGTTCGTCCTTCTAGGGATTAGTGGCTATATCACTCGATATCGGGTGGAACGCCAGAAATTAATTAAAAAAAAAAAAAACCATGTTTTCATTGCACAGTCGCTCACTTAAGTTAGGAGATCACGTGGCTTCCTAACTGGAGGATGCTACCAAGTTCACGTATGAGACACATTGCATTGCAGAGACATATCTAAATACTAACCATGTTTTCATTGCACAGTCGCTCACTTAAGTTAGGAGATCACGTGGCTTCCTAACTGGAGGATGCTACCAAGTTCACGTATGAGACATTGCATTGCAGAGACATATTATCTAAATACTCAGCGCATTCGCGGTGGCGTAAAATAACATTTGCGAACTGTCAAAAAGTAAGGTTGATCGCGAGGAGCTAAGTTTACTTCTATATTATCTGTGGAGGAACCTTACGAGTTGTTTAATACTAAAATACGAGATGTTTTCCACGGATGATGATTTTAGCGACTTCGTCAAATATGTATTGAGTAAATTTGTCAAATCAAATCCCACACAGAGTATTCAGCGGTCCATACGAGGTGTCAGCAGGGCCGGATAAATCATAGAACAACCCGGAACAAGAAATCAGGGCGCTTGTCTAAAAAGGGGGCTTAAAATTCTAAAATGTTAATTATATAAATCAAAAATTCCCCAGGTATGGCACTCGGTTCTCTCTGCCTTCCCCGAAAGGGACACGGCGTGATGGTGTGTATGTTAAAATTCTGCGGTGTTAATATCTTGTCCGTCTATTACCGTGTTATTCGTAAACATATATATACCTACCAAATACTAACAAAACGTTTATGCTGCCCGACAGTCGATTCACACACACACACACATTAACACACAAAATAATCATTGTAATAATTTACTTGCTAAAGTGTTAAATTATCTACATAATGAAGCCAGCGCCCCCCTATTTGAAATCGCCCGGGCGGTTCATAATGAATTTCATATAAGATGATAGCGGCATGTTTGAAAACATTCCAGGTGCTACACACCACAGTAACTTTAATTATACATTATACTAAGAACTCTTATTGCTTGTTAATGAAACTACATAAGCCGTTTAAATAAGCGGAACCTGTAAGCAACCAATAGCAAGGTTTTCTAAAAAAGGGAAACTAAGTTCTTTAGCAATGTTATGATAATTTCAGTGAAGTTTTCCCTTTCGACTTTAGCGACATACTTACTTATTTTCTTCGGTCTCGGTCGCCGACTCGTCACCTGACTCTTTCAATCATTCATATTATATTATTGTTTCTATCTCTCTCTTCTGTCTGATGTCAAGTGTTAACACGTGTCAATATTTTTTACGAGTCTAATATAGACCATAGATTTTAATATATGTAACTAGATGGAATACTATTCGGCAGTGTGTCGAAATCTATTTTCGTTTAATAAATACGAAAATATCACGTCATACTCAACAATCGTCATACAAATCGCGTTTTTCTTGCCTATTAACTGTGCGAAAGAGACATTTTTTTGCCTCGCTTCACTGCTATGAAAAGTTGACAAGTACTCCATCTAGGTATAAATATTAAAATCTATGGTATAGACATGCATAATAAATATCTGATGTAATGCGTAGTGACAGTCAGTGACAGTGTTTTGTATTTATTTACGTTGCACAATAATTGTTTATTTGAAAATCGTTTTTATTTTCTCTAATACGTACCTATCGTATTTTACTAAAAATGACAATACCACTTTATGTGCAGTTATGCGATCAATCGAAATATTTTAACTCGTGAATTATTGTGAGTGATTTCTGTTAAGTGTAATAAGTAAGCAAGCAGTTCCACAGAGCCTGATTCTTGATTTAATTATCTGGATAGGTGAAATATATTCCCATTTTAAATATCTGGTTAATGCGTACATATGCAATATAGATATCGAATATTTAATACCGTGTACGCATTTTCATGGAATTTTATTTGAGGAAGTCGACGTTTGGATATTGAATAAAAATTTCCATTCAAAGTCAATAATGGCATAGCTGGATCGAAAATGGGATGATATTATTCGGGAGACTAAAGTTCTAAATGATGTTTTATGGACATTGGATCGGAAGTAAGGTAAGAAAATTGAATGTTAGGTACTAATAGCCTGGGGTATCAAAAATTAAAAAGTGACTCGCATAATGTAAATTCGCATAATTTAATATGAATCTCCAATTGTTTTGGCTATATAAATATTTTTTATAAATGATATTAGCAAAAAATTTAAATGGTTCAATATTTAAAATTCCAAACATTTGGGAAGGGGGGGGGGGGCGGTTTGAAATATATTGCTTTGGGCGCAAGAACACGTTTATCCGGCCCTGGGTGTCAGTGTTAGCTTGGTTACATGCTTTTGTGTTGTTATGAAAAAAAAAACATTTTAAACGTCAGTATAAATCAAATTATCTATCTTTTTTCTTCGTACATAATAATGTGAAATTCTACGCCATCGACCTTAAGATTGGCGTAGTATTAAGTATTTAGTTAGTGATGTCTCTGCAACGCAATTTTTAACTTAAGAATATTAAATATTCCGGTAAGGATAGGAGTTAGTATTTAGTTACCTAGGACTGTGCATTCGGGTCTCAGAGTATAACATCTACCGAGGGAGCCTGCCAATTAAAGTACTGTCAAAGTTCGCGATTTAAACCGACCCTCCAATACACCTTATTTTGGTTGGAGTGCTAGACACTTTTGGCATCAGGGACTATGGAGTTCGCGAACTACGTCCACCCCGGAGGACGCTATAGGACTCTATTGTCATGTTCATCCCCGGCGCAGTCGCAATGATGACATTCTGATGTATTCACTGCTAGTAGTAACTGCTACAAAAACTCTCTATATAGTACTATAATGTCAATCTCTAAAGCTTATTAACTGCTACAAAAACTCTCTATGTAGTACTATAATGTCAATTTCTTAGGCTTATTAACTGCTACAAAAACTCTATTAATTACTATAATGTCAATCTCTTAGGCGGAATCCCACATTCTGATGTATTCTCTGCTAGTATTAATTGCTACAAAAACTCTCTATGTATACTATAATGTCAATCTCTAAGGCAGACTTACTGCTACAAAAACTCTCTATGTAGTGCTATAATGTCAATCTCTCAGTACAAAAACTCTCTATGTATTACTATAATGTCAATCTCTAAGGCAGACTAACTGCTACAAAAACTCACTATGTAGTGCTATAATGTCAATCTCTAAGGCAGAATCCCACATTCTGATGTATTCACTGCTAGTAGTAACTGCTACAAAAACTCTCAATATAGTACTATAATGTCAATCTCTAAAGCTTATTAACTGCTACAAAAACTCTCTATGTAGTACTATAATGTCAATTTCTTAGGCTTATTAACTGCTACAAAAACTCTATTTATTACTATAATGTCAATCTCTTAGGCGGAATCCCACATTCTGATGTATTCACTGCTAGTATTAATTGCTACAAAAACTCTCTATGTATACTATAATGTCAATCTCTAAGGCAGACTAACTGCTACAAAAACTCACTATGTAGTGCTATAATGTCGATCTATTTGGCTTATTAACTGCTACAAAAACTCTCTATGTAGTACTATAATGTCAATCTCTAAGGCAGAATCCCACATTCGTATGTATTCACTGCTAGTAGTAACTGCTACAAAAACTCTCTATATAGTACTATAATGTCAATCTCTAAAGCTTATTAACTGCTACAAAAACTCTCTATGTAGTACTATAATGTCAATTTCTTAGGCTTATTAACTGCTACAAAAACTCTATTTATTACTATAATGTCAATCTCTTAGGCGGAATCCCACATTCTGATGTATTCACTGCTAGTATTAATTGCTACAAAAACTCTCTATGTATACTATAATGTCAATCTCTAAGGCAGACTAACTGCTACAAAAACTCACTATGTAGTGCTATAATGTCGATCTATTTGGCTTATTAACTGCTACAAAAACTCTCTATGTAGTACTATAATGTCAATCTCTAAGGCAGAATCCCACATTCGTATGTATTCACTGCTAGTAGTAACTGCTACAAAAACTCTCTATATAGTACTATAATGTCAATCTCTAAAGCTTATTAACTGCTACAAAAACTCTCTATGTAGTACTATAATGTCAATTTCTTAGGCTTATTAACTGCTACAAAAACTCTATTTATTACTATAATGTCAATCTCTTAGGCGGAATCCCACATTCTGATGTATTCACTGCTAGTATTAATTGCTACAAAAACTCTCTATGTATACTATAATGTCAATCTCTAAGGCAGACTTACTGCTACAAAAACTCTCTATGTAGTGCTATAATGTCAATCTCTCAGTACAAAAACTCTCTATGTATTACTATAATATCAATCTCTAAGGCAGACTAACTGCTACAAAAACTCTCTATGTAGTGCTATAATGTCGATCTATTTGGCTTATTAACTGCTACAAAAACTCTCTATGTAGTACTATAATGTCAATCTCTAAGGCAGAATCCCACATTCTGATGTATTCACTGCTAGTATTAATTGCTACAAAAACTCTCTATGTATACTATAATGTCAATCTCTAAGGCAGACTAACTGCTACAAAAACTCTCTATGTAGTGCTATAATGTCAATCTATTTGGCTTATTAACTGCTACAAAAACTCTCTATGTAGTACTATAATGTCAATCTCTAAAGCAGAATCCCACATTCTGATGTATTCACTGCTAGTATTAATTGCTACAAAAACTCTCTATATAGTACTATAATGTCAATCTCTTAGGCTTATTAACTGCTATAAAAACTCTCAATGTAGTAATATAATATCAATATCTAAGGCAGAATCCCACATTCTGATGTATTCACTGCTAGTTATAACTGCTACAAAAACTCTCTATATACTACTATAATGTCAATCTCTTAGGCTTATTAACTGCTACAAAAACTCTCTATGTAGTACTATTATGTCAATCTCTAAGGCAGAATCCCACATTCTGATGTATTCACTGCTAGTATTAATTGCTACAAAAACTCTCTATATAATACTATAATGTCAATCTCTTAGGCTTATTAACTGCTATAAAAACTCTCAATGTAGTAATATAAAATCAATATCTAAGGCAGAATCCCACATTCTGATGTATTCACTGCTAGTTATAACTGCTACAAAAACTCTCTATATACTACTATAATGTCAATCTCTTAGGCTTATTAACTGCTACAAAAACTCTCTATGTAGTACTATTATGTCAATCTCTAAGGCAGAATCCCACATTCTGATGTATTCACTGCTAGTATTAATTGCTACAAAAACTCTCTATATAATACTATAATGTCAATCTCTTAGGCTTATTAACTGCTATAAAAACTCTCAATGTAGTAATATAAAATCAATTTCTTAGGCGGAATTCCACATTCTGATGTATTCTCTGCTAGTATTAACTGCTACAAAAACTCTCTATATAGTACAATAATGTCAATCTCTAAGGCAGACATACTGCTACAAGATTAAAAATGCAAAACAATCTGTAGGTACTTATAGAAGACAACTGATCAAGATGAAGTGAAAGAACTCGATAGTAAAACGTCAATTTATTGCATACAACATTATTTTGTAGTATCTTGAAATTACCATCAAACTTCTTCTGATCAAAATTTTGGCAATGTCTGTACTTAAGCAGCAGTTTATTGATTAGTTATAGATAGTACATAATATATTTATTCCTTGTTCGTTGGTTGAGCAGTTCGTTGAGTGGTTATAGATTTATTTTGTTATTGATGTATAGTCTTAATTTGCAACCGATTTAATTCAAAATAATAAAAGCATACTTGATTAACGATTTCGTAAACAATATCAATACTTTAATTGGCTTTAGTTGTGTTACATCTGGTCAAGTATTGTTGGAATAACTATATAACTAAGTTGTTTGTATGTCTGTTTGTAGAATGCCCAACAGATAATGAAGAACGCATTGACTGTTACGACCCTTGCCTCGACTCGTGTTCCTCCCTGAGCACAATGTTCAAGA
The DNA here is from genome assembly GCA_963576475.1 of Molanna angustata. Classification (NCBI taxonomy): domain Eukaryota; kingdom Metazoa; phylum Arthropoda; class Insecta; order Trichoptera; family Molannidae; genus Molanna; species Molanna angustata. The sequence goes on along the minus strand of OY754983.1, from coordinate 7,013,840 downwards.
ATTGTAAACATATCCATCCCAATGACTGCCAAACAGGATGCAAATGCAAGTATGGATATCTCAGAAACGATGACGGAGAATGTATTCATCACAAACACTGCTGTAAGTTTATTTAAAAATCAGAATAATATTTTTTGTTCGTTGGTTGAAAAACAGAACAATCCATTCAAACATTGTCCATGTCTAATGACTGTAATAGTTTACTAAAAAATATTGTTTTCTGGAGTACCACAGGGATCACACCTTTTGTATTTATATTTTTAAACTTCAGAGTGATTAACTTTTAATCGTATATTTTTCATCGATTTATCAAAAGGTATCATGTAGAACGTACATAAGTATTGTAGTGATGTTTTGGTTTGTTTTTATGTACAAGAAAATATTGTGTCATAAATAATTTAAAAGAATAGAATATTTAATAATACTCATCTGTGAGTGTTTTTTCATTATAAATGATTTACTTTCTTAATAAAACACGAATACAAAGTTTACTGTTTTTAAATAATTGTTTTTTTTTAATTAATTGTTTTATGAAACCATATTTGCAATCTTCTTTGCAGGGTAAACAAGAACAGAACAGAACTATGAAACATCGATGACAAAATTAACGGCTCATCAATTATTGTATTTTTAAATATCTTTATTAATTTATTTTAGTTGTAATTAATTATTTATTACTTTTATTTGTCAATCATTTTGTATTGTTTTAAATTATATTCTTGAACCAAATTAAAACATATTTTTATTTTTCTTGAAATAACTCTTACGTATAAAAAAATAAGCGAATCATATTGTTAGTAAACGATGCACAAGAGATCCATGATGTATCTATTTACGATTTCCAGAATCCTATCTATGATAGTATTTTATTCTGGATTCATCGTTTGATATTTAAATTAGTATCTACTAATGTTCCTTTGATCCTAAAAAAAACCTACGTGATCCTATGTTGAATTTTTTTTCTGTATGTAATTACGATACTCCTCTCTCGAAAACTAGTTTTTAACTCTAACGAGAGAGTATCGACATTGTCATTTTGTCATATAATATTGTCATTAAGTAAAAATATTGTGTAAAATTAAATACCTGAATAAATAATAAAAAAAATACTTCATACCAGGAATCGTCCGAGGAATTTTGCTGTCTCCCATTCAACTCTATTTGGGAACGTTATAGGGCATTCGGTCCTGTTCATCCTCGAAGTGGCTGCTCATCGGACAACACAAAAAACTACTACAAAGCATATTTTATATCACTACCTCTTAGTCCCGAATGCACAGTCCGACGTAAATACTAAATTCTAAATACTAACCATGTTTTCATTGCACAGTCGCTCACTTAAGTTAGGAGATCACGTGGCTTCCTAACTGGAGGATGCTACCAAGTTCACGTATGACACATTGCATTGCAGAGACATATCTAAATACTAACCATGTTTTCATTGCACAGTCGCTCACTTAAGTTAGGAGATCACGTGGCTTCCTAACTGGAGGATGCTACCAAGTTCACGTATGAGACACATTGCATTGCAGAGACATATCTAAATACTAACCATGTTTTCATTGCACAGTCGCTCACTTAAGTAAGGAGATCACGTGGCTTCCTAACTGGAGGATGCTTCCAAGTTCACGTATGAGACACATTGCATTGCAGAGACATATCTAAATACTAACCATGTTTTCATTGCACTGTCGCTCACTTAAGTTAGGAGATCATGTGGCTTCCTAACTGGAGGATGCTACCAAGTTCACGTATGAGACACATTGCATTGCAGAGACATATCTAAATACTAACCATGTTTTCATTGCACAGTCGCTCACTTAAGTTAGGAGATCACGTGGCTTCCTAACTGGAGGATGCTACCAAGTTCACGTATGAGACACATTGCATTGCAGAGACATATCTAAATACTAACCATGTTTTCATTGCACAGTCGCTCACTTAAGTTAGGAGATCACGTGGCTTCCTAACTGGAGGATGCTACCAAGTTCACGTATGAGACATTGCATTGCAGAGACATATTATCTAAATACTCAGCGCATTCGCGGTGGCGTAAAATAACATTTGCGAACTGTCAAAAAGTAAGGTTGATCGCGAGGAGCTAAGTTTACTTCTATATTATCTGTGGAGGAACCTTACGAGTTGTTTAATACTAAAATACGAGATGTTTTCCACGGATGATGATTTTAGCGACTTCGTCAAATATGTATTGAGTAAATTTGTCAAATCAAATCCCACACAGAGTATTCAGCGGTCCATACGAGGTGTCAGCAGGGCCGGATAAATCATAGAACAACCCGGAACAAGAAATCAGGGCACTTGTCTAAAAAGGGGGCTTAAAATCCTAAAATGTTAATTATATAAATCAAAAATTCCCCAGGTATGGCACTCGGTTCTCTCTGCCTTCCCCGAAAGGGACACGGCGTGATGGTGTGTATGTTAAAATTCTGCGGTGTTAATATCTTGTCCGTCTATTACCGTGTTATTCGTAAACATATACATATATACCTACCAAATACTAACAAAACGTTTATGCTGCCCGACAGTCGATTCACACACACACACACATTAACACACAAAATAATCATTGTAATAATTTACTTGCTAAAGTGTTAAATTATCTACATAATGAAGCCAGCGCCCCCCTATTTGAAATCGCCCGGGCGGTTCATAATGAATTTCATATAAGATGATAGCGGCATGTTTGAAAACATTCCAGGTGCTACACACCACAGTAACTTTAATTATACATTATACTAAGAACTCTTATTGCTTGTTAATGAAACTACATAAGCCGTTTAAATAAGCGGAACCTGTATGCAACCAATAGCAAGGTTTTCTAAAAAAGGGAAACTAAGTTCTTTAGCAATGTTATGATAATTTCAGTGAAGTTTTCCCTTTCGACTTTAGCGACATACTTACTTATTTTCTTCGGTCTCGGTCGCCGACTCGTCACCTGACTCTTTCAATCATTCATATTATATTATTGTTTCTATCTCTCTCTTCTGTCTGATGTCAAGTGTTAACACGTGTCAATATTTTTTACGAGTCTAATATAGGCCATAGATTTTAATATATGTAACTAGATGGAATACTATTCGGCAGTGTGTCGAAATCTATTTTCGTTTAATAAATACGAAAATATCACGTCATACTCAACAATCGTCATACAAATCGCGTTTTTCTTGCCTATTAACTGTGCGAAAGAGACATTTTTTTGCCTCGCTTCACTGCTATGAAAAGTTGACAAGTACTCCATCTAGGTATAAATATTAAAATCTATGGTATAGACATGCATAATAAATATCTGATGTAATGCGTAGTGACAGTCAGTGACAGTGTTTTGTATACTTACGTTGCACAATAATTGTTTATTTGAAAATCGTTTTTATTTTCTCTAATACGTACCTATCGTATTTTACTAAAAATGACAATACCACTTTATGTGCAGTTATGCGATCAATCGAAATATTTTAACTCGTGAATTATTGTGAGTGATTTCTGTTAAGTGTAATAAGTAAGCAAGCAGTTCCACAGAGCCTGATTCTTGATTTAATTATCTGGATAGGTGAAATATATTCCCATTTTAAATATCTGGTTAATGCGTACATATGCAATATAGATATCGAATATTTAGTACCGTGTACGCATTTTCATGGAATTTTATTTGAGGAAGTCGACGTTTGGATATTGAATAAAAATTTCCATTCAAAGTCAATAATGGCATAGCTGGATCGAAAATGGGATGATATTATTCGGGAGACTAAAGTTCTAAATGATGTTTTATGGACATTGGATCGGAAGTAAGGTAAGAAAATTGAATGTTAGGTACTAATAGCCTGGGGTATCAAAAATTAAAAAGTGACTCGCATAATGTAAATTCGCATAATTTAATATGAATCTCCAATTGTTTTGGCTATATAAATATTTTTTATAAATGATATTAGCAAAAAATTTAAATGGTTCAATATTTAAAATTCCAAACATTTGGGAAGGGGGGGGGGGGGCGGTTTGAAATATATTGCTTTGGGCGCAAGAACACGTTTATCCGGCCCTGGGTGTCAGTGTTAGCTTGCTTACATGCTTTTGTGTTGTTATGAAAAAAAAAAACATTTTAAACGTCAGTATAAATCAAATTATCTATCTTTTTTCTTCGTACACAATAATGTGAAATTCTACGCCATCGACCTTAAGATTGGCGTAGTATTAAGTATTTAGCTAGTGATGTCTCTGCAACGCAATTTTTAACTTAAGAATATTAAATATTCCGGTAAGGATAGGAGTTAGTATTTAGTTACCTAGGACTGTGCATTCGGGTCTCAGAGTATAACATCTACCGAGGGGGCCTGCCAATTAAAGTACTGTCAAAGTTCGCGATTTAAACCGACCCTCCAATACACCTTATTTTGGTTGGAGTGCTAGACACTTTTGGCATCAGGGACTATGGAGTTCGCGAACTACGTCCACCCCGGAGGAAGCTATAGGACTCTATTGTCATGTTCATCCCCGGCGCAGTCGCAATGATGACATTCTGATGTATTCACTGCTAGTAGTAACTGCTACAAAAACTCTCTATATAGTACTATAATGTCAATCTCTAAAGCTTATTAACTGCTACAAAAACTCTCTATGTAGTACTATAATGTCAATTTCTTAGGCTTATTAACTGCTACAAAAACTCTATTTATTACTATAATGTCAATCTCTTAGGCGGAATCCCACATTCTGATGTATTCTCTGCTAGTATTAATTGCTACAAAAACTCTTTATGTATACTATAATGCCAATCTCTAAGGCAGACTTACTGCTACAAAAACTCTCTATGTAGTGCTATAATGTCAATCTCTCAGTACAAAAACTCTCTATGTATTACTATAATGTCAATCTCTAAGGCAGACTAACTGCTACAAAAACTCACTATGTAGTGCTATAATGTCGATCTATTTGGCTTATTAACTGCTACAAAAACTCTATGTAGTACTATAATTTCAATCTTTAAGGCAGAATCCCACATTCTGATGTATTCACTGCTAGTAATAACTGCTACAAAAACTCTCTATGTAGTACTATAATGTCAATTTCTTAGGCTTATGAACTGCTACAAAAACTCTCTATGAATTACTATAATGTCAATCTCTTAGGCGGAATCCCACATTCTGATGTATTCACTGCTAGTATTAATTGCTACAAAAACTCTCTATGTATACTATAATGTCAATCTCTAAGGCAGACTTACTGCTACAAAAACTCTCTATTGTTTATTGTTTATTGTTTATTGTTATATTATAAAACATAGGCTTGAGATAAGCGCTTGTTCTCGTCAATTGCATTATCAAAAAATAGATATTATCAGCATATATCAAAATACATTATATCACCAGAAATTATCAAAATACATCACAATGTCACAAATACATCAGCAGAAAAGGAAAAAAAACATGACATATAAAATTAAATTAAATAAACAATTAATCGACGCCAATCGGAATGTAAAGAGTTTCGATTGGCATCTTGTCAAAAACACAATAAAAGTAAACAACATTATCAGAAGGCAGTGAATGGGCAAAGCTATTCATACATTTCATAATAAAATATTATAAACACAAAATATATTAAAGTCGTCCTGATGACGCTTGAGTAAATTTACTTTTCACAATTGAGTAAAGAATTAATCGACGCCAATCTGAATGTAAAGAGTTTCGATTGGCATCTTGTGAAAGACATAATAAAAAGTAAACAACATTATCAGAAGGCAGTGAATGGGCAAAGCTATACATACATTTCATAATAAAATAATACAAACACAAAATATATTAAAGTCGTCCTGATGACGCTTGAGCAAATTCACTCCCATGGCTTACTATCTTCCAAATATTCTGATATATTATAATAGGCTTTCTTAAGAAGCTTTTGTTTAACATAATTCTTGAATTTTGAAAATGATAACTCAACCACGTCACTTGGTAATTTATTATAAAAACGTACGGTCTGACCTATGAATGATTTATTAACTTTATGTAGCCTAGTAGTGGGAACAACGAGTTTATTCCTACTTCTGGTATTATAATTATGATTATCATAATTTTTTTTATACACTTTTAAGTTTTTATGTGCATACATAATGTTTTCGTAAATATATTGGCAAGGCAAAGTCATTATATTGATTTCTTTAAATTTACTTTTAAGAGAATCTCTAGGACTCATATTGTAAACCGCGCGGACAGCCCTCTTCTGCAACACAAATATAGTATCTATATCTGCAGCACTTCCCCACAGCAATATGCCATATGACATAACACTATGGAAGTAGCTGAAGTATACCAGTCTTGCAGTATCTACGTCCGTGATAAGACGTATCTTTTTGACCGCGTACGCCGCAGAACTAAGTCTCCTCGACAATTTACTTATATGGAGACCCCATTGAAGTATTTTATCTAATGTCATTCCTAAAAAAACAGTGTTATCGACAAGTTCCAGATTTTCATTCTTAACCACTACATTAGCTCCAACTTCCTTAACATTTGGTAAAACAAATCTTATACATTTGGTCTTTTTTTGGTTAAGTAATAAGTTGTTAATATTAAACCAGTCAACTATTTTAGATAATGTGTTGTTCACATCGTCAAAATCAGTCATTTTTCTTTTTAATTTAAATAAAAGTGATGTGTCATCTGCAAACAATACAATCTCTTGGTCATCCTTCATTAATTGAGGAAGATCATTTATATATATAAGAAATAAGAATGGACCCAAAATTGAACCTTGAGGTACACCCATAGTAACTAAAGATCCCGGAGAAAGATTTCCGTTCACGTTAACTTGTTGTTTTCGATCACACAAGTAAGATGCGAGAAGATCTAGTGCAACACCTCCGATGCCGTAGTGACTTAATTTCTTAATAAGTGTTTCATGGTGTACGCAGTCAAACGCCTTAGACAAATCACAAAAGACTCCCAATGCATCATGTGATTCCTCCCAGGCCCCGAAGATATGCGACACCAAGTTAACACTGGCGTCAGTCGTTGAGCGACCTCTCGTGAAACCAAATTGTTTATTATGTAGTAGATTATTTTTATGAAAATGACTTTGTAACTGTGCAAGAATAATCCTTTCAAAGATTTTACTAAAGGTCGGTAGCACTGATATTGGTCTAAAGTTTGTTGGGTCAGAACTACTACCCGATTTGAAAAGTGGAGTTATTTTACTCAATTTCATTAGGTTTGGGAACACACCACACTCAACACATTTATTAAATATCAAAGCTAGTTCAGGCGCAATAATGTCAATTATAGGTTTGATAATGTTTACAGAGATGTCCCAGAGATCCGAAGTCTTTTTTACTTTTATAAGTTTAAAGGATTTTACAATATCAGTACTACTGACATGTTTAAAATAAAATTGTTCATTACATGCTGGTACATTATTCTTCAACAATGTTTCTGCCATAACATGCGATGAATTTAATGACTTTGTTGTAGAAACCGGAATGTCAGTAAAGAACGTTTCAAAAGCTTTGGCTACGACATCGTTTTGAGTAATGCTAACATTTCCTATTTTTAAGTTAAATTCGTTTTTGTTATCATTTTTAACAGTTCCAGTCTCACAATTTATTATATTCCAAGTAGCTTTTATTTTATCATTACTTTTTGCAATTTTATTTCTCAGGTAACGAGATTTAGCTTCCAAGCAGACTTTTTTAAAGATTTTGGAATACTTTTTAACTTTATTATTAAACTTTTCACTAAAATTATATTGTTTCTCACTATAAAGTTCGTATAGTTTTAATCTACTTTTATGTATTCCCGCTGTTGCCCATTCACTAAATGTTGCTTTGTCGGATACTGTAATCGTTTTGGATGTAAATATTGAATTAAACACATTATTAAATTTAGCAAAAAACATATTATATAAATAGTTTGGGTTATTATCACCATAAGAAATAGGTAATTCAGAAATAAGGGCCGTTTTTATTTTTTCCACTCGACCAACAGTCACTGGTACAAAGGTAATTATTCTTTTTTTACTTGTTTTACAATGTGTTTCAATCTTGACCATTTCTCCAAGGTGATCAGATGTAATGTTACTAATTACACTCTTATTTATGATACGTACATCTGTAAATATATTGTCTATACATTTAGCTGTAGTTTCCGTTATTCTAGTAGGCTCCATAAACAAAGGTTTTAGGTTAAATAAGTTAAACAAATTAGTTATCCTATCGCTTAATGAGTTTTCCATCAATAAATCAATATTAAAATCTCCACATGCTATGATTTGTTTATTGGATTTAGATAATTTATATAAAATTTCTTCCATAACGTCTTCAAAATTAGAATATTTAGCACATGGTGGGCTGTAGATGCATATAATTATTAACTGCTCTAATTCTACACAGGCTAGTTCAATTTCTCTTTCAACAGAATGATTAACAATATCGATTCGATCCTTAAATGTAATTTGTTTATTCAACAGTATCATTGAGCCACCCCTTATGAAATTTACTCGGCAGTAAGAACTACCAATTTTGTGATTACTGAAATTAAATATGAGTTCATGGTGCTTTAGCCAATGTTCAGTAATGCAAATTATGTCAATATTATTTGAACTCATGAATAATTCCAACTCCAACACCTTATTTTCTAAACCTTCGATATTCTGATTTAACAAAGTGATAATTTTATTAGAATTAGTACGTTTCTTTTTTTCACTATTTAAAAAATGCATGCTAGAGACCTCCTCTAATGTCTTATGAACTAGTTTAAATTATTCGAAACAGTCTGATTGGCCGAGTTCTTGGCTATCAGGTCATTGGACAAACTATAAACAATAGGTTCAGCCCCATTTAGCTCCTGCCTTTCCATGGCTGTTTCATGTGTCTCACATTGAATAATAATGTTCGTTACATTTTCTACAGTACATGTTGTGCATCTTAAACTAAATAATATTTTATCTAATAATGATGTAGTTCTGTCATTTAATTCTATCATTTTTCCATGTTTAAGGTTTATAGTTGCGTCAAATAGTTTGCTGTTGGTTCTGTAGATTTTTTCATTCATCCTCTCGTTTCCCACATATTGGATAGTAGATATATATAGTTTTATTTTTTTTCTTTCGTCCTTTTAATGAGGTTTTCTGTTGCCATAATTCTCTTATCAAATCGATCCTTGCTTCCTCCTCCGATCAGCAAGATAGCGTCTCCTTCTTTTCCAAGCATAATAGTCTCATTTAAATCATTCAAGAGGTGGTCAAATTTTGCATATGGTTTACTGACACAGGAGACATCATATTCAATATTGTTGAATAATTTCACTCCTAACCCCTTGCTGTATTCGTCTCCTATTATGAATAGTTGTGGCTTATTCGAGTCGGTTTGTTTTCTTTTAGCATTGTACATTTTGGTAGTTTTAGTGGCTGTTAAATTTTCATTGCTTATACTTGTGTATGATTTTTCAGCATCTCTCTCCAGCAGTACCTTATTATGTTTTTTTACTTCATTCAATTTCAATAATATTTCATTTGTATTTTTATTGAAGTTCTCTACCTCCCTTTTTCTGTCTTCCGTAATTCTTTCTAACTCCAATTTCAATTCTTCTAATTTTAGATCTTTACTGGTCATGGTGTTTTTTAGTTCTTTATTAATTTTTTTGTAATTTTGCAAGTCGATATCCTGTTTTTGTAGAATATCAATTCTCTTTTTTAGTATTGATACCTCCCTATTTTTAAGCTTCAATTCTTGTTTGCACTTCTCAAGATCTTTTACAACCTTCGCCTTTTTTTCGTCAATTTTTTTATCTTTTTTATCCTTTCCCCTTGTTACTTCGTTCAAAGTTGTATTTTTTATATAGGTTTCATCCAGAATACCTTCTTCCATTGAGTTATCAATCATTGTGATGTAACTGATATTTTTATTCTTTTCACTTCTCGTTATAATTTTTGACATATTGAGTTATTAGTATAAAGTTTTTTTTTTTTTATAAATAAATAAATATAACAACTAAAATTTAAAAAAAAAAAAATGCTTGGTTCGAGATTTGAACACTGGTCCACCCGCTCCGGTAAACGAGAATAATACCACTCGATTAAAACTGCTTAACGAGTTATTACCAAAAATGCACGTATACTAATTATTTTATTAATGTTCTAATGATAAAATCAAATAATGTTACCGTTGCTTGAATTTTTTGACAATATGTGTTAAAATAATAAAATCAATATTTAAATATGTTTTTTCCACTAAAGTCACTACACTTCACTCATAGATAATGTTTTGCATGCATAAAACTTCCGTTAATTAGTACAACAACGACACTAAAATAAAACTATTTATGTTGCAGTACAAAATGACAACAAAACACAATTTAAAAAACAAAGTCAAAATTCCAACAAGAACACAATCATAATCTATGTAGTGCTATAATGTCAATCTCTCAGTACAAAAACTCTCTATGTATTACTATAATGTCAATCTCTAAGGCAGACTAACTGCTACAAAAACTCTCTATGTAGTGCTATAATGTCGATCTATTTGGCTTCTTAACTGCTACAAAAACTCTCTATGTAGTACTATAATGTCAATCTCTAAGGCAGAATCCCACATTCTGATGTATTCACTGCTAGTAGTAACTGCTACAAAAACTCTCTATATAGTACTATAATGTCAATCTCTAAAGCTTATTAACTGCTACAAAAACTCTCTATGTAGTACTATAATGTCAATTTCTTAGGCTTATTAACTGCTACAAAAACTCTATTTATTACTACAATGTCAATCTCTTAGGCGGAATCCCACATTCTGATGTATTCACTGCTAGTATTAATTGCTACAAAAACTCTCTATGTATACTATAATGTCAATCTCTAAGGCAGACTTACTGCTACAAAAACTCTCTATGTAGTGCTATAATGTCAATCTCTCAGTACAAAAACTCTCTATGTATTACTATAATGTCAATCTCTAAGGCAGACTAACTGCTACAAAAACTCTCTATGTAGTGCTATAATGTCGATCTATTTGGCTTCTTAACTGCTACAAAAACTCTCTATGTAGTACTATAATGTCAATCTCTAAGGCAGAATCCCACATTCTGATGTATTCACTGCTAGTAGTAACTGCTACAAAAACTCTCTATATAGTACTATAATGTCAATCTCTAAAGCTTATTAACTGCTACAAAAACTCTCTATGTAGTACTATAATGTCAATTTCTTAGGCTTATTAACTGCTACAAAAACTCTATTTATTACTATAATGTCAATCTCTTAGGCGGAATCCCACATTCTGATGTATTCTCTGCTAGTATTAATTGCTACAAAAACTCTCTATGTATACTATAATGTCAATCTCTAAGGCAGACTTACTGCTACAAAAACTCTCTATGTAGTGCTATAATGTCAATCTCTCAGTACAAAAACTCTCTATGTATTACTATAATGTCAATCTCTAAGGCAGATTAACTGCTACAAAAACTCACTACGTAGTGCTATAATGTCGATCTATTTGGCTTATTAACTGCTACAAAAACTCTCTATGTAGTACTATAATTTCAATCTCTAAGGCAGAATCCCACATTCTGATGTATTCACTGCTAGTAATAACTGCTACAAAAACTCTCTATGTAGTACTATAATGTCAATTTCTTAGGCTTATTAACTGCTACAAAAACTCTATTTATTACTATAATGTCAATCTCTTAGGCGGAATCCCACATTCTGATGTATTCACTGCTAGTATTAATTGCTACAAAAACTCTCTATGTATACTATAATGTCAATCTCTAAGGCAGACTTACTGCTACAAAAACTCTCTATGTAGTGCTATAATGTCAATCTCTCAGTACAAAAACTCTCTATGTATTACTATAATGTCAATCTCTAAGGCAGACTAACTGCTACAAAAACTCTCTATGTAGTGCTATAATGTCGATCTATTTGGCTTCTTAACTGCTACAAAAACTCTCTATGTAGTACTATAATGTCAATCTCTAAGGCAGAATCCCACATTTTGATGTATTCACTGCTAGTAGTAACTGCTACAAAAACTCTCTATATAGTACTATAATGTCAATCTCTAAAGCTTATTAACTGCTACAAAAACTCTCTATGTAGTACTATAATGTCAATTTCTTAGGCTTATTAACTGCTACAAAAACTCTATTTATTACTATAATGTCAATCTCTTAGGCGGAATCCCACATTCTGATGTATTCACTGCTAGTATTAATTGCTACAAAAACTCTCTATGTATACTATAATGTCAATCTCTAAGGCAGACTTACTGCTAAAAAAACTCTCTATGTAGTGCTATAATGTCAATCTCTCAGTACAAAAACTCTCTATGTATTACTATAATGTCAATCTCTAAGGCAGATTAACTGCTACAAAAACTCTCTATGTAGTGCTATAATGTCGATCTATTTGGCTTATTAACTGCTACAAAAACTCTCTATGTAGTACTATAATGTCAATCTCTAAGGCAGAATCCCACATTCTGATGTATTCACTGCTAGTATTAATTGCTACAAAAACTCTCTATGAATACTATAATGTCAATCTCTAAGGCAGACTAACTGCTACAAAAACTCTCTATGTAGTGCTATAATGTCAATCTATTTGGCTTATTAACTGCTACAAAAACTCTCTATGTAGTACTATAATGTCAATCTCTAAGGCAGAATCCCACATTCTGATGTATTCACTGCTAGTAATAACTGCTACAAAAACTCTCTATGTAGTACTATAATGTCAATTTCTTAGGCTTATTAACTGCTACAAAAACTCTATTTATTACTATAATGTCAATCTCTTAGGCGGAATCCCACATTCTGATGTATTCACTGCTAGTATTAATTGCTACAAAAACTCTCTATGTATACTATAATGTCAATCTCTAAGGCAGACTTACTGCTACAAAAACTCTCTATGTAGTGCTATAATGTCAATCTCTCAGTACAAAAACTCTCTATGTATTACTATAATGTCAATCTCTAAGGCAGACTAACTGCTACAAAAACTCTCTATGTAGTGCTATAATGTCGATCTATTTGGCTTATTAACTGCTACAAAAACTCTCTATGTAGTACTATAATGTCAATCTCTAAGGCAGAATCCCACATTCTGATGTATTCACTGCTATTAGTAACTGCTACAAAAACTCTCTATATAGTACTATAATGTCAATCTCTAAAGCTTATTAACTGCTACAAAAACTCTCTATGTAGTACTATAATGTCAATTTCTTAGGCTTATTAATAGTACTATAATGTCAATCTCTAAAGCTTATTAACTGCTACAAAAACTCTCTATGTAGTACTATAATGTCAATTTCTTAGGCTTATTAACTGCTACAAAAACTCTATTTATTACTATAATGTCAATCTCTTAGGCGGAATCCCACATTCTGATGTATTCACTGCTAGTATTAATTGCTACAAAAACTCTCTATGTTTACTATAATGTCAATCTCTAAGGCAGACTTACTGCTACAAAAACTCTCTATGTAGTGCTATAATGTCAATCTCTCAGTACAAAAACTCTCTATGTATTACTATAATGTCAATCTCTAAGGCAGACTAACTGCTACAAAAACTCTCTATGTAGTGCTATAATGTCGATCTATTTGGCTTATTAACTGCTACAAAAACTCTCTATGTAGTACTATAATGTCAATCTCTAAGGCAGAATCCCACATTCTGATGTATTCACTGCTAGTATTAATTGCTACAAAAACTCTCTATGTATACTATAATGTCAATCTCTAAGGCAGACTAACTGCTACAAAAACTCTCTATGTAGTGCTATAATGTCAATCTATTTGGCTTATTAACTGCTACAAAAACTCTCTATGTAGTACTATAACGTCAATCTCTAAGGCAGAATCCCACATTCTGATGTATTCTCTGCTAGTATTAATTGCTACAAAAACTCTCTATATAGTACTATAATGTCAATCTCTTAGGCTTATTAACTGCTACAAAAACTCTCTATGTAGTACTATAATGTCAATCTCTAAGGCAGAATCCCACATTCTGATGTATTCACTGCTAGTATTAATTGCTACAAAAACTCTCTATATAATACTATAATGTCAATCTCTTAGGCTTATTAACTGCTATAAAAACTCTCAATGTAGTAATATAAAATCAATATCTAAGGCAGAATCCCACATTCTGATGTATTCACTGCTAGTAATAACTGCTACAAAAACTCTCTATATACTACTATAATGTCAATCTCTTAGGCTTATGAACTGCTACAAAAACTCTCTATGAATTACTATAATGTCAATCTCTTAGGCGGAATCCCACATTCTGATGTATTCTCTGCTAGTATTAACTGCTACAAAAACTCTCTATGTATACTATAATGTCAATCTCTAAGGCAGACTAACTGCTACAAAAACTCTCTATGTAGTGCTATAATGTCAATCTATTTGGCTTATTAACTGCTACAAAAACTCTCTATGTAGTACTATAATGTCAATCTCTAAGGCAGAATCCCACTTTCTGATGTATTCACTGCTAGTAATAACTGCTACAAAAACTCTCTATGTAGTACTATAATGTCAATTTCTTAGGCTTATTAACTGCTACAAAAACTCTTTTTATTACTATAATGTCAATCTCTTAGGCGGAATCCCACATTCTGATGTATTCACTGCTAGTATTAATTGCTACAAAAACTCTCTATGTATACTATAATGTCAATCTCTAAGGCAGACTAACTGCTACAAAAACTCTCTATGTAGTGCTGTAATGTCGATCTATTTGGCTTATTAACTGCTACAAAAACTCTCTATGTAGTACTATAATGTCAATCTCTAAGGCAGAATCCCACATTCTGATGTATTCTCTGCTAGTATTAATTGCTACAAAAACTCTCTATATAGTACTATAATGTCAATCTCTTAGGCTTATTAACTGCTACAAAAACTCTCTATGTAGTACTATAATGTTAATCTCTAAGGCAGAATCCCACATTCTGATGTATTCACTGCTAGTATTAATTGCTACAAAAACTCTCTATGTATACTATAATGTCAATCTCTAAGGCAGACTAACTGCTACAAAAACTCTCTAAGTAGTGCTATAATGTCAATCTATTTGGCTTATTAACTGCTACAAAAACTCTCTATGTAGTACTATAATGTCAATTTCTTAGGCTTATTAACTGCTACAAAAACTCTATTTATTACTATAATGTCAATCTCTTAGGCGGAATCCCACATTCTGATGTATTCACTGCTAGTATTAATTGCTACAAAAACTCTCTATGTATACTATAATGTCAATCTCTAAGGCAGACTTACTGCTACAAAAACTCTCTATCTAGTGCTATAATGTCAATCTCTCAGTACAAAAACTCTCTATGTATTACTATAATGTCAATCTCTATGGCAGACTAACTGCTAGAAAAACTCTCTATGTAGTGCTATAATGTCGATCTATTTGGCTTATTAACTGCTACAAAAACTCTCTATGTAGTACTATAATGTCAATCTCTAAGGCAGAATCCCACATTCTGATGTATTCTCTGCTAGTATTAATTGCTACAAAAACTCTCTATATAGTACTATAATGTTAATCTCTTAGGCTTATTAACTGCTACAAAAACTCTCTATGTAGTACTATAATGTCAATCTCTAAGGCAGAATCCCACATTCTGATGTATTCACTGCTAGTATTAATTGCTACAAAAACTCTCTATGTATACTATAATGTCAATCTCTAAGGCAGACTAACTGCTACAAAAACTCTCTATGTAGTGCTATAATGTCAATCTATTTGGCTTATTAACTGCTACAAAAACTCTCTATGTAGTACTATAATGTCAATCTCTAAGGCAGAATCCCACATTCTGATGTATTCTCTGCTAGTATTAATTGCTACAAAAACTCTCTATATAGTACTATAATGTCAATCTCTTAGGCTTATTAACTGCTACAAAAACTCTCTATGTAGTACTATAATGTCAATCTCTAAGGCAGAATCCCACATTCTGATGTATTCACTGCTAGTATTAATTGCTACAAAAACTCTCTATATAATACTATAATGTCAATCTCTTAGGCTTATTAACTGCTATAAAAACTCTCAATGTAGTAATATAAAATCAATATCTAAGGCAGAATCCCACATTCTGATGTATTCACTGCTAGTAATAACTGCTACAAAAACTCTCTATATACTACTATAATGTCAATCTCTTAGGCTTATGAACTGCTACAAAAACTCTCTATGAATTACTATAATGTCAATCTCTTAGGCGGAATCCCACATTCTGATGTATTCTCTGCTAGTATTAACTGCTACAAAAACTCTCTATATAGTACAATAATGTCAATCTCTAAGGCAGACATACTGCTACAAAAACTCTCTATGTAGTGCTATAATGTCAATCTCTCAGGCTTATTAACTGCTACAAAAACTCTCTATGTAGTACTATAATGTCAATCTCTAAGGCAGAATCCCACATTCTGATGTATTCACTGCTAGTAGTAACTGCTACAAAAACTCTCTATGTAGTACTATAATGTCAATCTCTAAGGCAGAATCCCACATTCTGATGTATAACTGCTGCAAAAAATCTCTTTTTTTAGCAAAATATTTTAGTAATCTTTACTTAAAAATGAACAAAAAAAACTTTGTATAATCCACCTCACATTTATTTTTCGTTAAAAAGTTTTCGGATTTTTCAATCCATCTTCAGTAACAACTAAAATGCGACTGATTGGACAAATGTCATCCTACATTGGTAAATGAGAGCATGTCGGGTATGGTGTGGGAAGCTGTGGTGGTTGTGACCAGAGTATATGTGGGTGGTGTATCTTTGATAGTTTTTTAATAATGTTAAGGATAGGTGAGTATACTGGGGGAATTTGAATATTTAACAGATTTGAACATTTTCTTTTATTGATTTCTATTGCTTCAAGTAGATCGATTTTTTTTTCCTTTTTTCTCAAAGTTAATTACCTCTGTATTTTTTAAGCTGAATGTGTGGCCGGTACTTCTGCAGTGTTCTGCAATTTCTATATTTGAAGTTACGTTTTCCATTGCTTTTTTGTGTTCTTTTATCTTGTCTTTTTTAAATTTATTCAATTTTATTTAATGTTGCTTCTCGAACAACTAAATATGTCAAATAGTTATTTAACACGCACCCAATAACAAAGTTGCCTCACATTCTAGAGATTAACGATATTTATCTTCTCACAGATCCGGATTGAAAACACAATTAAAAACTGTGTTTACACCAGGAATCGAACCTGTGACCCTTGGATTAGCAGTTAGATACCTAACCAACTGATCCACGAAGGTCGACTAATAGGAATGTAGGTACTTATATCGTAAACTTGTGTAAAGAGTATTTTAATTTTTTTGTTTTCATCTTATATCATAGAAGTAACAAATTTAATCCTTCTCTCATCCTTTTTTTCCCCTTTCAATCCCGTCACAGGCAAACAAACAACAACTTTTTACAATATTTTATTGTATAAGGATTGTCGCCTTAATTTTAGATGAAGTGTAAGTGTACCCTAAATCAAATCATTATATTCAATTTCACTAATTATCTAAATAGGGATTGGTCAAAAAATAAATAGTCTCAATCAACCAGAGTAAAGTAAATTTATTTCATTTTTGTATTGTATAATATCAATAGTTTTAAATGACCAATCACAAGAACCTGTAAGCTCCTCCTACATAATTAATCTCTAAATATAAGTAAAATTTGTCAAAATAGTCATAAGCTAGTTAATGCCCTAACAAGGCGAAATAGGCCTATCACGCATAATAAAATTAATTTAGAATCAAAAAGTCTTTACTTTTCATTATAGATAAAATTACTTATTATTTACTTTTCATTGTTGCCTTTATTGTTTACAAAAAAAAAACAACTTTTCAATAGATGGCGTTACAAAAAAGATTTCTTCGTTATATCATAGATGGCGATAGTAAAAATGTGTCATTACTTATTACCATGCGACTTACAACCCATTATTGAAATATATAGAAACTTCAAAAACTGAATTGATAAAAAAATTCAATAAAAAGGCATTATTGGTGAACGTTGCGCAAGCGATTAAAGTGATCACGTAAACCAGCAGATGACAGGACGTAAGCCCTGTAGGTGCCTTGATTTCCTGGTAATTCTATAATATTTCAACTTCGTCTCTATTGAAATGTTGAAAAAATTGTCATAAATATTTTGAAATCTCCGCAATGGGACCGTATATGAACTTGATGTTTATGTGATTATGGAAATATAGTGAAACCAATTTTGCCAAAGACAAATTTTGTGCAGATAATGACTTTTTTCAGTAAGCAGACGATATTATTTGGCCCCTGAGACAAATAATTTTACTTCTACATACAAACATGTGACATCGAATGTCTTTAGATTGCCTCCATTCCACCTCTCTTTTTAATATAACTAGTTGCATGTAACACATGAGATCCAACTGTCGATAGCGAATGAATATTATAAGATATTTTGTTTTCTATACAACACATGTAGGTATGTATGTCAAGATAGGATAGTATGGAGGTTAGTCCTTTTTTCCTACCCAGAATATTATGAAAACAACATGATGGTTTGTGTGTATGTTTGGAGATTAAGAATCAAACTAGTATGTCTTCTTAGATATTATGTAGGTATAGGCGACTGCCATACAAATTGTATGAAGCGATGTCGTCACTAAATTCATTTTTTATAAAAATTGTTGAAAAAAAATTTAAGATGTACTACTACAATACTAATATTTTTTATACAAAATTAAATTATCTAGTTGGGGTGTTTCGGCTTTTTTCAATATTTTTTAAAACATTGGAAATAAAGGCAGTTAAACATGTGGAAGACCACATCTCGAAATTTCTTTGGAGCGCGCGCCTAGCGACGGCAAGTACATTTGTTTATCGCTAGGCCGAGTTCATCGCCCGCAACGTCAAACAAGTGACAATACTCCTCAACTGGGGATGACACTTCAAATAAATAAGTCTAGAAAGTTCGAGGACATTGAACTTGCTACCCCCAGCGCAGCACTATTTAAGGGAGTCTACACCTCTACACGTCGTCACTTCATTTCCGTATTTCCGTCACTTCGATTCGTCACATCACGCCGCCGTTCTCGACCACGCCGTCTCGCCGACACTTCGTCTCTCGACCACCGGTCATCTCTCGACCTCGCGAGCACGATGTTACTTCACCATGCGAAGATTCGGACACTTCGAACACACCCGCTAACTCGCTCGTTATACCTACTCATCGTGAGAAAGTTCCTTTGTAAGTTATTACATCAATTGTAAATTTACCCTTAAGCAAACTATTAATTGTGATCAATATACTCATTGTTACTTTTGACCATTCTTTCTTCTTCTCTCTAAACCACTGTCCTTGTGTTCTTATTTCAAATCATATCCACTTGGGATATAGTAAACTCTCTTTACTGGTAACCCCTCTGGTTACCACATATATTTAATAGTAACCCCTCCGGTTACCAATCAGCTTTAAACACATAAATTTATCATAAAAAAAAATCTTAATAAAAAATGTTTGAGAAACAATTTCTTTATATAAAATAAATTTGAGATTTTGTATTTGTCTATGTTCACACCAATTTTCAGCGTTCTAGCTTTTATAGTTTCTAAGATATATGGAAAAATAAAGTAAAAAGTCAAATATTGATAACCCCTGAATGAAAAAAATTCAAATTCTGAGTTTAAAAGTTTTGTAGGCCTATAACTGATTATATGTATATTTTGAAATTTTGGGCTCTGTAAATTGAGCGGATCAAAAGTTATAAGGGGGGACGGTCAGACACACACACACAGACCCACACACCCTCACATACAGACACACGAAATATTTTACTCCGAATTTTGAGTAAATCTGTATATAGAACATACATGCTGCGAAGCCTCAAAGTTGGTGTTTTTTTTACTTCAAAGTTGGAAAAGCCGTGAAAAAAGTAGACCCTGCATACAATTCTCGCGTATCCTGGCTTGAAACATTGTCAATATGTTAAGAGAACAAAGTTCTCTTGAACAAATCGACAGTTGGATTATTTTTTTTTATCAATTCGCTATCATCTTTTTATTATAGTTTCAATAATTATGCTTAATATTTAACAATGCCAACTACAGTTACGTACCTATATAGACACGCGTATCTCTACTGGTATTTCATTCACCTCTTAATTATTTCACTCCATATAGATTATTTTAAATACGTACAATTAAAACAAAAAGTTATTTTTAAAAGATGAATTAGTTATTATTTTTGGGTATAAAAGCATTTTCAAACCATTTTTTACTCAGTACAATTTCGTTTGAACTAGAGGAACAATATTATTGTGAAGTTTCTCTGTTCAAAATAACATCTAATTGTTTAAATTATTATAAGTAAGTTTTTTTTTGTTTTAAAAATTAACCATCACCACATTATTATATGTATGTGGCAACTATTTTTCGCCGAGTAGGTATCAATCAAAAAAGATAATTTTTTTAACGATAAAAACTTTGCACATTGCTACCGTTGCGACCAGTGAAGGTTTTCTTCAAAAATAATAAATCAATTTGAATGTTGTATTGTGTTTTTTTTTACAATTTTTTAAAATTCACTATCGTATATTTTTATATGTCAAATTATGTACTTTTTCGTTGGCATATATTAGTTTATTTAAATGTCAAAAGAGCGGGTTTACAATAATAACATATACTTTCATGTGCGACTTAGCGTATGGTGATTATTTTGTTTTATTTTAATGATTTTCGAATTTAAAATAAAAAATATTCTACGGTGATTTGCTGTTTTCTGTATTAATAAATACATCGAGTAGAAATGAACAACTATCACTATCTATCGGGAATTTCATATGCTAAGTTTATCATACTAAAATAGTTGTTCATTGTCAAAACACGTACTTTTTCGTGAGCAAATATTGATTTATGTAAATATCAGAAATAGGTACCTATTTACACGAATAAAATATATTTTAAAATTTTAATTAGAGTTTGAAGTTAGTTTATGTGTTTTTCCTAATTCAAAGTGAATATTTTAATAATGAACACTTCCTTGCACCCTGCGCAAGTAGCGAGTTTATTGCCGTGTGGCAATTTCTTCCAAATAACCAGTGTTTCCAGCCCAGAAAAGCAATAATTGCGTGAGAAATAAATTTAGATAAATTTCTCCTCTGCTGGGAATCAAACCCAGGACGCTCGCACAGACACCAAACGGCTTACTACCTGTGCCATGGCGGTCGGAATTTTCTCTGTAAATGACGCCTCAATTTTTTATACAAAAACTATCCATTAAATTGTTGATTTTCGTTGCCATACTTACTTACTTACTCAGCCTCTTCTTGAGTCCAGTATTGGACAAAGGCCTCCCGCTTGGACTTCCACTGGTCTCTTTCCTGTGCCATTCATCGCCATTCAGGACCTGCCACTTTTTTTATGTCATCGGACCATCTGGTCTGGGGCCTTCCCACGCTTCTGCTTCCCGTTCTTGGCCTCCAGTCCATCACAATTTTTGTCCATCGTCCATCTGACATCCGAGATACATGACCCGCCCAATTCCACTTTAACTCCGCTATTCTTTTGGCCACATCCGCTACTACTGTGTTCTTCCTAATACATTCATTAGTTTTGTGGTCCCTTAGTGAGATATTCAACATTCTTCTTTCCATCGCTCTTTGTGTCACTCTTAGCTTTTCCATCATTTTCTAAGTAAATGCGGATGTTTCAAAGCCGTAAGTGAACACAGGGAGTACACAAGCGTCAAAAACTTTTTTCTTTAAGTGTATTGTGATATTTGTAGATTTGAGAACATTTGATAATTTGCTGAACGCTGCCCATCCTAGACCTCTTCTTCTTTCTATTTCAGCTTCTAAATCATATCTTCCCAGTTTCACGGTGTGACCAAGGTAGACATATGATTCTACTCTCCCAATAATAATAATAATAATAACTTTATTCCAGTCCGTGAGCAGGGGGGGTGCAATGCTACACAGACCATATATTTTACATACAAAAGTAAGAACAATTAAAAAAGAAAAACATAGAATGAACAGAATGAGAAACAATGGAAAAAAAGATAAAAATAAAACGCATTAATATAGACATTAAAATATAATATTAAATATCTTGACCATCAATTTTTATGTGTTCTGAACCTATAGAGGACATAATTTTTGTCTTATTAATTTTCATTTTTAGTCCGACTCTTCGTTGCCATGGTTACGATCAAATTCTCATAATAATATTTTAGTGTGTAGTGTTAGGTGTATGTATTTACATACCTATGTATGCTCTTTGTGGGGTAATGTGTTATTTGGTTAAAGGGTAGATATATATCAAAGCAAATATTAAATAATAAATATTATGTATAAATGATAATATATTATAATTTTTCCAGGAATATTAGAAGTCAACGAAATTCAACATGTCACAATCAATCAAATGCGTTTGTCTGTTCACCATCTTTGTTTTCTGCAACTTGAGCAGCGTTTTGTCCTACCACAAAAGTAATATATTTTTAAATACTTTAAATTATTATATGTATAACTATGTGTACGTAATAGTTTATGTTATTAGACGTATCATAGATATTATTAATTTTATTCAAAATAAGGTTCTAGAACGATTTCGTGTCTAGAATGGCAGATTCTAGAGCCGTTAAAGTAGCCAGGGACAATGTCTCTCAGGAACGCTAAATTTCATGCCACCAGCAGGAATTTCGCAGTATCCCACTCCATTCCGTTTGGTATAGCGTTATAAGCAGAACTAGTACCTAGAACCTTCGTACTACGCAAACCCTGAATCGAAAATTTAATATTTCTTTACCATCGTTGTTCATTCTAGTAGCCACGAAAATATTTTTAAAATCACATGCAAAATAATATTCAAATTTGTGGCCCTGTAAACTACCATTTAAATCTTGTAGTAGGTATATGTAGTTACAATAAAACAATCAAAAAAATATTAAGTTTAAATTTCTCAACATCATATTCATAGGCAAGTCAAGATTTTCGGCTTCTACAAGCAATTCCCCTACTGGTTATCAGACTAGACCCCAATAAACATTTGGCAAAACCCCTGGACAACCTGTCTAGTTGGTAGAGTTACCTTTTTATTTTTTCCTGACGTGAGGTCGCGACTGAAATCTCCTTGGGTTGTTCCAGACTTTTGGACTTCTCAATTTCTCACAGGACACGGTAACTTTAAAAGCTATCTCCATCGCTTCAACATTTCTCCCTCTTCCTCATGTCAGTTTTGTCAATGTCCGGACCAAACTTCGGATCACATCCTTTGGGAGTGTTCCCACCCAATTGTGTCCTCTTACAGATCGGAGCTCCTCGTTGCTGTCCGTGGGCCTCTACAAGGTCCCATTGGACATGCGGACTTAGTGATCTCGAAGAACAATTACAAAGCCTTCAAACGATTTTGCCATAGATACGGTGCCTTATTATCCGAAGATTCTCACTGACTCGTCTGTTTCCAGAGATCTTGGTCACTTCTCTGATGCCCTATATATATGGATCTGAAGTGCCGACAGTCCGCAAGTGTGAATCTCAATTCGCACTTGTTGATTGTTCTTTTTACACCATGGTGCCGAGATTGCTAATCTAGAGGGCTCCGTGAGCTACTCTTCGTGCCATGCATTGTTTTTTTTTTGTCGTTCATTCTAGCGTTCTGCAAAGGGGCCGTTGACAGTCCCCATATGCGGAGCGGGTGGTGGTGGGAGTAGCGAATTAGGTCTTAAATTTCTCAACATCATATTCACAAGCAAGTCAAGATTTTCGGCTTCTACAAGCAATTCCGCTACTGGTTATAACACATTTTTACCAATATCGGGAGAGCTGTCAAAGTTGACATAAAACGCTAAAATTTTCAACATATAAGATAATAAATAGTGTTAATAATCATATAACTATGGTAGTAATATGTTGAGAAATAAAATTTATTTGGCAAAGATGTTGAAATTTTCTTCATGCAACCAATTTCGATTCAATTTATAAAGCAACTGTACTTACGGAACCTAACTTTTCAGAAATACAGTGTCCAGAAAACGAAGTACTGGTGAAGCATTACAGCACATGTCCGTCTGAACTCTGCGTGGATATCGGCAACGAGGATAGTTGTACTGAACCAGATCCAGTCTCATATCAGTCAGGATGTAAATGTATTGAAGACTACAGAAGAAATGGAGACGGAGTATGTGTGCCTATCAACGAATGTGGTTGGTTATCATTATATTCTTGCAAATATTATATATTTTTATTTAACAAAGTACCTAATATTCAACTCACAAACAGACCTATAAGTGTTCTCACATCTCCTTCTAACACACCCTCAACAGATTTCTTTATGCTAATTTGGAGAGTCGTATCTTATTATTTTTTTTGTGTTGAACCTTGTTTGAATGAATTGTTGGTATTTATACTTAAAATTTGTTACATTCGCACTAATTGTGTAGCGAATCTGAGTATTTGATTATCAGTATTGCCTCGGAACAGGCTTCGCTAAGTAATTTTGTAAGAACTTTTGTGATAGTTGTTTTTTTTTATACCGACGTTTAAAATTATTATTGTAAAAATAATTCATCCACTTCATAATAACATATCTTCCTGCATATACTCGTATTTAGAATGGAGTTGTGGCTATCATTAATTTACAAGAAAACTAATCAATCTATCAAATAGAGATAGTAAAAGATTAAAAATGCAAAACAATCTGTAGGTACTTATAGAAGACAACTGATCAAGATGAAGTGAAAGAACTCGATAGTAAAACGTCAATTTATTGCATACAACATTATTTTGTAGTATCTTGAAATTACCATCAAACTTCTTCTGATCAAAATTTTGGCAATGTCTGTACTTAAGCAGCAGTTTATTGATTAGTTATAGATAGTACATAATATATTTATTCCTTGTTCGTTGGTTGAGCAGTTCGTTGAGTGGTTATAGATTTATTTTGTTATTGATGTATAGTCTTAATTTGCAACCGATTTAATTCAAAAGAATAAAAGCATACTTGATTAACGATTTCGTAAACAATATAAATACTTTAATTGGCTTTAGTTGTGTTACATCTGGTCTAGTATTGTTGGAATAACTATATAACTAAGTTGTTTGTATGTCTGTTTGTAGAATGCCCAACAGATAATGAAGAACGCATTGACTGTTACGACCCTTGCCTCGACTCGTGTTCCTCCCTGAGCACAATGTTCAAGAAGTGTAAACATATCCATCCCAATGACTGCCAAACTGGATGCAAATGCAAGTATGGATATCTCAGAAACGATGACGGAGAATGTATTCATCACAAACACTGCTGTAAGTTTATTTAAAAATCAGAATAATATTTTTTGTTCGTTGGTTGAAAAACAGAACAATCCATTCAAACATTGTCCATGTCTAATGACTGTAATAGTTTACTAAAAAATATTGTTTTCTGGAGTACCACAGGGATCACACCTTTTGTATTTATATTTTTAAACTTCAGAGTGATTAACTTTTAATCGTATATTTTTCATCGATTTATCAAAAGGTATCATGTAGAACGTACATAAGTATTGTAGTGATGTTTTGGTTTGTTTTTATGTACAAGAAAATATTGTGTCATAAATAATTTAAAAGAATAGAATATTTAATAATACTCATCTGTGAGTGTTTTTTCATTATAAATGATTTACTTTCTTAATAAAACACGAATACAAAGTTTACTGTTTTTAAATAATTGTTTTTTTTTAATTAATTGTTTTATGAAACCATATTTGCAATCTTCTTTGCAGGGTAAACAAGAACAGAACAGAACTATGAAACATCGATGACAAAATTAACGGCTCATCAATTATTGTATTTTTAAATATCTTTATTAATTTATTTTAGTTGTAATTAATTATTTATTACTTTTATTTGTCAATCATTTTGTATTGTTTTAAATTATATTCTTGAACCAAATTAAAACATATTTTTATTTTTCTTGTAATAACTCTAACGTATAAAAAAATAAGCGAATCATATTGTTAGTAAACGATGCACAAGAGATCCATGATGTATCTATTTACGATTTCCAGAATCCTATCTATGAAAGTATTTTATTCTGGATTCATCGTTTGATATTTAAATTAGTATCTACTAATGTTCCTTTGATCCTAAAAAAAACCTACGTGATCCTATGTTGAATTTTTTTTCTGTATGTAATTACGATACTCCTCTCTCGAAAACTAGTTTTTAACTCTAACGAGAGAGTATCGACATTGTCATTTTGTCATATAATATTGTCATTAAGTAAAAATATTGTGTAAAATTAAATACCTGAATAAATAATAAAAAAAATACTTCATACCATTGCCACAGTCCATTCCCGCCAGTCAAACTTTTCCAATCAAGGGCTCTCCCTTATGGATGGAGATCGTCCGAGGAATTTTGCTGTCTCCCATTCAACTCTATTTGGGAACGTTATAGGGCATTCGGTCCTGTTCATCCTCGAAGTGGCTGCTCATCGGACAACACAAAAAACTACTACAAAGCATATTTTATATCACTACCTCTTAGTCCCGAATGCACAGTCCGACGTAAATACTAAATTCTAAATACTAACCATGTTTTCATTGCACAGTCGCTCACTTAAGTTAGGAGATCACGTGGCTTCCTAACTGGAGGATGCTACCAAGTTCACGTATGAGACATTGCATTGCAGAGACATATTATCTAAATACTCAGCGCATTCGCGGTGGCGTAAAATAACATTTGCGAACTGTCAAAAAGTAAGGTTGATCGCGAGGAGCTAAGTTTACTTCTATATTATCTGTGGAGGAACCTTACGAGTTGTTTAATACTAAAATACGAGATGTTTTCCACGGATGATGATTTTAGCGACTTCGTCAAATATGTATTGAGTAAATTTGTCAAATCAAATCCCACACAGAGTATTCAGCGGTCCATTCGAGGTGTCAGCAGGGCCGGATAAATCATAGAACAACCCGGAACAAGAAATCAGGGCGCTTGTCTAAAAAGGGGGCTTAAAATCCTAAAATGTTAATTATATAAATCAAAAATTCCCCAGGTACGGCTCTCTGCCTTCCCCGAAAGGGACACGGCGTGATGGTGTGTATGTTAAAATTCTGCGGTGTTAATATCTTGTCCGTCTATTACCGTGTTATTTGTAAACATATACATATATACCTACCAAATACTAACAAAACGTTTATGCTGCCCGACAGTCGATTCACACACACACACATTAACACACAAAATAATCATTGTAATAATTTACTTGCTAAAGTGTTAAATTATCTACATAATGAAGCCAGCGCCCCCCTATTTGAAATCGCCCGGGCGGTTCATAATGAATTTCATATAAGATGATAGCGGCATGTTTGAAAACATTCCAGGTGCTACACACCACAGTAACTTTAATTATACATTATACTAAGAACTCTTATTGCTTGTTAATGAAACTACATAAGCCGTTTAAATAAGCGGAACCTGTAAGCAACCAATAGCAAGGTTTTCTAAAAAAGGGAAACTAAGTTCTTTAGCAATGTTATGATAATTTCAGTGAAGTTTTCCCTTTCGACTTTAGCGACATACTTACTTATTTTCTTCGGTCTCGGTCGCCGACTCGTCACCTGACTCTTTCAATCATTCGCTACTCCCACCACCACCCGCTCTGCCTATGGGGACTGTAATCGGCCCCTTCACAGAACGCTAAGTGAACGACAAAAAAAAAATGCATAGCACGAAAAGTAGCTCATGGAGCCCTCTAGATTAGCAATCTCGGCACCATAGTGCAAAAAGAAACAATCAACGAGTGCGAACAGAAAATTCACACCCGTGGACTGTCTATGACCTCAGATCCCCCTACATGCAGACCATCAGAGAAGTGACCAAGATCTCTGGAAATAATTAATTTAACGGGAATCTTCTAAAAGTAAGGCACCATATCTATGACAGAAAACCTTAAAAGCTTTATAATTTTTCTTCGAGATCACAAAATCCGCATGACCAATGGGACCTTGAAGAGGCCCACGGACAGCAACGAGGAGCTCCGATCTATATGAGGACACCATTGGGTGGCAACATTCCCAAAGGATATGTTCCGAAGTTTGGTCCGGGTATTGACAGAAATGACATGAAGCAGATGAGGCAATGTTAAATCGGTGAAGATAACTTTTAAAGTTTCCGTGTCCTGTGAAAAATTGGGAAGTCCAAAAGTCTGGAACAACCCAGGGAGATTTAAGACGATACCTCACGTCGGGAAAAAATAAGTAGGTAATTCTTCCCACTGAGCAGGCCGTCCAGCGAGTCTGCCAGATGTTCTGCAAATTTTCATTTACAGTCCTTTCAACAAAGCCGCGTGACACTCGACCCTCTGGAGGGAAGAGAGGAATATTTCCGATCATAGAAGAACAGCCCCGCGTAAGGTTGAAAACAGCCCCTCTACGCTGAAGTTCCAGATCAAGGGGAGTCATGCCTGTCAAAATTGGCAGTGCTTCAGTGGGACTCGTTCCATATGCTTTGGATAAAGCGATGAGAGCGAATCGTTGGCCTGAGAGCAAAATTCTACGTATATGTTGAAGCTCACAGGCGTGAGACCAACATCCTGCTGCATAGCAAGCAATGCCGAGGTAAACTGCCTTATAGAAAAGACAGGATACTTGAAACTGTAAACCCCAGTGTGCCTTGGCGATGTGTGAGATCTTTAAAAAAGCTGACTTAGCTTTGTAGACACACAATCGAGCATGGTTTTTAAAATTTGGTCCTCTTTCCAGAACAACTCCTAGGCAAGTGATTTGGTCCCGAAAACTTACATTTGTTCCAGAGAACTTAATAGACGGCTGTCTACGTAGTAAGCCTTTGAAAACCAAGCCATATGTCTTATTAGGAGCGAAGCAAAGTTTATTTTTTACACCCCAGTCGGAAACTAAGGAAAGAGCTTGAGTAGCTGAGTTCTCAATAAATCTACGGGAATTACCACGGACGAGGATGTATGCATCATCGGCATACGCTTGAATCGTACAATTACTGGAGAGAGGAAGATCCAGCAAGTCATCAAAAAGAATGTTCCAGAGAAGTGGACCGAGAACAGAACCCTGAGGACATCCAATGCTTACCTGTCGCGTATGTAGAAATTGTCCCCCAGGCAGGACTATGCGGCGATTTTCAAAGTAACTCTTAACTATCAGATATATATTGCGGGGTATATTCCTTGACTTCAGTTTATGCAAAATGAGCGGCCACCAAGCATTGTCAAATGCACCACTAATGTCAAGGGAAATAGCAATAACATATTTTTCGTCAGAATGTCTTACAAATTCTGACATATAATTTATAGCATCGACTGTTGAAATTCCAGGTCGGAAGCCAAATTGGCGAGAAGAAAGTGGACATGAGTTAGAAAGATGGGATTCAATTCTACTGCATATAAGTCTTTCCAGAATCTTGCCCAGAATAGGCAGGAGAGTAACAGGTCTATATGCTTTTGGGTCCGTGCTAGGACGATCGCATCGTTTGGGAATTATAGTCATGAGGCCCGTTTTCCAACAGTCTGGAAAACAGCCTTCGTCTAAACATCTTTTTAAGAGGGAAACCATTTCAAATTGAGCCAAACGCCAACATCTTTGTATTAAAATAGAGTCGATACGGTCGAGGCCTGGGGATTTATTTAGTTTAAGGTTCCCAATAATTAAATCGAGTTCCTCAACAGAAACTGGTGGCGAAGCGGGTGTCTGAGGAATGTTGTGTTGAAGAGCACGTACCCATTTATGAAAAACATTGTCGGTAGACGGATCATCCGATGGAATCAACGCGTCCAGAAAAACGGAAGCAGTTGAATCGAGAGACGTTGTGAACTCACCAGTAGTTGCATCGCGGATGCAAGATATTGTTGCGCCATTTCCTCTCTTAGAAGAAACGGCGCGATATACCGCACCCCATGGATCTGAAGTCGAAACCTCGGAAACCAAACGTCGCCAACTTACCTTCTTCGCACGAATAATTTCGTTTTTATATAGATTGTGTGCACGTCTATAAGCAGAGTACAAGTCGAGAATAATAAACTCAGCAAAGTTCCTATTGCGTCCCAATTTAAGAGTTCGACGTGCACGTGTAACGCTGCGTTTCAAAGAATCGAGTCCTGAGTGCCACCAAGCGTTTGGTTTTAATTTTTCTGGAGTAGATCTGCCAATTGACTTTTCTGCACATATAATGATATTGTTAGTGAAATCAGAAGCAGTATCAGATATAGACATAGCATTTGGGTTAAAGCGATTCAGAAATCGAATAAATTCAGCATCAAATTCGACAATGCGCTCACACCTCGTGCGAAAACGCCTTGGAATATGAGACTTTTGAACCGAGTCAGTAGGTGAAGTAGAAATTGTAAAGACAATAAGTTCGTGATCGCTACCCGAATAATCTGTATAAACACGCCAGGAGGAAGTCTTTTGAGCTATTTTCAGCCGAAGCCAAAGTGACATCGATGTGGCCAAACCCAACCGCACCAGAAAAAGTGGGAGGACTAAAGGGATCATTGATAACGGAAAGCTCGTGCCGAGCTATGAAGTCCTCACAGAGTTCACCTCTTTTTGCTTTCCTAGACCCTGCAGTGGTAGAATGACACCATAGAGGGGACTCAGCATTGAAGTCACCGCCAATCAAGATGGAATCTCCGCCTAGATGACTCATTACATTATCTAGAAAGCACACATATGGCTCTATCGGGTCGCCAAATTTGAAGTAGGTTGAAACTAGGTACATGGATTTACCTGAAAGAGAAATTTCAAGCACGACTGTAGTGCTCGAGGAAAGATGATCTAATAAAATATAAGATATTGAAGAATTAAAAATAATTATTGAAGCTAGAGGGGGTAAATCCATGGAACAGCAAGTGGCAGAAATTATACGGAAGTCTGAATCCGTCACACACATAGAGCCGTCGCCAGTGTATGGTTCCTGAACCAGACAGATATCGATATTCAGTTGATGGGCGAGTTGTTTAAGCTCCAAGGTGGCAGCACGACGTCGGCCCAGATTGAGCTGTCCGATTCTGAGACCTGTTGATACGGATATGCTACTGGCCATAATCAACTGTCAATAGGGCGCGGCTCAACGATGCCTGGAATGCTGGACATTCATCAGAACCAGATTTGTGAGAGGCTGGTTTTTTGAAAAATGAACAGACCGCACAAATTGGTGGACTGTCTTTAGCAGGACATACTGAAAAATCGTGCTCACCAGAAGCACAATGGCCGCAGCGAGGGGGATCTTTGCAGAACTTACTTGTATGGCCATACATCCGGCATCTTGAGCACACACTTATTGGTATGAAGTCTCTGACCTTACACACGCTCCATTCAACAAAGACTCTTCCGCACTCAATGAGTTTGTGTCTTATTGTCGGCGGTACTTCAAACACTCTGTCACAGGTAGGCCCAGTGCGAGGTCCCATAAAGTGGCTGAAACTAGCACTCTTAACAAATTCATCCTGGTTTATGCCCATATCCGGGACGGACAAAAACGCCAGACCCAAGAACTCCTCGTGAGACATGTCACGCGGAACAAAACTGAAGCGTAATCTGGGGTTTCGTTTCGATGCAAGTCGGACGCTGAGGTCTTTGGAAGATTTTAAAGCCGGTGCATTGAGGAGTTTCAAGGAGTCAGCGGTAGTGGCAGTGTTGACAACAATGCCTTTTCCTCTTATATTTCGTACGCTCGTAACTTGCGCATCGATTTCACTGGGCTTTAACGTTGTTTTGAGCACTCGCCTTGTTTCTACCGAGGAACTTATATCATCTCTAGTCGGGAAAATGCAAACGGCGGGCTTGGCTGGTAACGCTGGGAAGCCGATTCTGGTAATCGGCGGAGGGCCACTTACGGCCGAACGCGAAGCAAAGCTATCACATTGTTTTGTGACAACGTTGTCAGCAATAGTTTGCATCACAGGGCGCATCTCGAGTTCGAGCGTCTCGATGTGAGATTGCAATCCCTGTTTCTCTCTGATCAGAGCACTGATGCGTTCGTTGAGAACTGCTTCTCGTCCCAATGATTCCGCCATGCGACTGTCATTTCGTCCAATGATAGCAAGAAGAATATTTATTTTACGACTTACCTCCAATTGTTGATCTTTAGGCATATCTGAGGTGGCTAAAGAGTCTTGTAGGGCAGACATAGCTTCATAGGCAGTATAAATGATTGGCTCGAAACCTGGTACTGACAGTACTTCATCGCGAGAAGATGGTGTTGCTGGATTCGATACTGGCTCGGACTGTGTCGGAGGACTGCTGCACTGCTTCGAGGTCTCAACGCGAGTCACCACAATGTGGTTCTCAGCGGAGACAGACGAAGCTTCAGGGCTGGACATTCTGATTCTATTAATAGGCGGTGACGGGGTTACTGGTGACAGAGATTCCAGTGTCTTGCGAATTCTCTTCCGGGTACGTTTCGTTTTGACCATTTTAGATCTCAACAGAACTGTTACCCTAGATGATCAATTTAAGATAATGAAAAAGGCACTCCGTAAACAACAAATCGTTATAAAATCGAAATTCAAATGTTAATGTAATTACAAAGAAGAAGATAAAACAACAAATAATGAACAAATCTGTGTATGCAAACCACCGTTGGAAAGTTAAAAACAAAATAATGAATAGGTATATTATACGAATATACAAGAAAAATAAACCTTTAAAAATAAAATAAATTGTTTGAAGTAGTTAATGTGTATGAGCGAAGAGTTTAAAAAAAAGATAGAAATTAAATTATGCAAAAGCCGTTCAACCCGCAACCGCAACCAACTAAGAGCAGTGTCGCACCTGTCCTGATGGAAAACAACTATGAGATCAAACTATCCTATACAATCCTATACGACCTATATATCCAACCTAACCCAAAAGTATAGAGCAACAAAGCGTCCCGTCGTGCGGTACGGATCAAACAAGCAATATACAACCAAGCAACAAATAAATACACGGAATTGATAAAAATATAAACAAATTATATGTAGGTGCCTACTTGGTACTAGAAGTCAATATTATTAAATAGGTAAAATAAAACTGAGCTGAGTCGATGTAGCGTAGAAAGGGCGTAAGCGCCAGTATGGCGAACGCAGAAAAACGTCAATATCTACTCAACGGTAGTAGGCACACACTAACTGTCACGAACTTTTTTGCGTAGAATTTAATTCTGCATCCAGTGACACCAAGGTCAGTGGCGCAGCTCAACACACACGAGCAGCGTACTTAGAAATGTCAAAAAAAATATTAAAATCGCATAAAATACTATTAACACAATAAAATATTACTAATGATATATATCATTGAAATCACCGAAAAATTGTCTTTCCAATGATATATATATATAGTACACAAACAAACAAAAAAAAAAATCAAAATATTTTTCAACTACGATAAAAAAAAACTAAAAACACAAAAAAAACTAGAAAAAACAGCCAAAACACAGATTAAAAATACACCATCATAAATCTAACACTGAAAGGATTCTTTTAAGATAAAAAAACACAAGTTTTGATAAAATAATACACAGATTTTAAATTATAAACGAAGAGGTAAATAAACGCAAACTGAACTACAATGAAGGTAGATCTGAAGCCAGCGCCCCCGTATTTGAAATCGCCCGGGCGGTTCATAATGAATTTCATATAAGATGATAGCGGCATGTTTGAAAACATTCCAGGTGCTACACACCACAGTAACTTTAATTATACATTATACTAAGAACTCTTATTGCTTGTTAATGAAACTACATAAGCCGTTTAAATAAGCGGAACCTGTAAGCAACCAATAGCAAGGTTTTCTAAAAAAGGGAAACTAAGTTCTTTAGCAATGTTATGATAATTTCAGTGAAGTTTTCCCTTTCGACTTTAGCGACATACTTACTTATTTTCTTCGGTCTCGGTCGCCGACTCGTCACCTGACTCTTTCAATCATTCATATTATATTATTGTTTCTATCTCTCTCTTCTGTCTGATGTCAAGTGTTAACACGTGTCAATATTTTTTACGAGTCTAATATAGACCATAGATTTTAATATACATATGTAACTAGATGGAATACTATTCGGCAGTGTGTCGAAATCTATTTTCGTTTAATAAATACGAAAATATCACGTCATACTCAACAATCGTCATACAAATCGCGTTTTTCTTGCCTATTAACTGTGCGAAAGAGACATTTTTTTGCCTCACTTCACTGCTATGAAAAGTTGACAGTCAGTGACAGTGTTTTGTATTTATTTACGTTGCACAATAATTGTTTATTTGAAAATCGTTTTTATTTTCTCTAATACGTACCTATCGTATTTTACTAAAAATGACAATACCACTTTATGTGCAGTTATGCGATCAATCGAAATATTTTAACTCGTGAATTATTGTGAGTGATTTCTGTTAAGTGTAATAAGTAAGCAAGCAGTTCCACAGAGCCTGATTCTTGATTTAATTATCTGGATAGGTGAAATATATTCCCATTTTAAATATCTGGTTAATGCGTACATATGCAATATAGATATCGAATATTTAGTACCGTGTACGCATTTTCATGGAATTTTATTTGAGGAAGTCGACGTTTGGATATTGAATAAAAATTTCCATTCAAAGTCAATAATGGCATAGCTGGATCGAAAATGGGATGATATTATTCGGGAGACTAAAGTTCTAAATGATGTTTTATGGACATTGGATCGGAAGTAAGGTAAGAAAATTGAATGTTAGGTACTAATAGCCTGGGGTATCAAAAATTAAAAAGTGACTCGCATAATGTAAATTCGCATAATTTAATATGAATCTCCAATTGTTTTGGCTATATAAATATTTTTTATAAATGATATTAGCAAAAAATTTAAATGGTTCAATATTTAAAATTCCAAACATTTGGGAAGGGGGGGGGGGGGGGGCGGTTTTAAATATATTGCTTTGGGCGCAAGAACACGTTTATCCGGCCCTGGGTGTCAGTGTTCGCTTGGTTACATGCTTTTGTGTTGTTATGAAAAAAAAAAACATTTTAAACGTCAGTATAAATCAAATTATCTATCTTTTTTCTTCGTACACAATAATGTGAAATTCTACGCCATCGACCTTAAGATTGGCGTAGTATTAAGTATTTAGTTAGTTATGTCTCTGCAACGCAATTTTTAACTTAAGAATATTAAATATTCCGGTAAGGATAGGAGTTAGTATTTAGTTACCTAGGACTGTGCATTCGGGTCTCAGAGTATAACATCTACCGAGGGGGCCTGCCAATTAAAGTACTCTCAAAGTTCGCGATTTAAACCGACCCTCCAATACACCTTATTTTGGTTGGAGTGCTAGACACTTTTGGCATCAGGGACTATGGAGTTCGCGAACTACGTCCACCCCGGAGGACGCTATAGGACTCTATTGTCATGTTCATCCCCGGCGCAGTCGCAATGATGACATTCTGATGATGACACTGCTAGTAGTAACTGCTACAAAAACTCTCTATATAGTACTATAATGTCAATCTCTAAAGCTTATTAACTGCTACAAAAACTCTATTTATTACTATAATGTCAATCTCTTAGGCGGAATCCCACATTCTGATGTATTCTCTGCTAGTATTAATTGCTACAAAAATTCTCTATGTATACTATAATGTCAATCTCTAAGGCAGAGTTACTGCTACAAAAACTCTCTATGTAGTGCTATAATGTCAATCTCTCAGTACAAAAACTCTCTATGTATTACTACAATGTCAATCTCTAAGGCAGACTAACTGCTACAAAAACTCTCTATGTAGTGCTATAATGTCGATCTATTTGACTTATTAACTGCTACAAAAACTCTCTATGTAGTACTATAATGTCAATCTCTAAGGCAGAATCCCACATTCTGATGTATTCACTGCTAGTATTAATTGCTACAAAAACTCTCTATGTATACTATAATGTCAATCTCTAAGGCAGACTAACTGCTACAAAAACTCTCTATGTAGTGCTATAATGTCAATCTATTTGGCTTATTAACTGCTACAAAAACTCTCTATGTAGTACTATAATGTCAATCTCTAAGGCAGAATCCCACATTCTGATGTATTCACTGCTAGTATTAATTGCTACAAAAACTCTCTATATAGTACTATAATGTCAATCTCTTAGGCTTATTAACTGCTATAAAAACTCTCAATGTAGTAATATAAAATCAATATCTAAGGCAGAATCCCACATTCTGATGTATTCACTGCTAGTAATAACTGCTACAAAAACTCTCTATATACTACTATAATGTCAATCTCTTAGGCTTATTAACTGCTACAAAAACTCTCTATGTAGTACTATAATGTCAATCTCTAAGGCAGAATCCCACATTCTGATGTATTCACTGCTAGTATTAATTGCTACAAAAACTCTCTATATAATACTATAATGTCAATCTCTTAGGCTTATTAACTGCTATAAAAACTCTCAATGTAGTAATATAAAATCAATATCTAAGGCAGAATCCCACATTCTGATGTATTCACTGCTAGTAATAACTGCTACAAAAACTCTCTATGAATTACTATAATGTCAATCTCTTAGGCGGAATCCCACATTCTGATGTATTCTCTGCTAGTATTAACTGCTACAAAAACTCTCTATATAGTACAATAATGTCAATCTCTAAGGCAGACATACTGCTACAAAAACTCTCTATGTAGTGCTATAATGTCAATCTCTCAGGCTTATTAACTGCTACAAAAACTCTCTATGTAGTACTATAATGTCAATCTCTAAGGCAGAATCCCACATTCTGATGTATTCACTGCTAGTAGTAACTGCTACAAAAACTCTCTATGTAGTACTATAATGTCAATCTCTAAGGCAGAATCCCACATTCTGATGTATAACTGCTGCAAAAAATCTCTTTTTTTAGCAAAATATTTTAGTAATCTTTACTTAAAAATGAACAAAAAAAACTTTGTATAATCCACCTCACATTTATTTTTCGTTAAAAAGTTTTCGGATTTTTCAATCCATCTTCAGTAACAACTAAAATGCGACTGATTGGACAAATGTCATCCTACATTGGTAAATGAGAGCATGTCGGGTATGGTGTGGGAAGCTTTGGTGGTTGTGACTAGATTATATGTGGGTGGTGTATCTTTGATAGTTTTTTAATAATGTTAAGGATAGGTGAGTATATTGGGGGAATTTGAATATTTAACAGATTTGAACATTTTCTTTTATTGATTTCTATTGCTTCAAGTAGATCGATTTTTTTTTCCTTTTTTCTCAAAGTTAATTACCTCTGTATTTTTTAAGCTGAATGTGTGGCCGGTACTTCTGCAGTGTTCTGCAATTTCTATATTTGAAGTTACGTTTTCCATTGCTTTTTTGTGTTCTTTTATCTTGTCTTTTTTAAATTTATTCAATTTTATTTAATGTTGCTTCTCGAACAACTAAATATGTCAAATAGTTATTTAACACGCACCCAATAACAAAGTTGCCTCACATTCTAGAGATTAACGATATTTATCTTCTCACAGATCCGGATTGAAAACACAATTAAAAACTGTGTTTACACCAGGAATCGAACCTGTGACCCTTGGATTAGCAGTTAGATACCTAACCAACTGATCCACGAAGGTCGACTAATAGGAATGTACTTATATCGTAAACTTGTGTAAAGAGTATTTTATTTTTTTTGTTTTCATCTTATATCATAGAAGTAACAAATTTAATCCTTCTCTCATCCTTTTTTTCCCCTTTCAATCCCGTCACAGGCAAACAAACAACAACTTTTTACAATATTTTATTGTATAAGGATTGTCGCCTTAATTTTAGATGAAGTGTAAGTGTACCCTAAATCAAATCATTATATTCAATTTCACTAATTATCTAAATAGGGATTGGTCAAAAAATAAATAGTCTCAATCAACCAGAGTAAAGTAAATTTATTTCATTTTTGTATTGTATAATATCAATAGTTTTAAATGACCAATCACAAGAACCTGTAAGCTCCTCCTACATAATTTATCTATAAATATAAGTAAAAATTCTCCAAATAGTCATAAGCTAGTTAAATGCCCTAACGAGGCGAAATAGGCCTATCGGGCATAATAAAATTAATGTAGAATCAAAAAGTCTTCACTTTTAATTATAGATATAGATTGTTGCCTTTATTGTTTACAAAAAAAAACAACTTTTCAATAGATGGCGTTACAAAAAAGGTTTCTTCGTTATATCATAGATGGCGATAGTAAAAATGTGTTATTACTTATTACCATGCGACTTACAACCCATTATTGAAATATATAGAACCTTCAAAAACTGAATTGATAAAAAAATTCAATAAAAAGGCATTATTGGTGAACGTTGCGCAAGCGATTAAAGTGATCACGTAAACCAGCAGATGACAGGACGTAAGCCCTGTAGGTGCCTTGATTTCCTGGTAATTCTATAATATTTCAACTTCGTCTCTATTGAAATGTTGAAAAAATTGTCATAAATATTTTGAAATCTCCGCAATGGGACCGTATATGAACTTGATGTTTATGTGATTATGGAAATATAGTGAAACCAATTTTGCCAAAGACAAATTTTGTGCAGATAATGACTTTTTTCAGTAAGCAGACGATATTATTTGGCCCCTGAGACAAATAATTTTACTTCTACATACAAACATGTGACATCGAATGTCTTTAGATTGCCTCCATTCCACCTCTCTTTTTAATATAACTAGTTGCATGTAACACATGAGATCCAACTGTCGATAGCGAATGAATATTATAAGATATTTTGTTTTCTATACAACACATGTAGGTATGTATGTCAAGATAGGATAGTATGGAGGTTAGTCCTTTTTTCCTACCCAGAATATTATGAAAACAACATGATGGTTTGTGTGTATGTTTGGAGATTAAGAATCAAACTAGTATGTCTTCTTAGATATTATGTAGGTATAGGCGACTGCCATACAAATTGTATGAAGCGATGTCGTCACTAAATTCATTTTTTATAAAAATTGTTAAAAAAAAATTTAAGATATACTACTACAATACTAATATTTTTTATACAAAATTAAATTATCTAGTTGGGGTGTTTCGGCTTTTTTCAATATTTTTTAAAACATTGGAAATAAAGGCAGTTAAACATGTGGAAGACCACATCTCGAAATTTCTTTGGAGCGCGCGCCTAGCGACGGCAAGTACATTTGTTTATCGCTAGGCCGAGTTCATCGCCCGCAACGTCAAACAAGTGACAATACTCCTCAACTGGGTATGACACTTCAAATAAATAAGTCTAGAAAGTTCGAGGACATTGAACTTGCTACCCCCAGCGCAGCACTATTTAAGGGAGTCTACACCTCTACACGTCGTCACTTCATTTCCGTATTTCCGTCACTTCGATTCGTCACATCACGCCGCCGTTCTCGACCACGCCGTCTCGCCGACACTTCGTCTCTCGACCACCGGTCATCTCTCGACCTCGCGAGCACGATGGTACTTCACCATGCGAAGATTCGGACACTTCGAACACACCCGCTAACTCGCTCGTTATACCTACTCATCGTGAGAAAGTTCCTTTGTAAGTTATTACATCAATTGTAAATTTACCCTTAAGCAAACTATTAATTGTGATCAATATACTCATTGTTACTTTTGACCATTCTTTCTTCTTCTCTCTAAACCACTGTCCTTGTGTTCTTATTTCAAATCATATCCACTTGGGATATAGTAAACTCTCTTTACTGGTAACCCCTCTGGTTACCACATTTATTTAATAGTAACCACCCTGGTTACTAACTACTGTTGATTGGTAACCCCTCCGGTTACCAATCAGCTTTAAACACATAAATTTATCATAAAAAAAAAATCTTAATAAAAAATGTTTGAGAAACAATTTCTTTATATAAAATAAATTTGAGATTTTGTATTTGTCTATGTTCACACCAATTTTCAGCGTTCTAGCTTTTATAGTTTCTGAGATATATGGAAAAATAAAGTAAAAAGTCAAATATTGATAACCCCTGAATGAAAAAAATTCAAATTCTGAGTTTAAAAATTTTGTAGGCCTATAACTGATTATACATATGTATATTTTGAAATTTTGGGCTCTGTAAATTGAGCGGATCAAAAGTTATAAGGGGGGACGGTCAGACACACACACACAGACCCACACACCCTCACATACAGACACACGAAATATTTTACTCCGAATTTTGAGTAAATCCGTATATAGAACATACATGCTGCGAAGCCTCAAAGTTGGTGTTTTTTTTACTTCAAAGTTGGAAAAGCCGTGAAAAAAGTAGACCCTGCATACAATTCTCGCGTATCCTGGCTTGAAACATTGTCAATATGTTAAGAGAACAAAGTTCTCTTGAACAAATCGACAGTTGGATTATTTTTTTTTATCAATTCGCTATCATCTTTTTATTATAGTTTCAATAATTATACTTAATATTTAACAATACCAACTACAGTTACGTACCTATATAGACACGCGTATCTCTACTGGTATTTCATTCACCTCTTAATTATTTCACTCCATATAGATTATTTTAAATACGCACAATTAAAACAAAAAGTTATTTTTAAAAGATGAATTAGTTATTATTTTTGGGTATAAAAGCATTTTCAAACCATTTTTTACTCAGTACAATTTCGTTTGAACTAGAGGAACAATATTATTGTGAAGTTTCTCTGTTCAAAATAACATCTAATTGTTTAAATTATTATAAGTAAGTTTTTTTTTGTTTTAAAAATTAACCATCACCACATTATTATATGTATGTGGCAACTATTTTTCGCCGAGTAGGTATCAATCAAAAAAGATAATTTTTTTAACGATAAAAACTTTGCACATTGCTACCGTTGCGACCAGTGAAGGTTTTCTTCAAAAATAATAAATCAATTTGAATGTTGTATTGTGTTTTTTTTTTACAATTTTTTAAAATTCACTATCGTATATTTTTATATGTCAAATTATGTACTTTTTCGTTGGCATATATTAGTTTATTTAAATGTCAAAAGAGCGGTTTTACAATAATAACATATACTTTCATGTGCGACTTAGCGTATGGTGATTATTTTGTTTTATTTTAATGATTTTCGAATTTAAAATAAAAAATATTCTACGGTGATTTGCTGTTTTCTGTATTAATAAATACATCGAGTAGAAATGAACAATTATCACTATCTATCGGGACTTTCATATGCTAAGTTTATCATACTAAAATAGTTGTTCATTGTCAAAACACGTACTTTTTCGTGAGCAAATATTGATTTATGTAAATATCAGAAATAGGTACCTATTTACACGAATAAAATATATTTTAAAATTTTAATTAGAGTTTGAAGTTAGTTTATATGTTTTTCCTAATTCAAAGTGAATATTTTAATAATGAACACTTCCTTGCACCCTGCGCAAGTAGCGAGTTTATTGCCGTGTGGCAATTTCTTCCAAATAACCAGTGTTTCCAGCCCAGAAAAGCAATAATTGCGTGAGAAATAAATTTAGATAAATTTCTCCTCTGCTGGGAATCAAACCCAGGACGCTCGCACAGACACCAAACGGCTTACTACCTGTGCCATGGCGGTCGGAATTTTCTCTGTAAATGACGCCTCAATTTTTTATACAAAAACTATCCATTAAATTGTTGATTTTCGTTGCCATACTTACTTACTTACTCAGCCTCTTCTTGAGTCCAGTATTGGACAAAGGCCTCCCGCTTGGACTTCCACTGGTCTCTTTCCTGTGCCATTCATCGCCATTCAGGACCTGCCACTTTTTTTATGTCATCGGACCATCTGGTCTGGGGCCTTCCCACGCTTCTGCTTCCCGTTCTTGGCCTCCAGTCCATCACAATTTTTGTCCATCGTCCATCTGACATCCGAGATACATGACCCGCCCAACTCCACTTTAACTCCGCTATTCTTTTGGCCACATCCGCTACTACTGTGTTCTTCCTAATACATTTATTAGTTTTGTGGTCCCTTAGTGAGATATTAAACATTCTTCTTTCCATCGCTCTTTGTGTCACTCTTAGCTTTTCCATCATTTTCTTAGTAAATGCGGATGTTTCAAAGCCGTAAGTGAACACAGGGAGTACACAAGCGTCAAAAACTTTTTTCTTTAAGTGTATTGTGATATTTGTAGATTTGAGAACATTTGATAATTTGCTGAACGCTGCCCATCCTAGACCTCTTCTTCTTTCTATTTCAGCTTCTAAATCATATCTTCCCAGTTTCACGGTGTGACCAAGGTAGACATATGATTCTACTCTCCCAATAATAATAATAATAATAACTTTATTCCAGTCCGTGAGCAGGGGGGGTGCAATGCTACACAGACCATATATTTTACATACAAAAGTAAGAACAATTAAAAAAGAAAAACATAGAATGAACAGAATGAGAAACAATGGAAAAAAAGATAAAAATAAAACGCATTAATATAGACATTAAAATATAATATTAAATATCTTGACCATCAATTTTTATGTGTTCTGAACCTATAGAGGACATAATTTTTGTCTTATTAATTTTCATTTTTAGTCCCACTCTTCGTTGCCATGGTAACGATCAAATTCTCATAATAATATTTTAGTGTGTAGTGTTAGGTGTATGTATTTACATACCTATGTATGCTCTTTGTGGGGTAATGTGTTCTTTGGTTAAAGGGTAGATATATATCAAAGCAAATATTAAATAATAAATATTATGTATAAATGATAATATATTATAATTTTTCCAGGAATATTAGAAGTCAACGAAATTCAACATGTCACAATCAATCAAATGCGTTTGTCTGTTCACCATCTTTGTTTTCTGCAACTTGAGCAGCGTTTTGTCCTACCACAAAAGTAATATATTTTTAAATACTTTAAATTATTATATGTATAACTATGTGTACGTAATAGTTTATGTTATTAGACGTATCATAGATATTATTAATTTTATTCAAAATAAGGTTCTAGAACGATTTCGTGTCTAGAATGGCAGATTCTAGAGCCGTTAAAGTAGCCAGGGACAATGTCTCTCAGGAACGCTAAATTTCATGCCACCAGCAGGAATTTCGCAGTATACCACTCCATTCCGTTTGGTATAGCGTTATAAGCAGAACTAGTACCTAGAACCTTCGTACTACGCAAACCCTGAATCGAAAATTTAATATTTCTTTACCATCGTTGTTCATTCTAGTAGCCACGAAAATATTTTTAAAATCACATGCAAAATAATATTCAAATTTGTGGCCCTGTAAACTACCATTTAAATCTTGTAGTAGGTATATGTAGTTACAATAAAACAATCAAAAAAATATTAAGTTTAAATTTCTCAACATCATATTCATAGGCAAGTCAAGATTTTCGGCTTCTACAAGCAATTCCCCTACTGGTTATCAGACTAGACCCCAATAAACATTTGGCAAAACCCCTGGACAACCTGTCTAGTTGGTAGAGTTACCTTTTTATTTTTTCCTGACGTGAGGTCGCGACTGAAATCTCCTTGGGTTGTTCCAGACTTTTGGACTTCTCAATTTCTCACAGGACACGGTAACTTTAAAAGCTATCTCCATCGCTTCAACATTGCTCCCTCTTCCTCATGTCAGTTTTGTCAATGTCCGGACCAAACTTCGGATCACATCCTTTGGGAGTGTTCCCACCCAATAGGCATGATGACTAATTTTGAAAAACTATCTCACGATGTTTTTACGCATTCACTGTTTTCAAATATATATACATTTCTACATAAAATAAAGGTTTAGTAGCAAAAATCGCCATTTTAAAATCAAATTTGACATTTACGCCAAAAAACGCTTGTAGTATCATGGCGGCTGCCGACCCTGACGGTGACGTCACGATATTGTAAACTGCATATCACTACTATATGTAATATATGTATTCTAGGACGATTTGTGTATTTATAATCAATTCAAAAGTGCATAAGTGTTGTGCGGTCCCTAAATGTACAAACACGACGAAAAAAACACCTACTGAGGTATATGTTTTCGTCCCACGCGAAAAAAAGAGAAATAAGTGATTAAATTTCGCACGGCGAGACATAAGTGTATTTTATTAAGTACGCGTTTACAATGAAGTACAGTATTTGTTCCCCCACTAATATAATAGCTCTCAATAATATAATATTTACCATTATTTAGGCAATAAGCATATAAAGAACTTCATTAATGTCCAAACGTCAAAATAGGCCATCATACGTTTCCCGCGTATGTTTTTAGCTTATGAACACATAATGTAGAGAGAAGAAGGAGCATATTTTATCGATTTTCGAGATGTAAGTTGTATTTAAATTACAGATAAATAAAGTACTTATATGTACTTATTATTAAGTTTTTACGTTTCGAAATTCTGATGTCTTTGTTCGACGCAAAGAAATATCCGACCATCAAAAGTTCCATTCTAGTTAAGAGTAGTTAAGACAGGCAGAAAAATAACTACTATGGCTGCTATTGCTAAAAATAACGATAGCAGATAAATATAGCTTGTTATTAACACAATACAAATAACGAGCGCTATGTAATAATTCGTATGCTGCTAAAATTGTAACGATGTTTTAAAACGCATGCTTCGCGTAATCGCCGTCGTTTCGCGAATCGCTTCATTGCATGAAAAAAATATAGCTTGCTAGTTTAGTTTGGCAGTGACCAGCATCATAACATGTCGAACGTTCGTCAGCTCACCATCGCGTGACAAAATTGTAGAATACTAAAACTAAATTAGTTTACCATACGTTGCGAGCGTTCATTATTTATTTATTTATTCAATAAAAACTAAGTTACATACAAAATACAATTAACATAGGCCCGATATTACAGTCGGCCCTCAACTCATTGAGTTTGCCAAACTCAAGATTAATG
Organism: Molanna angustata; assembly: GCA_963576475.1. Classification (NCBI taxonomy): domain Eukaryota; kingdom Metazoa; phylum Arthropoda; class Insecta; order Trichoptera; family Molannidae; genus Molanna; species Molanna angustata. The sequence continues at coordinate 6,969,004 of OY754983.1, read as the reverse complement.
TTAAGGGGAGATTGAATCCATTTCCGTATTACAGTGCAATATGACATGTCAGTTACTAAATCTTCAATTATAGACATATTTCACTTTTTCTGTGGTTATTATCTGTCAAATTTAAATAACCTCAAATAATACGAAATACAAAACGGGACGCTACGACTTTATATACCATTGTTTTATTATCCAACATGGTAAATTTAATTTTTTTCACCAAAATAATGCTTTTAAATGCCCGTGTTCGTTTCAATACGGCTGTCAGTTTGTTTTGTTGTGTGGCGCCACCTTCGATACAACACTGAAACTACACACGTTGCCTAACGCCTCTAGTGATAGAAACTGAAACTACACGAGTTGTCTAGCAAATGACAGTAGACTCACAGTTAAGTACTTAATCTGCCAGAAACGTTGAGTTAAATATTTGTCGTTTTAGTGACGTATTTGAGGGAAGATTAGGTCTAAACGGACACTGTAATACGCTATATTTTTGTAAAACTTGAGTTTAGCTCTTAAACTGACACTGTAATACCGGCCCATAGTGTCCCCCGATAGGTAGGCGAGTATCTAGGTAAATTGAAACTATTTGCTTTGATGAATACTTGTTCCATTTATATTTAATTTGTTTTAGTTTTAAGTATCTAATTAAAATATTAATATATCGATAACACCAAAATAAACATAGTCCAGACCGACAATTAATGCGTATATTGTATTGAAGACTATCAGAAGAATTGACGCGACCATACTATGACGTCGTGCGCTCTGATTGTTTTTTCTCATAAAATGACGGACTAACACATTTTGTATTTTTATATTTATAATATTATTATTATTCACTGCTATAAATTAAAAAAAAAAACATTTTTTAAATCTTTATAACCTATTTTATTTTTTAAAATCATAATTTCAATGATTTTTTTTTACAGTCATCACACCTATTACATATTTTAATATATTAATCATAATATGTATATGAATCATAACAGTTATCCCATATGTATATTAGATTCATCATAATACATTGTGTATTTCCATTTCAACCTCATGTAACACTGTACAACTCCCACAAACAATATAATTACATCATTTTATTTTATAATCAAGCAATGAAAGCCACCCAAATAAACCAAATAAATCAATAAATAAAAATAGCATGTTAAAAATAAGCAGCATATTCCATATAGCTTGTTATGAAAAAAATAGCCATTTCGAACAACACAACAGTTGACAGTAACAAACACAATTGACAGTGACAATATGGTGACGTCATGCGCTCTGATTGGTGTTTCACATAAAATGGCGGACAAACATATTTTGTATTTTTATTTTAATAATATTAATATTATTCGCTCTTTTAAAATGAAAATAAATATATTTTTTCAAATCTTTATAACATATTTTATCTAATAAAATCATAATTTCAATGATTTTTTCTTACTGTCATCACGCCTATTGTGTCCTCTTACAGATCGGAGCTCCTCGTTGCTGTCCGTGGGCCTCTACAAGGTCCCATTGGACATGCGGACTTAGTGATCTCGAAGAACAATTACAAAGCCTTCAAACGATTTTGCCATAGATACGGTGCCTTATTATCCGAAGATTCTCACTGACTCGTCTGTTTCCAGAGATCTTGGTCACTTCTCTGATGCCCTATATATATGGATCTGAAGTGCCGACAGTCCGCAAGTGTGAATCTCAATTCGCACTTGTTGATTGTTCTTTTTACACCATGGTGCCGAGATTGCTAATCTAGAGGGCTCCGTGAGCTACTCTTCGTGCCATGCATTGTTTTTTTTTTTGTTGTTCATTCTAGCGTTCTGCAAAGGGGCCGTTGACAGTCCCCATATGCGGAGCGGGTGGTGGTGGAAGTAGCGAATTAGGTCTTAAATTTCTCAACATCATATTCACAAGCAAGTCAAGATTTTCGGCTTCTACAAGCAATTCCGCTACTGGTTATAACACATTTTTACCAATATCGGGAGAGCTGTCAAAGTTGACATAAAACGCTAAAATTTTCAACATATAAGATAATAAATAGTGTTAATAATCATATAACTATGGTAGTAATATGTTGAGAAATAAAATTTATTTGGCAAAGATGTTGAAATTTTCTTCATGCAACCAATTTTGATTCAATTTATAAAGCAACTGTACTTACGGAACCTAACTTTTCAGAAATACAGTGTCCAGAAAACGAAGTACTGGTGAAGCATTACAGCACATGTCCGTCTGAACTCTGCGTGGATATCGGCAACGAGGATAGTTGTACTGAACCAGATCCAGTCTCATATCAGTCAGGATGTAAATGTATTGAAGACTACAGAAGAAATGGAGACGGAGTATGTGTGCCTATCAACGAATGTGGTTGGTTATCATTATATTCTTGCAAATATTATATATTTTTATTTAACAAAGTACCTAATATTCAACTCACAAACAGACCTATAAGTGTTCTCACATCTCCTTCTAACACACCCTCAACAGATTTCTTTATGCTAATTTGGAGAGTCGTATCTTATTATTTTTTTTGTGTTGAACCTTGTTTGAATGAATTGTTGGTATTTATACTTAAAATTTGTTACATTCGCACTAATTGTGTAGCGAATCTGAGTATTTGAATATCAGTATTGCCTCGGAACAGGCTTCGCTAAGTAATTTTGTAAGAACTTTTGTGATAGTTGTTTTTTTTTATACCGACGTTTAAAATTATTATTGTAAAAATAATTCATCCACTTCATAATAACATATCTTCCTGCATATACTCGTATTTAGAATGGAGTTGTGGCTATCATTAATTTACAAGAAAACTAATCAATCTATCAAATAGAGATAGTAAAAGATTAAAAATGCAAAACAATCTGTAGGTACTTATAGAAGACAACTGATCAAGATGAAGTGAAAGAACTCGATAGTAAAACGTCAATTTATTGCATACAACATTATTTTGTAGTATCTTGAAATTACCATCAAACTTCTTCTGATCAAAATTTTGGCAATGTCTGTACTTAAGCAGCAGTTTATTGATTAGTTATAGATAGTACATAATATATTTATTCCTTGTTCGTTGGTTGAGCAGTTCGTTGAGTGGTTATAGATTTATTTTGTTATTGATGTATAGTCTTAATTTGCAACCGATTTAATTCAAAAGAATAAAAGCATACTTGATTAACGATTTCGTAAACAATATCAATACTTTAATTGGCTTTAGTTGTGTTACATCTGGTCTAGTATTGTTGGAATAACTATATAACTAAGTTGTTTGTATGTCTGTTTGTAGAATGCCCAACAGATAATGAAGAACGCATTGACTGTTACGACCCTTGCCTCGACTCGTGTTCCTCCCTGAGCACAATGTTCAAGAAGTGTAAACATATCCATCCCAATGACTGCCAAACTGGATGCAAATGCAAGTATGGATATCTCAGAAACGATGACGGAGAATGTATTCATCACAAACACTGCTGTAAGTTTATTTAAAAATCAGAATAATATTTTTTGTTCGTTGGTTGAAAAACAGAACAATCCATTCAAACATTGTCCATGTCTAATGACTGTAATAGTTTACTAAAAAATATTGTTTTCTGGAGTACCACAGGGATCACACCTTTTGTATTTATATTTTTAAACTTCAGAGTGATTAACTTTTAATCGTATATTTTTCATCGATTTATCAAAAGGTATCATGTAGAACGTACATAAGTATTGTAGTGATATTTTGGTTTGTTTTTATGTACAAGAAAATATTGTGTCATAAATAATCTAAAAGAATAGAATATTTAATAATACTCATCTGTGAGTGTTTTTTCATTATAAATGATTTACTTTCTTAATAAAACACGAATACAAAGTTTACTGTTTTTAAATAATTGTTTTTTTTTAATTAATTGTTTTATGAAACCATATTTGCAATCTTCTTTGCAGGGTAAACAAGAACAGAACAGAACTATGAAACATCGATGACAAAATTAACGGCTCATCAATTATTGTATTTTTAAATATCTTTATTAATTTATTTTAGTTGTAATTAATTATTTATTACTTTTATTTGTCAATCATTTTGTATTGTTTTAAATTATATTCTTGAACCAAATTAAAACATATTTTTATTTTTCTTGAAATAACTCTTACGTATAAAAAAATAAGCGAATCATATTGTTAGTAAACGATGCACAAGAGATCCATGATGTATCTATTTTCGATTTCCAGAATCCTATCTATGATAGTATTTTATTCTGGATTCATCGTTTGATATTTAAATTAGTATCTACTAATGTTCCTTTGATCCTAAAAAAAAACCTACGTGATCCTATGTTGAATTTTTTTTCTGTATGTAATTACGATACTCCTCTCTCGAAAACTAGTTTTTAACTCTAACGAGAGAGTATCGACATTGTCATTTTGTCATATAATATTGTCATAAAGTAAAAATATTGTGTAAAATTAAATACCTGAATAAATAATAAAAAAAATACTTCATACCATTGCCACAGTCCATTCCCGCCAGTCAAACTTTTCCAATCAAGGGCTCTCCCTTATGGATGGAGATCGTCCGAGGAATTTTGCTGTCTCCCATTCAACTCTATTTGGGAACGTTATAGGGCATTCGGTCCTGTTCATCCTCGAAGTGGCTGCTCATCGGACAACACAAAAAACCACTACAAAGCATATTTTATATCACTACCTCTTAGTCCCGAATGCACAGTCCGACGTAAATACTAAATTCTAAATACTAACCATGTTTTCATTGCACAGTCGCTCACTTAAGTTAGGAGATCACGTGGCTTCCTAACTGGAGGATGCTACCAAGTTCACGTATGAGACACATTGCATTGCAGAGACATATCTAAATACTAACCATGTTTTCATTGCACAGTCGCTCACTTAAGTTAGGAGATCACGTGGCTTCCTAACTGGAGGATGCTACCAAGTTCACGTATGAGACACATTGCATTGCAGAGACATATCTAAATACTAACCATGTTTTCATTGCACTGTCGCTCACTTAAGTTAGGAGATCACGTGGCTTCCTAACTGGAGGATGCTACCAAGTTCACGTATGAGACACATTGCATTGCAGAGACATATCTAAATACTAACCATGTTTTCATTGCACAGTCGCTCACTTAAGTTAGGAGATCACGTGGCTTCCTAACTGGAGGATGCTACCAAGTTCACGTATGAGACACATTGCATTGCAGAGACATATCTAAATACTAACCATGTTTTCATTGCACAGTCGCTCACTTAAGTTAGGAGATCACGTGGCTTCCTAACTGGAGGATGCTACCAAGTTCACGTATGAGACACATTGCATTGCAGAGACATATCTAAATACTAACCATGTTTTCATTGCACAGTCGCTCACTTAAGTTAGGAGATCACGTGGCTTCCTAACTGGAGGATGCTACCAAGTTCACGTATGAGACACATTGCATTGCAGAGACATATCTAAATACTAACCATGTTTTCATTGCACAGTCGCTCACTTAAGTTAGGAGATCACGTGGCTTCCTAACTGGAGGATGCTACCAAGTTCACGTATGAGACACATTGCATTGCAGAGACATATCTAAATACTAACCATGTTTTCATTGCACAGTCGCTCACTTAAGTTAGGAGATCACGTGGCTTCCTAACTGGAGGATGCTACCAAGTTCACGTATGAGACATTGCATTGCAGAGACATATTATCTAAATACTCAGCGCATTCGCGGTGGCGTAAAATAACATTTGCGAACTGTCAAAAAGTAAGGTTGATCGCGAGGAGCTAAGTTTACTTCTATATTATCTGTGGAGGAACCTAACGAGTTGTTTAATACTAAAATACGAGATGTTTTCCACGGATGATGATTTTAGCGACTTCGTCAAATATGTATTGAGTAAATTTGTCAAATCAAATCCCACACAGAGTATTCAGCGGTCCATACGAGGTGTCAGCAGGGCCGGATAAATCATAGAACAACCCGGAACAAGAAATCAGGGCGCTTGTCTAAAAAGGGGGCTTAAAATCCTAAAATGTTAATTATATAAATCAAAAATTCCCCAGGTATGGCACTCGGTTCTCTCTGCCTTCCCCGAAAGGGACACGGCGTGATGGTGTGTATGTTAAAATTCTGCGGTGTTAATATCTTGTCCGTCTATTACCGTGTTATTTGTAAACATATACATATATACCTACCAAATACTAACAAAACGTTTATGCTGCCCGACAGTCGATTCACACACACACACATTAACACACAAAATAATCATTGTAATAATTTACTTGCTAAAGTGTTAAAATATCTACATAATGAAGCCAGCGCCCCCCTATTTGAAATCGCCCGGGCGGTTCATAATGAATTTCATATAAGATGATAGCGGCATGTTTGAAAACATTCCAGGTGCTACACACCACAGTAACTTTAATTATACATTATACTAAGAACTCTTATTGCTTGTTAATGAAACTACATAAGCCGTTTAAATAAGCGGAACCTGTAAGCAACCAATAGCAAGGTTTTCTAAAAAAGGGAAACTAAGTTCTTTAGCAATGTTATGATAATTTCAGTGAAGTTTTCCCTTTCGACTTTAGCGACATACTTACTTATTTTCTTCGGTCTCGGTCGCCGACTCGTCACCTGACTCTTTCAATCATTCATATTATATTATTGTTTCTATCTCTCTCTTCTGTCTGATGTCAAGTGTTAACACGTGTCAATATTTTTTACGAGTCTAATATAGACCATAGATTTTAATATATGTAACTAGATGGAATACTATTCGGCAGTGTGTCGAAATCTATTTTCGTTTAATAAATACGAAAATATCACGTCATACTCAACAATCGTCATACAAATCGCGTTTTTCTTGCCTATTAACTGTGCGAAAGAGACATTTTTTTGCCTCACTTCACTGCCATGAAAAGTTGACAAGTACTCCATCTATGTATAAATATTAAAATCTATGGTATAGACATGCATAATAATAATAAATATCTGATGTAATGCGTAGTGACAGTCAGTGACAGTGTTTTGTATTTATTTACGTTGCACAATAATTGTTTATTTGAAAATCGTTTTTATTTTCTCTAATACGTACCTATCGTATTTTACTAAAAATGACAATACCACTTTATGTGCAGTTATGCGATCAATCGAAATATTTTAACTCGTGAATTATTGTGAGTGATTTCTGTTAAGTGTAATAAGTAAGCAAGCAGTTCCACAGAGCCTGATTCTTGATTTAATTATCTGGATAGGTGAAATATATTCCCATTTTAAATATCTGGTTAATGCGTACATATGCAATATAGATATCGAATATTTAGTACCGTGTACGCATTTTCATGGAATTTTATTTGAGGAAGTCGACGTTTGGATATTGAATAAAAATTTCCATTCAAAGTCAATAATGGCATAGCTGGATCGAAAATGGGATGATATTATTCGGGAGACTAAAGTTCTAAATGATGTTTTATGGACATTGGATCGGAAGTAAGGTAAGAAAATTGAATGTTAGGTACTAATAGCCTGGGGTATCAAAAATTAAAAAGTGACTCGCATAATGTAAATTCGCATAATTTAATATGAATCTCCAATTGTTTTGGCTATATAAATATTTTTTATAAATGATATTAGCAAAAAATTTAAATGGTTCAATATTTAAAATTCCAAACATTTGGGAAGGGGGGGGGGGCGGTTTGAAATATATTGCTTTGGGCGCAAGAACACGTTTATCCGGCCCTGGGTGTCAGTGTTAGCTTGGTTACATGCTTTTGTGTTGTTATGAAAAAAAAAAACATTTTAAACGTCAGTATAAATCAAATTATCTATCTTTTTTCTTCGTACATAATAATGTGAAATTCTACGCCATCGACCTTAAGATTGGCGTAGTATTAAGTATTTAGTTAGTTATGTCTCTGCAACGCAATTTTTAACTTAAGAATATTAAATATTCCGGTAAGGATAGGAGTTAGTATTTAGTTACCTAGGACTGTGCATTCGGGTCTCAGAGTATAACATCTACCGAGGGAGCCTGCCAATTAAAGTACTGTCAAAGTTCGCGATTTAAACCGACCCTCCAATACACCTTATTTTGGTTGGAGTGCTAGACACTTTTGGCATCAGGGACTATGGAGTTCGCGAACTACGTCCACCCCGGAGGACGCTATAGGACTCTATTGTCATGTTCATCCCCGGCGCAGTCGCAATGATGACATTCTGATGTATTCACTGCTAGTAGTAACTGCTACAAAAACTCTCTATATAGTACTATAATGTCAATCTCTAAAGCTTATTAACTGCTACAAAAACTCTCTATGTAGTACTATAATGTCAATTTCTTAGGCTTATTAACTGCTACAAAAACTCTATTAATTACTATAATGTCAATCTCTTAGGCGGAATCCCACATTCTGATGTATTCTCTGCTAGTATTAATTGCTACAAAAACTCTCTATGTATACTATAATGTCAATCTCTAAGGCAGACTTACTGCTACAAAAACTCTCTATGTAGTGCTATAATGTCAATCTCTCAGTACAAAAACTCTCTATGTATTACTATAATGTCAATCTCTAAGGCAGACTAACTGCTACAAAAACTCACTATGTAGTGCTATAATGTCAATCTCTAAGGCAGAATCCCACATTCTGATGTATTCACTGCTAGTAGTAACTGCTACAAAAACTCTCTATATAGTACTATAATGTCAATCTCTAAAGCTTATTAACTGCTACAAAAACTCTCTATGTAGTACTATAATGTCAATTTCTTAGGCTTATTAACTGCTACAAAAACTCTATTTATTACTATAATGTCAATCTCTTAGGCGGATTCCCACATTCTGATGTATTCACTGCTAGTATTAATTGCTACAAAAACTCTCTATGTATACTATAATGTCAATCTCTAAGGCAGACTAACTGCTACAAAAACTCACTATGTAGTGCTATAATGTCGATCTATTTGGCTTATTAACTGCTACAAAAACTCTCTATGTAGTACTATAATGTCAATCTCTAAGGCAGAATCCCACATTCTGATGTATTCACTGCTAGTATTAATTGCTACAAAAACTCTCTATGTATACTATAATGTCAATCTCTAAGGCAGACTTACTGCTACAAAAACTCTCTATGTAGTGCTATAATGTCAATCTCTCAGTACAAAAACTCTCTATGTATTACTATAATGTCAATCTCTAAGGCAGACTAACTGCTACAAAAACTCACTATGTAGTGCTATAATGTCAATCTCTAAGGCAGAATCCCACATTCTGATGTATTCACTGCTAGTAGTAACTGCTACAAAAACTCTCTATATAGTACTATAATGTCAATCTCTAAAGCTTATTAACTGCTACAAAAACTCTCTATGTAGTACTATAATGTCAATTTCTTAGGCTTATTAACTGCTACAAAAACTCTATTTATTACTATAATGTCAATCTCTTAGGCGGAATCCCACATTCTGATGTATTCACTGCTAGTATTAATTGCTACAAAAACTCTCTATGTATACTATAATGTCAATCTCTAAGGCAGACTTACTGCTACAAAAACTCTCTATGTAGTGCTATAATGTCAATCTCTCAGTACAAAAACTCTCTATGTATTACTATAATGTCAATCTCTAAGGCAGACTAACTGCTACAAAAACTCACTATGTAGTGCTATAATGTCAATCTCTAAGGCAGAATCCCACATTCTGATGTATTCACTGCTAGTAGTAACTGCTACAAAAACTCTCTATATAGTACTATAATGTCAATCTCTAAAGCTTATTAACTGCTACAAAAACTCTCTATGTAGTACTATAATGTCAATTTCTTAGGCTTATTAACTGCTACAAAAACTCTATTTATTACTATAATGTCAATCTCTTAGGCGGAATCCCACATTCTGATGTATTCACTGCTAGTATTAATTGCTACAAAAACTCTCTATGTATACTATAATGTCAATCTCTAAGGCAGACTAACTGCTACAAAAACTCACTATGTAGTGCTATAATGTCGATCTATTTGGCTTATTAACTGCTACAAAAACTCTCTATGTAGTACTATAATGTCAATCTCTAAGGCAGAATCCCACATTCTGATGTATTCACTGCTAGTATTAATTGCTACAAAAACTCTCTATGTATACTATAATGTCAATCTCTAAGGCAGACTAACTGCTACAAAAACTCTCTATATAGTGCTATAATGTCAATCTATTTGGCTTATTAACTGCTACAAAAACTCTCTATGTAGTACTATAATGTCAATCTCTAAGGCAGAATCCCACATTCTGATGTATTCACTGCTAGTATTAATTGCTACAAAAACTCTCTATATAGTACTATAATGTCAATCTCTTAGGCTTATTAACTGCTATAAAAACTCTCAATGTAGTAATATAAAATCAATATCTAAGGCAGAATCCCACATTCTGATGTATTCACTGCTAGTTATAACTGCTACAAAAACTCTCTATATACTACTATAATGTCAATCTCTTAGGCTTATTAACTGCTACAAAAACTCTCTATGTAGTACTATTATGTCAATCTCTAAGGCAGAATCCCACATTCTGATGTATTCACTGCTAGTATTAATTGCTACAAAAACTCTCTATATAATACTATAATGTCAATCTCTTAGGCTTATTAACTGCTATAAAAACTCTCAATGTAGTAATATAAAATCAATATCTAAGGCAGAATCCCACATTCTGATGTATTCACTGCTAGTTATAACTGCTACAAAAACTCTCTATATACTACTATAATGTCAATCTCTTAGGCTTATTAACTGCTACAAAAACTCTCTATGTAGTACTATAATGTCAATCTCTTAGGCAGAATCCCACATTCTGATGTATTCACTGCTAGTATTAATTGCTACAAAAACTCTCTATATAATACTATAATGTCAATCTCTTAGGCTTATTAACTGCTATAAAAACTCTCAATGTAGTAATATAAAATCAATTTCTTAGGCGGAATTCCACATTCTGATGTATTCTCTGCTAGTATTAACTGCTACAAAAACTCTCTATATAGTACAATAATGTCAATCTCTAAGGCAGACATACTGCTACAAAAACTCTCTATGTAGTGCTATAATGTCAATCTCTCAGGCTGAATCCCACATTCTGATGTATAACTGCTGCAAAAAATATCTTTTTTTAGCAAAATATTTTAGTAATCTTTACTTAAAAATGAACAAAAAAAACTTTGTATAATCCACCTCACATTTATTTTTCGTTAAAAAGTTTTCGGATTTTTCAATCCATCTTCAGTAACAACTAAAATGCGACTGATTGGACAAATGTCATCCTACATTGGTGAATGAGAGCATGTCGGGTATGGTGTGGGAAGCTGTGGTGGTTGTGACCAGAGTATATGTGGGTGGTGTATCTTTGATAGTTTTTTAATAATGTTAAGGATAGGTGAGTATACTGGGGGAATTTGAATATTTAACAGATTTGAACATTTTCTTTTATTGATTTCTATTGCTTCAAGTAGATCGATTTTTTTTCCTTTTTTCTCAAAGTTAATTACCTCTGTATTTTTTAAGCTGAATGTGTGGCCGGTACTTCTACAGTGTTCTGCAATTTCTATATTTGAAGTTACGTTTTCCATTGCTTTTTTGTGTTCTTTTATCTTGTCTTTTTTAAATTTATTCAATTTTATTTAATGTTGCTTCTCGAACAACTAAATATGTCAAATAGTTATTTAACACGCACCCAATAACAAAGTTGCCTCACATTCTAGAGATTAACGATATTTATCTTCTCACAGATCCGGATTGAAAACACAATTAAAAACTGTGTTTACACCAGGAATCGAACCTGTGACCCTTGGATTAGCAGTTAGATACCTAACCAACTGATCCACGAAGGTCGACTAATAGGAATGTACTTATATCGTAAACTTGTGTAAAGAGTATTTTAATTTTTTTGTTTTCATCTTATATCATAGAAGTAACAAATTTAATCCTTCTCTCATCCTTTTTTTCCCCTTTCAATCCCGTCACAGGCAAACAAACAACAACTTTTTACAATATTTTATTGTATAAGGATTGTCGCCTTAATTTTAGATGAAGTGTAAGTGTACCATAAATCAAATCATTATATTCAATTTCACTAATTATTTAAATAGGGATTGGTCAAAAAATAAATAGTCTCAATCAACCAGAGTAAAGTAAATTTATTTCATTTTTGTATTGTATAATATCAATAGTTTTAAATGACCAATCACAAGAACCTGTAAGCTCCTCCTACATAATTTATCTATAAATATAAGTAAAAATTGTCAAAATAGTCGTAAGCTAGTTAAATGCCCTAACGAGGCGAAATAGGCCTATCACGCATAATAAAATTAATGTAGAATCAAAAAGTCTTTACTTTTCATTATATATATAGATTGTTGCCTTTATTGTTTACAAAAATAAACAACTTTTCAATAGATGGCGTTAAAAAAAGGTTTCTTCGTTATATCATAGATGGCGATAGTAAAAATATGTTATTAACTACTTATTACCATGCATGCGACTTACAACCCATTATTGAAATTTATAGAACTTTCAAAAACTGAATTGATAAAAAAATTCAATAAAAGGCATTATTGGTGAACGTTGCGAAAGCGATTAAAGTGATCACGTATACCAGCAGATGACAGGACGTAAGCCCTGTAGGTGCCTTGATTTCCTGGTAATTCTATAATATTCCAACTTCGTCTCTATTGAAATGTTGAAAAAATCGTCATAAATATTTTGAAATCTCCGCAATGGTACCTTATATGAACTTGATGTTTATGTGATTATGGAAATATAGCGAAACCAATTTTGCCAAAGACAAATTTTGTGCAGATAATGACTTTTTTCAGTAAGCAGACGATATTATTTGGCTCCTGAGACAAATAATTTTACTTCTACATACATACATGTGACATCGAATGTTTTTAGATTGCCTCCATTCCACCTCTCTTTTAAATATAACTAGTTGCATGTAACACATGAGATCCAACTGTCGATAGCGAATGAATATTATAAGATATTTTGTTTTCTATACAACACATGTAGGTATGTATGTCAAGATAGGATAGTATGGAGGTTAGTCCTTTTTTCCTACCCAGAATATTGTGAAAACAACATGATGGTTTGTGTGTATGTTTGGAGATTAAGTATCAAACTATTATGTCTTCTTAGATATTGTGTATAGGCGACTGCCATACAAATTGTATGAAGCGATGTCGTCACTAAATTCATTTTTTATAAAAATTGTTAAAAAAAATTTAAGATGTACTACTACAATGCTTATATTTTTTAAAACAAAATTAAATTATCTAGTTGGGGTGTTTCGGCTTTTTTCAATATTTTTTAAAACATTGGAAATAAAGGCAGTTAAACACATAAATTTATCATAAAAAAAAAATCTTAATAAAAAATGTTTGAGAAACAATTTCTTTATATAAAATAAATTTGAGATTTTGTATTTGTCTATGTTCACACCAATTTTCAGCGTTCTAGCTTTTATAGTTTCTGAGATATATGGAAAAATAAAGTAAAAATTCAAAAATTGATAACCCCTGAATGAAAAAAATTCAAATTCTGAGTTTAAAAGTTTTGTAGGCCTATAAATGATTATATATTTTGAAATTTTGGGCTCTGTAAATTGAGCGGATCAAAAGTTATAAGGGGGGACGGTCAGACACACACACACAGACACACACACCCTCACATACAGACACATAGACACACGAAATGTTTTACTCCGAATTCTGAGTAAATCCGTATATAGAACATATATGCTGAGAAGCCTCAAAGTTGGTGTTTTTTTTACTTCAAAGTTGGAAAAGCCGTGAAAAAAGTAGACCCTGAATACAATTCTCGCGTATCCTGGCTTGAAACATTGTCAATATGTTAAGAGAACAAAGTTCTCTTGAACAAATCGACAGTTGGATTATTTTTTTTTATCAATTCGCTATCAAACTTTTTATTATAGTTTCAATAATTATGCTTAATATTTAACAATGCCAACTACAGTTACGTACCTATATAGACACGCGTATCTCTACTGGTATTTCATTCACCTCTTAATTATTTCACTCCATATAGATTATTTTAAATACGCACAATTAAAACAAAAAGTTATTTTTAAAAGATGAATTGATTATTTTTCATTTTTGGGTATAAAAGCATTTTCAAACCATTTTTTACTCAGTACAATTTCGTTTGAACTAGAGGAACAATATTATTGTGAAGTTTCTCTGTTCAAAATAACATCTAATTGTTTAAATTATTATAAGTAAGTTTTTTTTTGTTTTAAAAATTAACCCTCACCACATTATTATATGTATGTGGCAACTATTTTTCGCTGAGTGTCAATCAAAAAAGATAATTTATTAACGATAAAAACTTTGCACATTGCTACCGTTGCGACCAGTGAAGGTTTTCTTCAAAAATAATAAATCAATTTGAATGTTTTATTGTGTTTTTTTTTCGATTTTTTAAAATTCACTATCGTATATTTTTATATGTCAAATTATGTACTTTTTCGTTAGCATATATTAGTTTATTTAAATGTCAGAAGTGCGTTTTTACAATAATAACATATACATTCATGTGTGACTTAGCGTTTGAGTGAAAAATATGGTGATTATTTTGTTTTATTTTAATCATTTTCGAATTTAAAATAAAAAATATTCTACGGTGATTTGCTGTTTTCTGTTTTAATAAATACATCGAGTAGAAATGAACAACTATCACTATCTATCGGGAATTTCTTATGCTAAGTTTATCATACTAAAATAGTTGTTCATTGTCAAAACACGTACTTTTTCATGAGCAAATATTCATTTATGTAAATATCAGAAGCAGGCACCTATTTACACGAATAAATTATATTTTCAAATTTTAATAAGATTTTGAAAAACATGGTGATTATTTCGGTTAGTATGTTTTTCCTAAATCAAAGTTAATATATTTATAATGAACACTTCCTTGCACCCTTCGCAAGTGGCGAGCTTATTGCCATATGGCAATTTCTTACAAAGAACCAGTGTTTCCAGCCTAGAAAAGCAATATTTGCGAGAAAAATAAATTAAGATAAATTTCTCCTCTGCTGGGAATCGAACCCAGGACGCCCGCACAGAAACCGAACGCCTTACCAACTGTGTCATGGCGATCGGCATTTTCTTTATAAGTAATTGCCGTCTTGATTTTTTCATTCAAAAACGATCTATTAAATATTTTTTATTTTCGTTGCCATGGTTACGATCAAATTCTCATAATAATATTTTAGTGTGTAGTATTAGGTGTATGTATTTACATAGCTAGTATGCTCTTTGTGGCGTACTGTGTTCTTTGGTCAAAGGGTAGATATTACATATATTAAAGCAAATTTTAAATAATAAATATTATGTATAAATGATAATATATAATAATTTTTCCAGGAATATTAGAAGTCAACGAAATTCAACATGGCACAATCAATCAAATGCGTCTGCCTGTTCGCCATCTTAGTTTTCTGCAACTTGACAAGCGTTTTGTCCTACCACAAAAGTAATATATTTTTAAATACTTTATGATGTACTTCTACAATCTCAATATTTTTTATAGAAAATTAAATCATCTATCTTGATAGGGATCTCATTAAAAGGCATAATTGGTGAACGTTGCGCAAGCGCATAAAGTGATCACGTAAACCAGCCGATGACAGGTCGTAAGCCCTGTAGGTGCCTTGATTTCCCGGTTCTCCTACAATTAAATATTCCAACTTCGTCTCTATTGAGATAATTAAAAATCTGTTAAAAAATATCTTTGACTCCCGACAGGGATTAAAATCCAATGTTTGCGCATATGCAATAATAAAAATATTCGATTAAATCATCTAGTTGGGGTGTTTCGGCTTCTTTCGATATTTTTAAAAAATTCGGAAATATAGGCAGTTAAACTAATAAATTTATCATAAAAAAATATTTTTCTTTATAAATGTTTG
The DNA here is from genome assembly GCA_963576475.1 of Molanna angustata. Lineage (NCBI taxonomy): Eukaryota > Metazoa > Arthropoda > Insecta > Trichoptera > Molannidae > Molanna > Molanna angustata. The sequence continues at coordinate 6,953,043 of OY754983.1, read as the reverse complement.
AGAAACCCTGGAATTTTTTTTGAAAAACTTATTTGAGAATTTGTATTTGTCTATTTTTTTTTTTTTTTTTTTTTTATTATTTTATTAGGCAATTCACACAATATTGTATGATTTGTGCCATATTTGTATTCACAGAACACTCAAACTTAAATATAAACAAGACATACACTATGAACAGTATCAAATAAAAGAAAGACACTTAACATGCGCTTCTACAGTTCCACTGTAAAATGTTTAAAGGATTATGGGTTTTGTGATTTTGAACCATTTTTCAAAAAAGAATTTAAAAGCGGGATAAGATTGGCAACGTTGGACGGTAAATTAAAATTTGAGTTGGAAATTAAACTAATAAGAATTTGCGTAATTAAATATACAACAGAATGGGCATCATCTTGGAAAATATTTTCTTGGACTTCATTAGATGCAGAAGTAGTTGACTGGCTTAAAACAGCGCATCCATTTGTAGGATGGCTAGCTTCACCATTTGAATACGACATGCACTTGTTTATTTCTTTAATATTAATATGAGGAATTGTCTGTTTTTGAGTTTCCGAAGACATTTTAGTGTATATTGTTTTTTTAAAACTTTGTTTATTGTTCAATTGGTTATTAGTCACTTCAGAATAGCTTTTCACAGAAGATGGGAAGAGTTGAGATGCTTGCAGATATGATATATTTTTTGTAGCCATTGAATGTTTAATATTTTTTTGCCGAGTGAATTCCGGGCACATTGGGCTTGTAGCTGAATGAGATCCTGAACAGTTTATACACTTTAAAAAGTCCACCACTTGGCAAACTTCACCAAGGTGACTATCTCCACATTTGAAGCAGCGAGTTATAGAATGACACTGAATCTTCATGTGACCAAAGCGACAACAGCGATAACATTGGATGGTTGGAAATACATAAGTTTCAACTTTCAAAGAGTTATAAAAAAGGTAAACATACTCTGGGAGATTTTGTCCTTCAAACGTTAAGACAACGGATTGAGATGGTTTCCACATTGTTTCTCCTGATGATTTATCTTTAAAATTGAGGCGTCTTGCTTTTAAAATCTTCCCAATATGGTTTGGTACTGCACAATTTTCTATAATATCGTCAATCGAAAAGTCTGTTGAAATACCACGAATCAAACCCATTTTTGTCACTTTAAATCTAGGTATATATGCCTTTAAATTATTTATTTTTAAAAAAATGGCTGTCGTGAATTGATTCGCACTCATAGCATCTTTGAAAGTAATTGAGATTTTATTTCTCCCTTCTGATTTTACTCCACCCGGAGAAATATTTTTAATGTTATGTTTAATAAGGATATTACCAATTTTCATTGGGTGAATATTCTTGCTAGAGTCAATATCTTGAACGAAAACAATGTAAGGCCCAGGCGAATTTTCCAGGTATTGGATTTCAATTTCACTATGAGTATTGTACAATTTTTCCGGAGAACTATTTAAATTTGGGGCTTTAGACGGATGGATAATGTCAGAATTATTTGTGTTAGGTCTCTTGTTGTTTTGTTTAGGTGGCGTTGACATGTCAGATTTTTTAACACTTAGACTTGGTCCCGGATCAGGTGGAATATCCAAATCCATATTCATGGATAATGAACGGATACAAACTAAAACTCACAATAATGAAATTAGTGCACAATAAATATAAAATACACTTATATTTTAGTAAAAAAACAATATTTTTTTCAGAGCGAATATAAACACAAACTTGTTGACAACCCGGTTGCTAAGCGACGACAAATTGTATTTGTCTATGTTTACACCAATTTTCAGCGTTCTAGCTTTTATGGTTTCTGGGATATATGGAAAAATAAACCAAAGTTAATAACCCCTGACTGAAACAAAAATTCACAATTCTGAGTATAAAAGTTTTGTAGGCGTATAACTGTTTATATATTCTGAAATTTTGGGCTCTATAAATTGAGCGGGTCAAAAGTTATAAGGGAGGGGCGACACACAGGCACACAAAACTCACATAAAATGTTCTACTCCGAATTCTGAGTAAATCCATGTACTGGAACATATATGCTGCGAGGCCTCTAGTTGGTGTTATTAGCATGCAAAAAGCCCACTACACCATACAAAATGTTCCTTCGTAGGTACACGCTTCTTGGCTTTATAATGTCGATTCATTCAGAGAATTGAATTCTAATGAACGAATCGACAGTTGGAAAACATTACAATAATTTATAGTAACACTTAAATCTTAAATAAACAGTAGGTACATTATATTAATATTCAAACACTCAGTTTGGTTTACTAACGTAACCTAACTTTTCAGAAATACAGTGTCCGGAAAACGAAGTACTGGTGAAGCATTACAGCACATGTCCGTCTGAACTCTGCGTGGATATCGGCAACGAGGATAGTTGTACTGAACCAGATCCAGTCTCATATCAGTCAGGATGTAAATGTATTGAAGACTACAGAAGAAATGGAGACGGAGTATGTGTGCCTATCAACGAGTGTGGTTGGTTATCATTATATTCAACTACCTAATATTCAACTCACAAACAGGCCTATAAGTGTTCTCACATCTCCTTCTAACACACCCTCAACAGATTTCTTTATGCTTATTTGAAGAGCCGTATCTTATTATTTTTTTTGTGTTGAACCTTGTTTGAATAAATTGTTGGTAATTAGTACATTCGCACTATTTGTGTAGCGAATTTGTATTATTGTCAGTATTGCCTCGGAACAAGCTTCGCTTAGTAATTTTGTAAGAACTTTTGTGATAGTTGTTTTTTATACCGACGTTTAAAATTATTATAATAAAAATTATTCATCCACTTCATAATAACATTATCTCTCTCCATATACTCGTATTAAGAATGGTGTTGTGACTATTATTAATTTACAAGAAATAAAATAAAAAGAAAACGAATCACTCTATCAATTAGAGGTAGTAAAAGATTAAAAATGCAAAACAACGTACATAATATATTTATTCCTTGTTCGTTGGTTGAGCAGTTCGTTGAGTGGTTATAGATTTATTTTGTTATAGATGTATAGTCTTAATTTGCAACCGATTTAATTCAAAAGAATAAAAGCATACTTGATTAACGATTTCGTAAACAATATCAATACTTTAACTGACTATAGTTGTGTTACATCTGGTCTAGTATTGTTGGAATAACTATATAAGTTGTTTGTATGTCTGTTTGTAGAATGCCCAACAGATAATGAAGAACGCATTGACTGTTACGACCCTTGCCTCGACTCGTGTTCCTCCCTGAGCACAATGTTCAAGAATTGTAAACATATCCATCCCAATGACTGCCAAACAGGATGTAAATGCAAGTATGGATATCTCAGAAACGATGACGGAGAATGTATTCATCACAAACACTGCTGTAAGTTTATTTAAAAATCAGAATAATATTTTTGTTCGTTGGTTGAAAGATTGAACAATCCATTCAAACAGTGTCCATATTTTTCAAAGGACTGTAATAATATACTTAAAAATATTGTTTTCTGGAGTACCTCAAGGATCACATCTTAGGTCTCTACTATTTTGTATTTATATTTTTAAACTTCAGAGTGATAAACTTTTAAACATATATTTTTCATCGAATTATCAATAGGTATCATGTAGAACGTACATTAGTATTGTAGTGATGTTTTTGTTTGTTTTGATGTTCTAGAAAATATAGTCTCATAAATAATCTAAAAAAATCGAATATTCAATAATACTCATCTGTATTTCAAACGTCTTGAACTAAAGTAAATTAAATAAAATGAAAATAGATTTCAGCTTGGTATTACAGACAGCCAATAAGAAAAAATCCATGTTTTTACAAAAATATTCGTTTCTTGAAACACGTTTAAACCGAATCTTCCCATGGATCCGTCACTTAACCTCAAATATCATAAGTATAGTTCGTAAGTATAAAATATCGTAAAATGTTTAGATATGTATGTTTCGTGTTATTTTCTTGTATATGAATAATCAGTCTGCTATTTCAGGAGAGTTTTTCTCTTGTGAGACTGAAAAATCCAGCATTTTCCTAATCAGGTATCTCGTAAATAAAAAAAGTCATAATAAATTAAAATAATAACTTTTTTGTTTACACCACTTTTGAGTATTTAATGTTAACCGGTTTCAGAGCTGATCCGCTCCCTCATCCGAACAAACTTGTACATTGGCTGAAACCGGTTAACATTAAATACTCAAAAGTGGTGTAAACAAAAAAGTTATTATTTTAATTAAGTTAAAATGAACCACAAAGTAATATCTGCAAAGTATCCACATAAAAATCATAATTATTACAAAGATTGTGAATTTAATAAAAAGTCGTACTTAATACGGAATCCAGAAGTTGAATTTCCAATGATGTTTCTTTGAGTTTTTTTTTCATAATAAAATTTAATGATTTAATGATTTACTTTCTTAATAAAACACGAATACAAGGTTTACTGTTTTTTTTTAATTTTTAGTTAATTAATTGTTTTATGTTACCATATTATGAATTTTTTCGCAGGTAAACAAGAATAGAACAAAACTATGAAAAATCGACTGCAAAATTAACGGCTCATCGATTATTGTATTTTTAAATTTCCTTATTAATTTATTTTAGTTGTAATTAATTATTTATTACTTTTATTTGTCAATCATTTTGTATTGTTTTTAATTATATTCTTGAAGCAAATTAAAAAATCTTTTTATTATACTTGAAATAACTCTTACATATAAAAAAATAAGCGAAGCGAATTCTTGGTAAACGATGCACAAGGGATCCATGATTGTCATAAGACCTGTATCTATTTACAATTTCCAGATACCTATCAATGATATTATTAATGATTCATCTTATGAAATTTAAATTAGTATCTACAAATGTTTATTTGATCCTAAAAATACATGATCCTATGTTGAATTTTTCTTCTGTATGTAATTACGATACTCCTCTATCAAAAACGAGTTTTTAACTCTATCGAGAGAGTATCGACATTGTAATTTTGTTATATTATTTTATCATTAAGTAAAAATATTGTGTAAAGTGATATATCTGAATGAATAATAAAAAAAATATTTCATACCATTGCCACAGACCATCCTCTGCCGAGGGAGTCCGCCAATTTCCAATCAAGGGATCTCCCTTATGGATGGAGAAAGTCCAAAGAATTTTGCAGTTTCCTATTCAACTTTATTTAGGAACGTTATAGTTCATCCTCGAAGTGGCTGCTCATCGGACAACATTTAGTATTTACGTCGCGACGTAAATACTAAATTCTAAATACTAACCATGTTTTCATTGCACAGTCACTCACTTAAGTTAGGAGATCATGTGGCTTCCTAACTGGAGGATGCTACCATGTTTTGTATGAGAATTGCATTGCAGAGACATATTATCTACTTAATACTCAGCGCATGCGCGGTGGCGTAAAATAACATTTTGAGATCTGTCAAAAAGTAAGGTTGATCGCGAGGAACCAAGTTTACTTCTATATTATCTGTGGAGGAACCTTACGTGCCTTACGAGTGGTTTAATACTAAAATACGAGATGTTTTCCACGGATGATGATTTAAGCGACTTCATCAAATATTTATTTAGTAAATTTGTCAAATAAAATCCCACACAGAGTATTCAGCGGTCCATACGAGGTGTCAGTGTTAGATTGGTTACATGTGTTTGTGTTGTTATGACAAAAAAACATTTTAAACATCAGTATAAAATCATAGATAGGAAATAAATTATCTATCTCTTTACTTCGTACACAATAATGTGAAATTCTATACCATCGACCTTAAGTTTGGCGTGATTTAGTATTTAATTAGTGATGTCTCTGCAACGCAATTGCTAACTTAAGAATACTAAATACTCCAGTGAGGTTAGGAGTTAGTATTTAGTCACTTAGGATCATGCATTCGGGTCTCAGAGTATAACATCTACAGAGGGGGCCTGCCAATTATTAAACTTGGATCAAGTACTGTCAAAGTTAACGATTTAAACCGACCCTCTACTACATTTTGAATGGAGTGCTATTTTATTTTATTAAGAGGACAACTTACAGCATATAATAAATTATATAAAATAAAGATGATTTTTTTTTTTTTTTTTAATAAAAAAAATGAATATGTCCTTGTTAAACAAGTACATATACATCTTCCTACGTTCCCTAAACTAAGCATAAATGCTTGTCCTATAGGTGAACGAGATCGGTCGAGGCAGGATTCGAACTCGCGACCACTGGATTACTAACCCAGCGCGCTAACCGCTCTGCCATCCACCCATCCAGATTTGATTAATAATAATGCCAATTACAGGTTGTCGCTGAAGATATTGTAGTATATTAAGATACATTAGGAATGGTTACATATTATGGTGAGATATTGTTTGAATGATGTGTGAAATTGCACACCTTTATAAATGTGTGCACTATATTTATTGTTGAGTGTGATTATGAGGATGAAATTTTAAGTTTGATATATTTGTTTAAATGTGGGGGCGCTAAGTAAGAATATGTCGATCACTTGGAAATGCCTATTGTATGTATTACAGATTCTGTAGATTGTTGCATGTTTAGCAAAGTTGGTGTGTTGAGTGGTTAGGTGGAAAAGAGGAGTGTGTCTAGTGTCTACAGGTGTAGGTAGGGATGTTGAAAGATATATAATATAAAAGAGGAGTGTGTCTAGTTCTACAGGTGTAGGTAGGGATGTTGAAAGATATATAATATAAAAGAGGAGTGTGTCTAGTTCTACAGGTGTAGGTAGGGATGTTGAAAGATATATAATATAAAAGAGGAGTGTGTCTAGTTCTACAGGTGTAGGTAGGGATGTTGAAAGATATATAATATAAAAGAGGAGTGTGTCTAGTGTCTACAGGTGTAGGTAGGGATGTTGAAAGATATATAATATAAAAGAGGAGTGTGTCTAGTTCTACAGGTGTAGGTAGGGATGTTGAAAGATATATAATATAAAAGAGGAGTGTGTCTAGTGTCTACAGGTGTAGGTAGGGATGTTGAAAGATATATAATATAAAAGAGGAGTGTGTCTAGTTCTACAGGTGTAGGTAGGGATGTTGAAAGATATATAATATAAAAGAGGAGTGTGTCTAGTTCTACAGGTGTAGGTAGGGATGTTGAAAGATATATAATATAAAAGAGGAGTGTGTCTAGTGTCTACAGGTGTAGGTAGGGATGTTGAAAGATATATAATATAAAAGAGGAGTGTGTCTAGTTCTACAGGTGTAGGTAGGGATGTTGAAAGATATATAATATAAAAGAGGAGTGTGTCTAGTGTCTACAGGTGTAGGTAGGGATGTTGAAAGATATATAATATAAAAGAGGAGTGTGTCTAGTTCTACAGGTGTAGGTAGGGATGTTGAAAGATATATAATATAAAAGAGGAGTGTGTCTAGTGTCTACAGGTGTAGGTAGGGATGTTGAAAGATATATAATATAAAAGAGGAGTGTGTCTAGTGTCTACAGGTGTAGGTAGGGATGTTGAAAGATATATAATATAAAAGAGGAGTGTGTCTAGTTCTACAGGTGTAGGTAGGGATGTTGAAAGATATATAATATAAAAGAGGAGTGTGTCTAGTTCTACAGGTGTAGGTAGGGATGTTGAAAGATATATAATATAAAAGAGGAGTGTGTCTAGTTCTACAGGTGTAGGTAGGGATGTTGAAAGATATATAATATAAAAGAGGAGTGTGTCTAGTTCTACAGGTGTAGGTAGGGATGTTGAAAGATATATAATATAAAAGAGGAGTGTGTCTAGTGTCTACAGGTGTAGGTAGGGATGTTGAAAGATATATAATATAAAAGAGGAGTGTGTCTAGTTCTACAGGTGTAGGTAGGGATGTTGAAAGATATATAATATAAAAGAGGAGTGTGTCTAGTGTCTACAGGTGTAGGTAGGGATGTTGAAAGATATATAATATAAAAGAGGAGTGTGTCTAGTTCTACAGGTGTAGGTAGGGATGTTGAAAGATATATAATATAAAAGAGGAGTGTGTCTAGTTCTACAGGTGTAGGTAGGGATGTTGAAAGATATATAATATAAAAGAGGAGTGTGTCTAGTTCTACAGGTGTAGGTAGGGATGTTGAAAGATATATAATATAAAAGAGGAGTGTGTCTAGTGTCTACAGGTGTAGGTAGGGATGTTGAAAGATATATAATATAAAAGAGGAGTGTGTCTAGTTCTACAGGTGTAGGTAGGGATGTTGAAAGATATATAATATAAAAGAGGAGTGTGTCTAGTTCTACAGGTGTAGGTAGGGATGTTGAAAGATATATAATATAAAAGAGGAGTGTGTCTAGTGTCTACAGGTGTAGGTAGGGATGTTGAAAGATATATAATATAAAAGAGGAGTGTGTCTAGTTCTACAGGTGTAGGTAGGGATGTTGAAAGATATATAATATAAAAGAGGAGTGTGTCTAGTTCTACAGGTGTAGGTAGGGATGTTGAAAGATATATAATATAAAAGAGGAGTGTGTCTAGTGTCTACAGGTGTAGGTAGGGATGTTGAAAGATATATAATATAAAAGAGGAGTGTGTCTAGTTCTACAGGTGTAGGTAGGGATGTTGAAAGATATATAATATAAAAGAGGAGTGTGTCTAGTTCTACAGGTGTAGGTAGGGATGTTGAAAGATATATAATATAAAAGAGGAGTGTGTCTAGTTCTACAGGTGTAGGTAGGGATGTTGAAAGATATATAATATAAAAGAGGAGTGTGTCTAGTGTCTACAGGTGTAGGTAGGGATGTTGAAAGATATATAATATAAAAGAGGAGTGTGTCTAGTTCTACAGGTGTAGGTAGGGATGTTGAAAGATATATAATATAAAAGAGGAGTGTGTCTAGTTCTACAGGTGTAGGTAGGGATGTTGAAAGATATATAATATAAAAGAGGAGTGTGTCTAGTGTCTACAGGTGTAGGTAGGGATGTTGAAAGATATATAATATAAAAGAGGAGTGTGTCTAGTTCTACAGGTGTAGGTAGGGATGTTGAAAGATATATAATATAAAAGAGGAGTGTGTCTAGTTCTACAGGTGTAGGTAGGGATGTTGAAAGATATATAATATAAAAGAGGAGTGTGTCTAGTGTCTACAGGTGTAGGTAGGGATGTTGAAAGATATATAATATAAAAGAGGAGTGTGTCTAGTTCTACAGGTGTAGGTAGGGATGTTGAAAGATATATAATATAAAAGAGGAGTGTGTCTAGTTCTACAGGTGTAGGTAGGGATGTTGAAAGATATATAATATAAAAGAGGAGTGTGTCTAGTGTCTACAGGTGTAGGTAGGGATGTTGAAAGATATATAATATAAAAGAGGAGTGTGTCTAGTGTCTACAGGTGTAGGTAGGGATGTTGAAAGATATATAATATAAAAGAGGAGTGTGTCTAGTGTCTACAGGTGTAGGTAGGGATGTTGAAAGATATATAATATAAAAGAGGAGTGTGTCTAGTTCTACAGGTGTAGGTAGGGATGTTGAAAGATATATAATATAAAAGAGGAGTGTGTCTAGTGTCTACAGGTGTAGGTAGGGATGTTGAAAGATATATAATATAAAAGAGGAGTGTGTCTAGTTCTACAGGTGTAGGTAGGGATGTTGAAAGATATATAATATAAAAGAGGAGTGTGTCTAGTTCTACAGGTGTAGGTAGGGATGTTGAAAGATATATAATATAAAAGAGGAGTGTGTCTAGTGTCTACAGGTGTAGGTAGGGATGTTGAAAGATATATAATATAAAAGAGGAGTGTGTCTAGTTCTACAGGTGTAGGTAGGGATGTTGAAAGATATATAATATAAAAGAGGAGTGTGTCTAGTTCTACAGGTGTAGGTAGGGATGTTGAAAGATATATAATATAAAAGAGGAGTGTGTCTAGTGTCTACAGGTGTAGGTAGGGATGTTGAAAGATATATAATATAAAAGAGGAGTGTGTCTAGTTCTACAGGTGTAGGTAGGGATGTTGAAAGATATATAATATAAAAGAGGAGTGTGTCTAGTTCTACAGGTGTAGGTAGGGATGTTGAAAGATATATAATATAAAAGAGGAGTGTGTCTAGTGTCTACAGGTGTAGGTAGGGATGTTGAAAGATATATAATATAAAAGAGGAGTGTGTCTAGTGTCTACAGGTGTAGGTAGGGATGTTGAAAGATATATAATATAAAAGAGGAGTGTGTCTAGTGTCTACAGGTGTAGGTAGGGATGTTGAAAGATATATAATATAAAAGAGGAGTGTGTCTAGTGTCTACAGGTGTAGGTAGGGATGTTGAAAGATATATAATATAAAAGAGGAGTGTGTCTAGTTCTACAGGTGTAGGTAGGGATGTTGAAAGATATATAATATAAAAGAGGAGTGTGTCTAGTTCTACAGGTGTAGGTAGGGATGTTGAAAGATATATAATATAAAAGAGGAGTGTGTCTAGTGTCTACAGGTGTAGGTAGGGATGTTGAAAGATATATAATATAAAAGAGGAGTGTGTCTAGTGTCTACAGGTGTAGGTAGGGATGTTGAAAGATATATAATATAAAAGAGGAGTGTGTCTAGTTCTACAGGTGTAGGTAGGGATGTTGAAAGATATATAATATAAAAGAGGAGTGTGTCTAGTGTCTACAGGTGTAGGTAGGGATGTTGAAAGATATATAATATAAAAGAGGAGTGTGTCTAGTGTCTACAGGTGTAGGTAGGGATGTTGAAAGATATATAATATAAAAGAGGAGTGTGTCTAGTTCTACAGGTGTAGGTAGGGATGTTGAAAGATATATAATATAAAAGAGGAGTGTGTCTAGTTCTACAGGTGTAGGTAGGGATGTTGAAAGATATATAATATAAAAGAGGAGTGTGTCTAGTGTCTACAGGTGTAGGTAGGGATGTTGAAAGATATATAATATAAAAGAGGAGTGTGTCTAGTTCTACAGGTGTAGGTAGGGATGTTGAAAGATATATAATATAAAAGAGGAGTGTGTCTAGTTCTACAGGTGTAGGTAGGGATGTTGAAAGATATATAATATAAAAGAGGAGTGTGTCTAGTTCTACAGGTGTAGGTAGGGATGTTGAAAGATATATAATATAAAAGAGGAGTGTGTCTAGTTCTACAGGTGTAGGTAGGGATGTTGAAAGATATATAATATAAAAGAGGAGTGTGTCTAGTGTCTACAGGTGTAGGTAGGGATGTTGAAAGATATATAATATAAAAGAGGAGTGTGTCTAGTTCTACAGGTGTAGGTAGGGATGTTGAAAGATATATAATATAAAAGAGGAGTGTGTCTAGTGTCTACAGGTGTAGGTAGGGATGTTGAAAGATATATAATATAAAAGAGGAGTGTGTCTAGTTCTACAGGTGTAGGTAGGGATGTTGAAAGATATATAATATAAAAGAGGAGTGTGTCTAGTGTCTACAGGTGTAGGTAGGGATGTTGAAAGATATATAATATAAAAGAGGAGTGTGTCTAGTTCTACAGGTGTAGGTAGGGATGTTGAAAGATATATAATATAAAAGAGGAGTGTGTCTAGTGTCTACAGGTGTAGGTAGGGATGTTGAAAGATATATAATATAAAAGAGGAGTGTGTCTAGTTCTACAGGTGTAGGTAGGGATGTTGAAAGATATATAATATAAAAGAGGAGTGTGTCTAGTGTCTACAGGTGTAGGTAGGGATGTTGAAAGATATATAATATAAAAGAGGAGTGTGTCTAGTTCTACAGGTGTAGGTAGGGATGTTGAAAGATATATAATATAAAAGAGGAGTGTGTCTAGTGTCTACAGGTGTAGGTAGGGATGTTGAAAGATATATAATATAAAAGAGGAGTGTGTCTAGTTCTACAGGTGTAGGTAGGGATGTTGAAAGATATATAATATAAAAGAGGAGTGTGTCTAGTGTCTACAGGTGTAGGTAGGGATGTTGAAAGATATATAATATAAAAGAGGAGTGTGTCTAGTTCTACAGGTGTAGGTAGGGATGTTGAAAGATATATAATATAAAAGAGGAGTGTGTCTAGTGTCTACAGGTGTAGGTAGGGATGTTGAAAGATATATAATATAAAAGAGGAGTGTGTCTAGTTCTACAGGTGTAGGTAGGGATGTTGAAAGATATATAATATAAAAGAGGAGTGTGTCTAGTGTCTACAGGTGTAGGTAGGGATGTTGAAAGATATATAATATAAAAGAGGAGTGTGTCTAGTTCTACAGGTGTAGGTAGGGATGTTGAAAGATATATAATATAAAAGAGGAGTGTGTCTAGTTCTACAGGTGTAGGTAGGGATGTTGAAAGATATATAATATAAAAGAGGAGTGTGTCTAGTGTCTACAGGTGTAGGTAGGGATGTTGAAAGATATATAATATAAAAGAGGAGTGTGTCTAGTGTCTACAGGTGTAGGTAGGGATGTTGAAAGATATATAATATAAAAGAGGAGTGTGTCTAGTGTCTACAGGTGTAGGTAGGGATGTTGAAAGATATATAATATAAAAGAGGAGTGTGTCTAGTGTCTACAGGTGTAGGTAGGGATGTTGAAAGATATATAATATAAAAGAGGAGTGTGTCTAGTTCTACAGGTGTAGGTAGGGATGTTGAAAGATATATAATATAAAAGAGGAGTGTGTCTAGTGTCTACAGGTGTAGGTAGGGATGTTGAAAGATATATAATATAAAAGAGGAGTGTGTCTAGTGTCTACAGGTGTAGGTAGGGATGTTGAAAGATATATAATATAAAAGAGGAGTGTGTCTAGTTCTACAGGTGTAGGTAGGGATGTTGAAAGATATATAATATAAAAGAGGAGTGTGTCTAGTGTCTACAGGTGTAGGTAGGGATGTTGAAAGATATATAATTTAAAAGAGCAGGAGAATCAATTTTTTTATTAATAATATTGTGGAGAAGCATCATATCAGATACTGTACGTCTGTTTTCGAGTGAATCAATGCAATGGTAAATCCTTGCCTCGCGATACGACACTTTTGGCATCAGGGACTAGAGAATTGCATCCTAGGATAGAAATAGATGACGACGAATCCTGAAGAAGGAGGCTGAGGAAAACTACAAGCTCTAGAGCCATATATGAATTTATTCACTTTTTATAAATAGTTACGAACCTAAAGTTTATAACTGAATATAATAATGATGGGTGGATGGCAGAGCGGTTAGCGCGCTGGGTTAGTAATCCAGTGGTCGCGAGTTCGAATCCTGCCTCGACCGATCTCGTTCACCTATAGGACAAGCATTTATGCTTAGTTTAGGGAACGTAGGAAGATGTATATGTACTTGTTTAACAAGGACATATTCATTTTTTTTATTAAAAAAAAAAAAAAAATAATAATACATATGATTGGTCGATGTCAGAAAACGCATTATGCTAGTAATCCAGTGGTCGCGAGTTCGAATCCTGCCTCGACCGATTTCGTTCACCTATAGCACAAGCATTTATGCTTAGTTTGGGGAATGTAGATGTATATGTTTAATAAGGACATATTGTTTTTTTACTAAAAAAAATAAAAAAAATGTTTTTGCGATAAATAATCAATTTTAAATCATGTGTTGCTTTCATTGTTAACAAACCAATTTTAAAATAAAAATCTTAGTCACTTCATAGATGGTGATGGTTTTTTTCAGCTTATATTCAAACGAACTGATTTTCATGATGAAAGTGTATAGAACTTTTAAAAATTGGATTAATAGGGAACTCAATAGGAAGGCATAATCGGCGTACGTTACTCAAGCGTTTTTAGTAATCACCAGCAAATACATTCGAAGACAGGTCGTAAGACCTGTAGATGCCTTGAGTTTCTGGTTATCCAATAATGTTCCATCCTTGTCATTGAGATGTTTGATCTTGTTATAAAATGTCATTGATATAAATATTCGAATTAAAAATAATAGGAATTTACGCCAAATTTATTGACAAATGGAACAAATAATTAATCAAGGAATATTTTATAAACTAGTTGCATGTAACACATGAGATCCAATTGTCGATAGCGATAGTATGTATAGTTGAAGAATAAGTACCAAACTATAAACCCATAAATACAAATTATTTAATATTTTAAGATATTTGGTTTTCTATACAACACATGTACCTAGGTATGTATGTCAAGATAGGATAGTATGGAGGTCAGTCCTTTGATCCTACCCAGAATGTTAAAAAAAACTTGATGGTATGTATGTTTGTTTGGAGATTAGGATCAAATTCTTCTTAGATATTGTGAGTAGGCTACTTCCATACAAATTGTATGAAACAATGTCGTCACTAAATTCAATTTTTATAAAAATTGTTGAAAAAAATTTTCAATGTGCTAATACAATTTAATATTTTTTATAGAAAATTAAATTTTCTAGTTGGGGTGTTTCGGCTTTTTCGATATTTAAAAAAAAATGGAAATATAGGCAGTTAAACTCATAAATTTATCATAAAAAAATATTTTTCTTAATAAAAAATGTTTGAGAAACCCTGGAATTTTTAAAAAAAACTTATTTGAGATTTTGTATGTTTATACCAATTTTCAGCGTTCTCGCTTTTACGGTTTCTGAGATATATGGAAAAATAAATCAAAATTTCAAAAGTTGATAACCCCTGACTGAAACAAAAATTCACAATTCTGAGTATAAAAGTTTTGTAGGCTTGTAATTTTTTATATATTTTAAAATTTTGGGCTCTGTAAATTAAGCGGATCAAAAGTTATAAGGGGAGGACAGACAGACACACAGACACACACACACAAAACTCACATAAAATGTTCTACTCCGAATTCTGAGGAAATCCATGTATGGGAACATATATGCTGCGAGGCCTCATGCAAAAAGTCCACTACACCATACAAAATTTTCCTTCGTACACGCATCTTGGCTTAATAATGTCGATTCATTAAGAGAATTGAATTCTCATGAACGAATCGGCAGTTGGAATACATGTATTTTCACAACAAAAAAACAAGATATCATTTTTATATCATGTTAAAACAGTTCTCCATCTCCCTTTAGGTATCATTGAAGATATCTTGAACAAACTCACATTATGAAGTTGTTCAGTTTTTTTTCTGGGTTATTGGAAATCCTGAAAAATGAAAAAAAAAATCATAAATGAATGATTATGATGGAATCTGTTATATTTTTTTATTACACTTTTAATTTATTGTAACTGACTGCTATCTTGAAGTGAAAATATTCACAGGAACAAAACATACAGTGAAACACAAAATTGGATTGTTTCATTATCAATTTACAAAAGAAAATGACTAGTTATCATAAAAAGCCGTATTCATGGATAAAAACGAGTATTGAGGAGGCCTTAGGCCGTCAAGATACCTAGAAGTTGTGTCGTCAATAAGAACCCCTAGAGGAGAGTGTAAGTACTGATGACAGACTCAGGTTTCAAATACCTGGAGGTCAATTGTGAACTACTGGCCTCTGTCGTACCTTCTGCGATGCAGGAGACATTTGCAGAAACCACCCATGCTGTCATGATGTCAGAGAGAGTGTCTACAGAAAGCATTGGGTAGTCTGACTGACTGGGACACCTTTATGTCCGATTATAACAGACACTCTCATAACCTTCTCCAAATGATATGTGGAAAAAGGGCGGAATTAATTAAGTTTTCTGGCAATACGGCCTTTTAGAATTGAGATCTTGAAATATAATCCTGTATCAAAAATGGATGAGAATTCTAGATTTATCCAAAACCTGCCCAAAGATGTCAAGCTTACGATGGATGGATAGTTCATGTAATTGTGTGACGAAAAAAGTTGAAATGCTTACAGCAATCATCTTCATGGATGTAGACTCTATCAATGTTTCTAAGAAACCCACTTATGCACTTGCAGCCAGTTTTGCAATCTTCAGGCATAATACGCTTGCACTCGAATAAGGAATCTTTTGCACCGCAGAGATCCGGCGGACAAGGATTAAAGCACTCCACAAGTTCCTCGTTTTCTGGACAATCTGAAAATGAGAATAATAATATGTTTTGAATTGCGCCTACTGACGATAAACCTATCCCATGAAAAAGTCATCATGCGGTTTATACAAGGTTTTTAAAAAAATATTTCAATTTCTTAAATAATTTTTGCTTTTCACTATATATTATTATTTATCTAAATTAAGGGGGTGACTGCTGCCAACGTACCTATTTTTTCAATTTGATATACCATCATTATTACTAAACGAATCATTTTGAAAAAAATAACCTAGTTAGTTTGGATATTAATAAAGAGAAATATATCTTAACTTTTTGATTATGTTTTATATATATTCTTGTAGGAAAATAATAAGCATACCCCGATTTTAGACATTTATCTTAAATTTCTAAAAAAATATAAGGTATAGAGCAATATTCTTTTTTATAAATTAAAGAAGAACAAAATACCTGGTTGGTTGAAAGAAATTGCCGAATGGCAATAAGCCCGCCAGTGTACAATTATATTTGTTTATATTATGTACAAGAAGATGCATAAATAAATAAATAAAATACCTGGAAAAATATGCATTAACGCATCAGGTTAAGTAAATAAACCAAAAAAACTTTTATTACGCAATGGCGTTGAATGGAAAATAAATGTTTTTTAGGTTTATTTACAAAACCTGAAGCATTTATGTAACGTCACATCATATTTTTCTAGATATTTTTGTCTTCTTTAATTATAAAATATATATAACTCTACGCCTTATAGTTTATTAAAAATATATGATAAACGTTGAAAATCGGGGTATGCCATTATTTTTCTACAAGAATTTGTACAAAACATTATCAAAAAGTTAAGGTATATTTTTGTTTATTAATATCCAAACTATCTAAATTATTTTTTTCAAAACGATTTGATAAGAAATAATGATGGTATATCATATTGAAAAATAGGTACGTTGGCAGCAGTCCCCCCCTTACATGTTTATTTTTTAAAGTTCTGTAAATCAATAGGTATAATGTGATATCTAAGAAAGAAACTATCTTTAAATTCAATATCATCTGGAAGACAATATCTTTAAATCTATCTTTAAATTCAATATCTAGGTGTAATATATTTTACCTAGCCCCACGTTGGGTGCCAATAGGGATGAGAAAGAGTCAATGAATTCATCCTTAATGATACTTATTAATTTCTACAGTATAAATATCAGTAAAGTATCTCAGTCTCAGTATTTTATATGTATTATAAAAAATAAAGACACTCATATAACAATATTTCTTTGAAACACAAAATTACAAAATAAAAACTCATTTTATTATATTTTTTATTAAATAATAATCTTACAAAGCATAAACAAAAAATAAATCAAAACAAATAAATAAATAACATTTAAAATAATTAAAACTAATAATACAAGCTTTGGTAAAAATCACATTTATTGGCTGCTTCACGAAATAAGTTTTTATGTCGATGTTTAAAAATTCCATGACGTTTCTGAAAAAAATCAAAAAATATATGCATTTTTAATATGTTTACGCAATTCAGATTATCGAAGACGCTGGGGTATTATCCAAAACATTGAAAACTAGTAGGTTTTAGCTACTGGAGTACATGAGATTTGTATCTTTTTTTGTTCTTTTTGTTCAGAAGAAATTTGGAATACCTCAAGGATACCTAAGGTATCCTTCTATAAGGTATCCTTCTTGGGTATTTCAGAAATAAATATTTTTAAATATTGTGAAATCATTACTCTGAATTTTAAAAATGTTAATTCAAAACAGTTAAAATCTAAGGCGTGATCCCTGAGGTACTCCAGAAATCAATATTTTTAAATATTGTGAGATTTAATTTAAATACTAAACAGTAGAGACCTAATGAGTGATCCCTAAGGTACTCCAGAAAACAATATTTCTAAGTAAACTATTCCATTCCTTTGATAAACATTGAGATTGTTTGAATGGGTTGTTCTGCCTTTCAACCTAAACAACAAATAATACTATTCTGATTTAAAAATAAACTTACAGCAATGTTTGTGATAAATACATTCTCCGTCATCATTCCTGAGATATCCATACTTGCATTTGCATCCAGTTTGACAGTCTTTGGGATGGATATGTTTACACTTCTTGAACATTGTGCTTAGGGAGGAACACGAGTCGAGGCAAGGGTCGTAACAGTCAATACGTTCTTCATTATCTGATGGACATTCTACAAACAGACAAACAATCAACTTATTTAAACATATTTATATTCCAACGATACTAGACTAGATTAACACAACTATAGTTGTTGATTAAAGTGTTAATATTGTGTACGAAATCGTTAATCAAGTATGCTTTTATTCATATGAATTAAATTGGCTGTAATTTGAAATTATGCATATATAATCTATCAACTCAACGAACTCCTATACCTACCAATTAACAACGAATGAATATTATATTATACTATCAATAACTAATCAACGAACTGCTGCCTGAGCACAGACACTGACAATATTGACCAGAAGAAGCTATTGTTATTGCGTTATTTCCCTTTATCTTGATTTGTCTTTTATAAGTACCTACTGTTTTTTTTTTATTACATTATATTTGGGTTTTTATATGTACCTAATAGGTAGTCAAGGGGATTGCTGAGTATTATCTTTATTATACATCTTTGAGCTAAGCATAGTTTTTTCCATAATGGTGTCAGCACACCCTCCCCTACCAACAGCTCCATATTTGAGTAAAGAATATGTCAACGCATAGTACACTTGTTTCATTGTTTTTTCATCCAGGATTGTTCGGAGCTCTCTGTAAATATAATATCCTAACATGACTATTTTACTAGACAGGAACTCGACATGATCACGCCATCGCAGATTATTGTCAATGACTAGGCCAAGATAGTTAATATTTGATACTTTTTCTAGTATGGCGCAGGTACAAGATGATTGGTTGGAGCAACAATCTATTTTTATGGAGAACTCGTTTGTCCTAATTGGGTAGGATTAAAATTAATATATTTAGTTTTGCTTATATTCATTGTAAGTAAATTATTATTTTACCAAGTTTTTAAATCATTTATGCCTTCTTCGTCTAATTCAATAACTCG
This sequence comes from Molanna angustata, assembly GCA_963576475.1. Classification (NCBI taxonomy): domain Eukaryota; kingdom Metazoa; phylum Arthropoda; class Insecta; order Trichoptera; family Molannidae; genus Molanna; species Molanna angustata. The sequence goes on along the minus strand of OY754983.1, from coordinate 6,934,088 downwards.
TTTCCAAATTTAATCATTTACAATTAAAACAGTGTCATCTGCAAAATATATTATTTCACCGTCCACGGGAAGATCGGACAGATAATACACAAGATGGGTCGATGGCAGAGCGTTTAGCGCGCTGAGCTAGTAATCCAGTGGTCGCTAGTTCGAATCCTGCCTCGACCGATTTCGTAATAAGCATTTATGCTTATTTAGGGAGCGTAGGAAAATGTATATGTACTTGTTTAACAAGGACATATTTGTTTAAAAAAATATATTAATATAAGAGAACAGGTCAAAGAAAAAGAACAGGTCCTAACTTGTTTCCCGTTTACATATTATGTAAACGGTTTTTCTTGGCTCAGGTGAGTTTCTAAATATACTATTTGCTTACGGTTTGTTAAATAGCTTTTCAACCAGCGTAGCACAATATCACTGAAGCCAATGTTTTTTTAATTTAGTTACTAAAAGGGGATGAGACACAATGTCAAATGCCTTTGCAAGATCTAAAAATATTGCTAGACATGTTTTACCATCGTCAACATTTTCCGTTATAGGTATTGTTATTTGTTGTTGTTGTGATATCGTAAGATATTATAGAACTCCATAGGATAATTATATCTATGATATAGGTTTTTGTCGGCGACATGACTCAAAATTGCACTTGGCATTGTAGGGGGGTCATACTTGTGACAAATATAATTGCTGAAAATTTTGTAATTTTATCACATCCAAATTATTAAATACATTATTATATGGGTTGCACATACTATTTCAAGGTGCATTAATGCAAATATTTAAATGACAATGGTTAACACCAAATAAGTAATGAACTTGTGTTGCAAGTTTTTAAACTAAATTATTAAATAATAGAATATCATTGTAACTAACCACACTTGTTGATAGGCACACAAACTCCGTCTCCATTTCTTCTATAGTCTTCGATACATTTACATCCTGGCATACACGAGGCTGGGTCTGGTTCAGTACAACTATCCTCGTTGCCGATATCCACGCAGAGTTCAGACGGACAGGGACTGTAGTATTTGTCCATTACTTCGTTTTCCGGACACTCCTTTTCTGCAAGTTACAAAAATATCGATTTCTACACCAAGTAATATTAGTTTGTAAATAACTACGTATGTATGTATCACTTGACCTTACCTTACCAAGTCGTGTCAGGTACCAACATATCAGTCAATTTTGAGTAATGCCTTCATGTGAAAGATTAATTTTCATCAGTCTACGTAGAGAAAACAAATCTTATAAAGAAAAAGTGAAAGGAATAAAAAGAGTAACGCGTATATCTGTGTAGCTGTGAAAAAAATTGAAAGAGGGGTAATGTGGTGTAACTTTTTTATAGACATTTAGACATGCATATTCCTTGTTAGGCATTTTTGTAATAATTAAATTTATAATATATTTATTTTAACACCTATAGTCCTCAAATTTAACAAAAACTGAACAATATACTTGCCTGGAATCCAAATATTCTGGAATTCGGGATTCAAAAGATTGCACTGACAAACTGTTTAAACAGTTTAGTGCAAAAATCAACCAGAAACAGACGTTTTGTAAGGACAGTTTTTTTTTGAACTTAAGGTAAGTCACCGAAATATCTTTTGCGAAATAGTATAAAAATTATTCACACGAATTAAGTTTATTTATAATAGATCCATTACAAAGAAACTTATAATATAATAGATCCGATTGCTGATCCAATAGTCCCGGGTTCGATTCCCGGTGAAGACACCGTTTTTAATTGTATTTTCAGCCTGGACCTGTGAGACGATAAATGCCATAATTCTCCAAAATGTTGTAGCATGTTATAGGGTAGGTGTTAAATTAATATTTGACAAAGTATCAGTTGCCCGAGAAGCAAAAATTAATAAATAAAAACGAGTGGGTTGTGGCCAACACTAAACTCTCCACACCATAGTAAGCGTTCATGTTTTCTTCTTGAAATGTTGACAATCTCTAAACGCATTTTAATGAAGTACATTTCTATTAGATTCTTAAACAAATATAAGATTCCCAGAGGACAAAAGTTTTCACAATACACCATACACACAAAAACATTGTCACGAAACTCATAGTTGGTATGTATTTTCTACATGATACCTGTTGAGAAATTTTAAGTAAAATTGCATTACTAGAGGATGAGCATGTATGAGACAGTGTTGATGAGGCGATGTATGTGCTAAGATAGAATAATGTGGACAGATTAAATCATAGAGAAGAAATTAACGGATATCTATGGAAAACTAATCAGCTCTAGGTCTATGCACTTTACACATATGAAGTCAATCGGACTTATAGTTTGGGCTGTATAGGACCCAAAAAAAACAACGTAATGATGAAATCATAGAGAAGAAATTAAAAGCTGTCTATGGAAAACTAATCAGCCTTAGGTCTATACACTGTACACATATCATGATGTAAATATGAAGTCGATCGAACTTATAGTTTGGGCTGTAGAGGGGATACAAAAAAAATAATTCCTTAAAAATAATACGCCATACGCCGTACGCCATACGCCGTACGCCATACGCCGTACGCCATACGCCGTACGCCATACGCCGTACGCCATACGCCGTACGCCATACATACAAACACATCACGACGAAACTCACAGTGTGCACTCTCTACATCAGGGGATCCCAACCTTTTTGTACTCTAGAGCACATTATAAAATATCTGTAGGGTGGTGGGAACCACCTTTTTTTAATCGACAAACTCTTTCCATAACTTCTCACTTTCCCATAATTTATTTACTTATATTCATAATTTATTAATAAATAGGTAATAAACAAACATGTTATGACGATAATTCTGTTAGCAAACAATCATAAGCGATAAACCACTCATACATACAATATCGCAAACGTACGAACGTATTTAATAAAACTAGGCACTCAAAAAAAATTTGAACTTTAACTAATAAATTAAAATAATTCACATTTTTAATTAATGTTTATGAAAAAATTCTGTCTCTGTCGAATAGTGGCGGGCACATACGAATCGTTGCGCGGGCGCCATGAAGCCCGCGGGCACGGGGTTGGGAACCTCTGCTTTTCATGATACCCGTTGATAAATTGATTTTAAAAGAATTCGCTTAAAAATTGTGAAATTACCATAGTGTGGAGAGTAAAAATATTTGTTAAAAACGATAAAATAAACATTTTTAAACGATAAATGTTTACCTATAAACCATTTTTGAATTATAAATTAGCTATAAACCACTTGTTTTTTGAGTCACTTCGCGACATGTTTCGGAAGCGCTGTCCTTCCATCGACCGGCGTGTCGAGACTAACATGTTGAATTTGTGTGTATCTGTCTGTGAAGCGAGGGGGGTGGCGGTTGAGGGTTGGTTGGGTAAGTGGGGGGAGGGGAGTATTGTGAAGTGTTTTTGTTTTTGATGGGGAATATATTAAGTATTGGAGAAGTGTTATGAAAGGTATGGTTATTTATAAGTTTTATACCGGAATTTATGTGTTTATGTATTTCGAGCGTTTCGTAGTTGTTAAGTCGGTATCCTTTATTCTGTGTTTCGTGTAATAGTTTTAGTTTGTGGTTATTGAACGAGTGATTAGTTTGGATAATGTGGTTAGCAAATTCTGAGAAATTATTGTTGTTTAAGCATCTTCTGTGTTCGTTAATTCTTATACTTAGGTTACGTGATGTCTGTCCTATATAATGTTCATTACAGTCACCACATGTTATTCTATAAACTCCACTTTTTTCTTTGTAATTTCTTTTGGTTTTAGAATTTAATAATGATCTACTGATGTTATTGTTGGTGTAAAATGCAGCTTTGATACTAGTTGGCAGTGTATTTTTTATTTTTATAGAAATAGGTCCTGTGTATAGAATTTTTCTCCATTTTTGTTCTGTATTTAGGTTGTTGGTGTTGAATTGATATATGTATTGGTCAGTTGTTTTTTGTTTTAGTTTTTTGTCGAGCATGCTGTCTATTATTTTGTAATTGTAGCCGTTATTCAATGCGATTTGTTTGATGATGTGTAGTTCGTGTTGGAAGTTGTTTTGTGTCATAGGTATATTTATGAGTCTGTTTATCATGGAATGGAAGCTAGCAAGTTTGTGGGAGATGGGGTGGGACGAGGAGTTAGGTATGACAGTGTCTGTTGTGGTGGGTTTTCTGTAGATAGCAAGATCTAGTTTATTGTTTATAATTTGGATTATGAGATCTAAGAAATTTATTGTGTTATCGTGAATTTGATTTTATCGTGTAGGCTGTTGATATGTGTAAGAAAAGCATTTAGTTGTCTATCGGTTCCGGTGAAGATACAAAATATGTCATCCACGTATCTGTACTATGTCTTTACATATTTATTTTAAAAAATCACTATTTTTCTCAGTGAACGCTAATAATCTTGAAATTTTTATGTCTTACCTTTAACCATATATGAAAAAACGCTTGCCACACTGAAGAAAATCAAGAAAACAAAAAGACAGGAAGATTTCAGATGAGCCATGTTGTATTTTTAACAGCTGATGGAACTCCCTGTAAAAATAAGGCAGTGTGCATTTTATTATAGAGATTTTTAGCGAGTTGTACCCAGTGGGGATGAGCCCCACCACTTTTACTGAAGTTACTGAAGTAAAAGTGGTGGGGCTCGTCCAACATATATTTTGTGCGACTTTACTAGCGCGAAACAGAAACGTTTTCAACGGCATTATGAAATATACATTTTCTTTAAATACCTACTTTAAATCAAATAACAAATTTAAAAATCTAAAACAGTCATCTCATACTTATAAACGTAAACTATCTATAGTAGGTACCTGGTAATAGAGCGTGATTATCGAAAAAGTTTACTTATAAACCGTGACTATCTTTATTCAATAGACGTCAAGTTAGGACAGGTCGAGAGGTTGTTTAACGCTTAACTAACGTATCATACCAAATATTTCAAAATGACGGATCTTTCACATAATGTTATCTGATGCATATTTGAGATTGACAGAAAATTGAATCTTTATGACGTTTTTCCTTGTTATTCTCCATCGCAATTGTGTTTAAATTGACTCAGCACAGCACAACGTGCCTCGAATTCAACACGAGTTTTTAAGTGCGATAGCGTTACAAACCATTGACTAATTCAAGGCAGTACTTGGATCCTAATCAACACGGAAACGTAAATACGTGTCCCGGGTTGGATTCCTGTTGGAGATATAGTTTTTTGTTGTGTTTTCAGTCTGGATCAATATCGATTAATATCGTTCATAAGTCTCCAGAATAAGGCAACCTGTTATTGAGTGCGTGTTATATTAAGGTGACGGGATAGGCTCCAAGGTACTTTTTGGATGCTAATTACGTTGTACTCTTAAAAGTTACGTCTTCAACAAAAATATATATTATTCTCTCATTATTTGTCTATACATTGGGCCGATACACTTTCTTTCATCTTGTGTACTTTTTTCGTAATATTTTTTTTAATAATAGCTGTTTTCTCAGATTTTTTATCCATAACTCAAAATTTATAAGGTTTAGAAACAATAATGTTTGTTTTAAATGATAGGTATTTTATAAATCTAAACATTGGCCCGATACGTTTTCACACAATGTTCTCACTTTTTGTAAAATCAAATAAACCATCGTATTTTATGTAACGTTCGATGCAAATACACTAACATGGGCGAACACGATTGTAATCTTTAAGGGCGTTAATTCTCATGCAATAGTTAACAAAGTTTGCATTTGACCTGCCTACATTGCCTTACCCTGCCCTTAAGGTTTGACATAGGACCTGTTAGTTGGCCGAGAAACAAGATAAAATAAAATGAAATAAAATCTAAGGGTCGTATAATGGGAGTTACATAAGAAAAATAAAAAGGTGGAGGTTTTGTCAGCAGTGATCTCTACGCGACCTTATATTTTTCTTATATTTTACTCAAATAAGTCTCGTACTACGACCCTTAACCCGCCACAATTTCATTAAAAGAGAAAAAAATGTAACAATACAATAATAATATACATAAATACTTACTTACAAAGACTAACAATAGACTCCTTATATGATTACTGAAATTACACAAATAATGCCAATGTTACTTAACACATCAACAAACGACGCTAGACTGAAGATATGTTGTTTTTACTTGGAGTTTTATACAATTTTGAAACATAAAACCGAGCGAGTTCTTAAATTGATATCCGAAAATAGCTTTAACACCGCAAATTTAATATAATCAATATAGTACATATGTACGTAGAGTGAAATATTGTCAAAGTTGAAGATATAAGTATTAAAGAAACTAGGTATACCTAATTATGATTGCGGGTACGTTACTGTACTTGTTGATTTTGTAAAGTAGGTAACACAATTATGTTTTTTTTATCAATTTCGTGATAAGCATTGAATTTATAAATAATAATATACAAATAACTTTATTTCTTCTTAAACTGGTTGAAGGCCACTAGAGTATGCTGCATCTTGTGATGTAGACTCCCAGCTGTCTTTCCATATTTTGGGGGTCTTCCCTTTAATTATTGACAGTGCTAATATATTAAAGCAGTACATTTCGATTTTTTTTTAACATATTTTTTGTAAAAATTTAATTTAGTGACGCCATCGTTTCATACAATTTGTATGGCATGATAAACAATATCTGCGTGAACTCTCAATAGTTACATACATACTTAAGCCCGAATTATATGTTCGTTCTCCAGCTTAAGACACAGATCACTGGGCTTGATCTCAATACCGGTGTAATGTATAGAAGATATCCCGCTGTCTTGGTCTCAAAGAGAGAGGAGACAGCGCTTTACACGATAAATAGACGCATATAGACACAAACGATTTTCGCATTAATTACTATTTTAAAGTTTACATTGTTAGCGATACTAAAATGGAACGAATATATTATTTAGAACCTTCCGGGAGTAATTTGCATACTGTGATTATGTGAATTTAATTATCTAAGAATTCGTAAATTTTCCGGTACATCCAGTAGATATCATGTTGTTATTCTATGCATGTTGTATCATATTTTAAAATGGCTGTCTTTCTTGGATCTATTGACTGTAGGTACATACATTACCGTAATATGCTATATGACAGATAAACGAAGAAGTATTTCTTTTCTTCTTCCGAATAAATTTCTCTACACTTACGAATTACACCAAGACGAATTGTCAAAATATCTATAAATAGCTATACCAACATAACAGCGCAGTAATTATTGCCATTCACGAGAAATAGAACAACTTATTTATAGAGCCGCATCAACTTTTTTTTTTGCTTTCTCGAATAAGACGGCATAGGTACGTATTTTACTTTTAATGAGGATTTTCGAGCATGACCTCAAGATTGTCTTGAGATGACGTATATGGAGAACAGTCTTGAGAATTGTTCTATACATAGTTTGGGCCTTAATCTTCATACAATTGTTTTTAATGAATAAACAAGTATAAGTACATATACATCTTCACAAGTACAAGTACATATACATCTTCCTACGTTCCCTATAATAAGCATAAATGCTGGTGCTATAGGTGAACGAAATCGGTCGAGGCAGGATTCGAACTCGCGACTACTGGATTACTAGCCCAGCGCGCTTTCGCTCTTCCATCAACCCATCATGCATACATAGCATCAAGTTGTTTACATATTTGGGGTAAGAAAAAAAGACTGAATCCTCAATAGAATATAACGAATAAAGATAGAATCGAAGACATCCAAAACCTAATATTTCTAAATCATCTAAACTACAGAAACAGACATCATAGGCCCGGTATTACAGTCCGCCCTCAACTCATTGAGTTTGTTAAACTCAAGATTAATGTTAAGGGGAGATTGAATCCATTTCCGTATTACAGTGCAATATGACATGTCAGTTACTAAATCTTCAATTATAGACATATTTTACTTTTTCTGTGGTTATTATCTGTCAAATTTTAAATTACCTCAAATAATACGAACTACAAAACGGGACGATAAGACTTGAAATACTATTGTTTTACTATCCAACATTGTGAATTTAATTTTTTTCACCAAAATAATGCTTTTAAATGCCCATGTCCGTTTCAATATGGCTGTCTGTTTGTTTTGTTGTGTGGCGCCACCGTCGATACAACTAACGCCTCTAGTGATAAAACACTGAAACTACACGCGTTGCCAAGCAAATGTCGAGAAATGACAGTTGACTCACCGTTAAGTACTTAATCCGCCAGAAACGTTGAGTTAAATATTTGTCGTTTTAGTGAGGTATTTGAGGGAAGATTAGGCCTAAACGGACACTGTTATACGCTATATTTTTTGTAAAACTTGAGTTTAGCTCTTAAACTGAGACTGTAATACCGGCCCATAGTGACCAATCTTGTAGCAGCGCCTCGTCGGCTGCAACATTTACGGCCTCAGGATTCTCGAATACTCCCGAAGATTAACGAAGACCAACGAACCACAGCCCGCTGCATGTTGATATTGATACCACGTTTTCGACATTTTTTTAATATACCCATAGAGACGAATAACTTTGAATAGACGCAAGTGTTATATATTTATCTATTAGCGGATGCATTATTATGTACCTAAGTATTTCTTAAAAATGCTATTTATCAATTCAGATTATATTATGATCCCTAAATGTGTGACAAACAAAACTATTAAAATGTCAGCATTAAATTATATGAAACGACTAAAGATTAAAACAAGTAGTTACTAACATTTATTCTTATCTATTGATGCACTGCAATTTCTAGAATATATTTCAAAATGTTATTTATCTAAATGACTATTTAAATAATATTCCCAACTGTAAGTCCATAACAACATATTCATTTAAAAAAAATATGTTAATCATCATAAACCTTTCACTTGAAAACAGGCGGAAAAACACCATCGTCATCTATGAAGTGAGGAAGAAACTTTTTTGTAACGCCATCTTTTGAAAAATTGCTTTTGTAAACAATTAAAGCAACAGTCCTTTTACGTGAGCTGACAATACTTTCCCAAAGATGTCAACTATGTAGAATTATAAGTATATTTTGGTTTACCCACTTGTACTCGTCCCTATTCCAACTGTCGATTTGTTCAAGAGAACTTTGTTCTCTTAACATATCGACAATGTTCCAAGCCAGGATACCCGAGATTGTATGCAGGGTGTATATTTTTCACGGTTTTTCCAACTTTGAAGTCAAAAAACACCAATTTAGAGGCTTCGCAGCATATATGTTCCATATACGGATTAACTCAGAATTCGGAGTAGAACATTTAGTGTGTATGTGTGTGTCCCCCTTATAACTTTTGATCCGCTCAATTTACAGTGCCCAAAATTTCAAAATATATAAATTATTATAGGCCTACAAAACTTTTATACTCAATATTTTGAATTTTAGTTTCAGTCAGGGGTTATCAACTTTTGACTTTTTACTTTATTTTTACATATATCTCAGAAACCAAAAAAGCTAGAACGCTGAAAATTGGTATGAATATAGATAAATACAATATCTCAAATTGATTTTTTCAAAAAAATTCCAGATTTCTCAAACATTTTTTATTAAGAAAAACAATTTTTTTATGATTAATTTATATTTTTAACTGCCTATATTTTCAAAGTTTTTAAAAATATCGAAAAATGCCGAAACACCCCAACTAGATAATTTAATTACCTATAAAAAATACCACATTGTAGCATTCCATGTCAATTTTTTTTAACAATTTTTAAAAAAATTATACGAAGTGACGACATTGCTTCATAAAATTTGTATGGCAAGTAATGTATCACAGTATCTAAGAAGACTCAATAATTTGATACTTAATCTCCAAACATACATATGTACATACCATCATGCTGTTTACTTACGTATTCTGGGTAGGAAAAGAGACTAACGATGTAACCTACATGTTATAAAAAGGAAAAAATATCTTAAAATATTTATTAATTTATGTTTATAGTTTGGTACGTATTCTTCAATTATGCATACTTTTGCCATCGACAGTTGGATATAATGTGTTGCATGCAACTAGTGAGATATTAAAAATTTGTCGTAAAAATATTATTGACTCCCGACAGGAAAAAAATCCAATGTTTGCGTATATAAATATATTCGACCATTAGTTATTCGGTTCGTTGTTCCTGTGTTGAGTAAGGAATTACAGAATGGGTGATGGTAGGAAAAAAAACGAAAATTAAAACATCCAAACTAAGTATATATAAATAGTAAAAAACACAGCTTTATTCTTTATAAATATAAAATTAATAAAATATATAATTATGACTGCAAAAAATATTGTCAGAAGTTTTATTGCGTATTACGATAAATCTTTTTGAAAAGAAAGATATATTGATAATAGTCAATTTATCAAACTGATGTACATTATCGTCATCATCAATGGCTCCACTTCCCGTTGTGAGCATTGGCCTCTTCCAGCATTCCTCGCCATCTCCCTCTATCCTGGTATGACTTATATATTATATCTCCACATTTATTTTATTTTATTAAAAAGGTAAATCGACAGACATCCAGCTCACAATTCTCACAAAAAGAAAACAATATTGGTTATTACTACGAGTGCTGGACGTCCAATTATGGATGCACACAAAATTACATGAGCTCTCACTCAATCACACACGCAAGTTACACAAGTATGAGTTACATAAATTAGACAAAATTCGGCTACAAAAGTTAAGTAAAATAAGAATAAGAAAAAAAAACACTTACATAATTCAAGAAAAAAAAGTTATAGAAGTTACATAAGTAGAAACAAAAAACAGGCATATAAGAAGTAAAAAAAAGTCATAAAAGTTAGAAAAAAGACAATTTCAAACAGATTTCAATCAAATAGTAGGAACAATAATATGTAACAATATTTCACAAACGTGTAAACGTGTGAATATTATTTAGACCAGGCAGTACGCGTACCACTGGTGGTACGCGACAATCATTAAGGTGGTAGGCAAGCAGCCATGGCCAAATAATTGAAAGGAGCGTATCGAATGAGAACCTGGCATCTTTTCTTAATTTTCTTAATTTAGAAAATTTTGTAACTGAAAATGAACTTACAGTAAGTGAAAATGTTATCAATAACATCAAAAATCACAGCCAAATGATCGTTGATACATTTGAAGAATATTTTAAAGAAGATTATGTGGAGTTCAATTGGATAAGGAACCCATTCGTTTCGGATCTGAATAGTGTTGGTGAAAATTTAAGTGTGAGTGAAAAGGAATCTCTGATAGAACTATCTTGCGATGGAGGTTTGCAAGCGGAATTCAACAAAGTAGAGCTGTGTGAATTTTGGCTAAAAGTTAAAAATGAATATCCAACGCTTTCCAGAAAAGCATTACTGTTTCTGATTCCATTTACAACCACGTATCTCTGTGAGAGCGGATTTTCTGCTATGTTGATAATAAAAAACAAATATCGTAATTAAGCTTAACGTAGACCCCAATTTGCGCTTAAAATTAAGTACAACTGAGCCAGATATTTCCTATCTTGTCTCGAACATGCAGCACCATTTTTCGCACTAAGAATATTGTATTTTTTCCAATAATTAATAAATGAAAATGTTGTCATAAACAGTTGTTGCAGTTTTTATTACTTTACCATTTTGAAGTTTTTTTTAACGGTTACAGTTCAGTGGTACGCTACTGATTTATAATTTTGTGTGTGGTACGCGAAATTGAAAGTTTGGGAACCACTGATTTAGAATAAAACGACAGAATATCAAAGAAGCGTGTTGCATTTTTCTGAAATAATTTTTTTCCAACGACATTTCTCATCATATCACACGTTACGGCTTCTCATAAAACAATGATAATTTAAGTTGATTATATACTATTGATTTGGCCATACAGTCTCTTCAATCCAGGGAACATACGAAGATATTCTCGTGTAAATTCCTGGAGAATTTGGCTCAGCGCATCCGATCCCGAAACTTGTCACACCTATGATGTAATAGATACATCTGTTGTCCGTGTTGGCAATCTGCAATGGACCGCCGCTGTCACCCTGGAATTCAAAAAATGATCTGTTACCAGAGTTACAAGTCTTTAAAGGAATTTGAAACAATCGGTAACAGATAACTATGAACGTGGAGGTCCACTTCAAAGTATGCGGACCTTCAAAGTAAAATAATATACTTATCAAGGGGAATGTCTGGTCAACAGGCGGAATCAAAACCATCAATGTTTACTCATATCATATGGAATCGAACTGATTTTCCCGCCACAGAAACTCCCCCTCCAGTGTCAGCGGTAACTGTCACAAGACACGTCAGTCTGACTGCACTTATTCAAAACACTTCACTACTCGTTGGTATGAGGAAACCCAAACGCAGCACGATACATATGTTCATTTGTAATTCCTCGAGTGCAGCACTGATGTGTATGATAAAATATTTTTGCTTTAATAATATAACTATTTAATAAGTCCAGACCTGACACGCTATCACTTGGTATTGTTTATAAAACACATTGTCGATGTTTATTGTTTTCATTGATAAAGTATACGCAGATATGGGTCAGTGTGCTTTTGCTTGAAACCCGACCTTATCGCGTTCGTTGTATAGATCTGCTCGTGCACATATATACATATCATCTCGTCCGAGGAGATTGAACATATGTTGTGAGAGTATTACAAATCATGGGATCTGTCTGTTCGCGTTTGGTGTCACGTGGAGATTCTGTCTTCTTGAAGTAACAGCTAATTCCACTTGTCTCTCTATGGATTTCTTCATTTTCTTGCGAACTAAGTATATTATTCAGGGGGGACTCCTGTGGGGGTATACGAAGTAGCCTATATATATACCCTCACCAATCAAAACCTTATTCAGTTCTCATTTAACATTCTATCGGGCCAGTCGCATTAATAAACATCATGTAAACGAACTCGGCTGTTTTCATATCTTCCCACTATAGGTACCCGATACATACACATTCCTATAAACTTATATATACAGCATACCTATGCGATTGTCCACACAACTGGCTCGTATAATAATTATTAAGAACAATTAAAGAAATATTACATACCCTGCAGGCGTCTTTTCCTCCTCTCTCATCTCCCGCACACATTTGTTCGTTCACGACTCCCCTGTTTAGTTTTCGATCTGCTTTCACCAAATTTCTACAGTTGCTGGGACTGACGATAGGCAGCGAAACTTTTTGTAGTGTATCAGATGAATCACTGGCTAAAAATATAACAAATATGAACACGAGCAATAAAATACGTTTTGCCGATATACTACAAAGATGGCTTGGCCACCTCCATAGACTCTATTTAGTTATCTTTAAGTATTGAGATATTCCCACATGTCTGAAAAGAAAAGTGTTTGAAACATGTATCCTGTCTGTGCTTACGTATGGTCTGGAAACTATTACGCTAACTACGAGGACCATACATAAGCTAAAATGCACTCAGAGATCCATGGAAAGAGAAATGATAGGCGTAAGTCTAAGAGACAGAATTAGAAATGAAGAAATCAGACGCCAGACAAAAGTTGTTGATGTCATGGATCGAGTTGCAAAACTTAAATGGCAATGGGCAGGTCATGTTGCCAGACATGGTACGGACAGATGGGCACCCAGAATTCTAAATTGGAGACCATGGGATATGAAAAGGGGAATAGGCCGGCCCCAGAAAAGGTGGGCCGAAGATATTGTCCCTGTCGCTGGAAGCAGATGGGTTCAAATAGCCCAAAAAAAGACGAGGCCTACATCCAGCAGTGGAAAAATGGCTGAGAAAGAAGAAGATTGAGGCACATTATTTAATCACAGTTCTTGAAATTGGTGTAGAACCAAGCTGTGTAAGGCTTTGAAAACTATAAAGTCTTCAATATGGTCAACTATTTAAGAATATGACAAAAAGTAAATATTAGAAAAGCCTTACTGTATCCCAGCTGACCCCAGCCAGTTGCTACAGCAACGTTCTGTTCAAAGGTATCTCTTTGCCAAAGACATGCTGGACGTACTAAATTGTTGAGTCTGAAAAAGAAGAAAATAAATTATTATTGCACTAGCTGAAAGGAATATATTCTAGAACGATTTTCTATCTGTATCATTTAATGCTCTCATTCTTTTCCTCATTATTCTGTTCATCTTGTAGTCTATAGGTATATTTAATTCATACAATACACTTGCTTTTTCCTTTATATTAAGCAATTATTTTCATACACAATCAACTAGACTATGGAATAACTCGAGTGACGTCGATACGTCATCTGAATCTGTGCAAATAATATTTGAGAAAAAAGAAAAAGAAATTTCGTTTATCAAAATAATAATAAGATGACTTTCTATCTGCGCCCTTCAATTCTCTTTATGCTTCTCTGATTGCTGCGATAGAATTGTTTACAGTAGGTACCTATTAAATTTATTATAATCTAGCTGTTGTTTTGAAAAGACCTGCTTTAAACCAAATTGATTTGTGTTTAGAATCGTACCTATGTGGATTTGTTTTAATACCGTAAAAATAAAGTTATTTTCACGGTATTACCTACTATTGACATATATGTAAAGATTTTAAATGGACAGATAGGGCTGAACTTTCGGAAGAAGGTATAAGAGGGATTACATAAACAAGATAGAGCGGTCTTTAACCCACATAATATATTGCGGTCAACAATATTCCACGATATCGCTTTCCCGAAATACCGCCAAAGAGATGGAGGAACAGTTGGACATTGAGTTCCCAGGAGTAACTTGCAGAGGAAGAACTGATCCACGATCTACACAGAGAAGAAGGATTTTGTCTAGGACTAGGAGATTCGACACCAAGTAAATGGTACAAAAAATAAAATATGGATTGTTCTTAAGTAAAACTTACGTTGCTCTTTTTTCTAGTCTCAAAAGAGCTATGTCGTTGTATTTGATTGGGGGTTTGTATTCTGGATGTATTATGATCTGGGCAATCTTAATATCCTGTGGCTTTGCAGAATCATCACTCCTCACTAAGTTATGTTCTCCAACTCGTACTACGGTCAGTCTGTAACAAAATAAAAAAAACATTTGATCCTTTGATTTTATATTCGATACAACAGATTATTATAAAATATTGTAATAGAATTTAGTCCATGTTCTTGGTTAGATAAATTATATGCGCAGCTGTCAAAACCGACCACGAAGATTATAATTTGAACTGCTTCTCAAGTAATAGTATGTATAGTTGAAGAATAAGTACCAAACTATAATCTCATAAATACAAATTATTTAATATTTTAAGATATTTGATTTTCTATACAACACATGTACCTACATATGTAAGATAGGATAGTATGGAGGTGAGAATATGAAAATAGAATGATGGTATGTATGTATGTTTGGAGATAAGTATCAAACTATTAAGTCTTCTAAGATATTGTGTGTAGGAGATTGCCATACAAATTGTATGAAGCAATGTCGTCACTAAATTCAATTTTTATAAAAATTATTAAAAAAAAATTGAGATGTGCGAATACAATGCTTATATTTTTTATATAAAATTAAATTATCTAGTTGGGTTGTTTCGGCTTTTTATGATATTTAAAAAAAAAATGGAGATATAGGCAGTTAAACTCATAAATTTATCATAAAAAAATATTTTTCTTAATAAAAAATGTTTGAGAAACCCTGGAATTTTTTTGAACAAATCAGATTTGAGATTTTGCATTTGTCTATATTTGTACCAATTTTCAGCGTTCTAGCTTTAATGGTTTCTGAGATATATGGAAAAATTAACCAAAATTTCAAAAGTTAATAACCCCTGACTGAAACAAAAATTCACAATTCTGAGTATAAAAGTTTTATATATTCTGAAATTTTGGGCTCTGTAAATTGAGCGGATCAAAAGTTATAAGGGGGGACAGACAGACACACACACAGACACACAGAAAAATAAAGTAAAAATTAAAAATTTGATAACCCCTGACAGAAACGAAAATGGAAAATTCTGAGTACGAAAGTTTTGTAGGCCTTTAACTCTTTATATATTCTGAAATTTTTGGCTCTGTCAATTGAGCGGATCAAAAGTTATAAGGGACACACACACACACACATACACAGACACACACACACACACACACACACACACACACACACACAGGCACACACACAGAGACATACGAAATGTTCTACTCTGAATTCTGAGTAAATCCCTCTAAGTTGGTGTTTTTTGACTTCAAAGTTGGAAAAGCCGTGAAAAAAGTAGACCTCTGCATACAATTCTCGCGTATCCTGGCTTGAAATATTGTCGATATGTTAAGAGAACAAAGTTCTCCTGAACTAATCGACAGTTGGAAAATGTTTGAGAAACCCTGGAATTTTTGTTTCTGAGATATATTTTATTTTTTTATTTTTTTTTATTTGTTTGGAAACTTAACAGCTATACATTTATAATACTTAATTTCAAATGATATATGGAAAAATAAACCAAAAATTCAAAAGTTGATAACCCCTGACTGAAACTAAAATTCACAATTCTGAGTATAAAAGTTTTGTAGGCCTTTAACTGTTTATATATTCTGAAATTTTGGGCTCTGTAAATTGAGCGCATCAAAAGTTATAAGGACACACACACACACACGCACGCACGCACGCACGCACGCACCCACGCACGCACGCACGCACGCACGCACGCACGCACGCACGCACGCACGCACACACACAAACACAGACACACGAAATGTTTTACTCCGAACTCTGAGGCCCAGAATCATAGTCGCAAAATAGGTACTTAGATGAGTTTGAGTTACAGATTTGTAATCATAGAACTTTGTTTCTCACAGAAGTCATCAAAAATCGTTACTCATCTCCCGTGAGTTTGAGTCACCAAAATCGGTGACTTTAGACGCTGAGCATGCTTTGAACTGTCAAAATCGTTTACAAACCTAGTTCTATTTTAATTTTTATTCGAGATAAAAACTGGTGAATTTCGAGATATTATTAAAATGTCTGATATATTTGAGTTTTTGCAAGATATTGACATTATTGGGAATACAGATGTGATTAATTTTCCTGATGAATCATTTGCCGCCACAAATGTTATATTCGAAATATGATAAACCCTTTCGAATTTTATGAAAACTGTGAATTTAAAAAGCGCTACAGATTTTATAGAGAAACTGTCCTCACTGCCATATTGCCGCTTATTCACGATGGATTGCGAAAAATCAACAACAGAGGCATGCCTATAACGCCTGAAATTCAAATATTGATAGCCCTGAGATTCTATAGAACAGAAATTGCTCGGCGATCCACTCCCAAGCATCATGTTTTTGCTAATTAAAGGCTGAGATATTTTCTTATTTTCTACAATAGTAATTTTCTTCCCCAATAATTCCATTAAAAAATGTTAGGTTATCATATGCAGTATTCCTTTTAGCATTCATTATTAATTATTATTATAAAAATAAACAAAACTCGAAAGAAGCAAGCAGATGTTTTGAACTCAAATGACAGTTTAAATTCATAGATTGAAGAGAGTTGATAGGGATTTCAAAGACAAATTTTAAAAAGTAACCATAGATTTCAAAATAATTGCTGAAAACTCATGAAATTCCTACAGTTTGAGAACTATCAAACTCAACTGAGTTTGAGTCGTTATCTCAGCTCAGACACGTCAGATTTTGGACTATGTTTACCGAAAAACCTACTCAGCTAAGAAAGCCTTGAGCTATGCTCTCCTGAGGCACTATTGAGACCTGACTCATCTCATGTTTATGATTCTGGGCCTGAGTAAATCCGTATATGGAACATATATGCTGCGAAGCCTCTAAGTTGGTGTTTTTTTACTTCAAGGTTGGAAAAGCCGTGAAAAAAGTAGACCGTGCATACAAATCTCGCGTATACTGGCTTGAAACATTGTCGATATGTTAAGAGAACAAAGTTCTCCTGAACAAATCCACAGATGGATTAAGACGCTCGTTTCTCTCTGCCAATCTCAATAAAAACACATCGTGATGGTATGCATGCCTGATTTTTTTTATATATTGAGTAGATCGGTGTTGATCTAATGTTCGAAACAACATTAATAGAATATACAATATTGACTTATTTAATAATACCTGCTGTACCTACCCTCATACAGTGTAAGTACAATAACAGTATTTTACCGGGCGGCACTCACAGTTAGTGCATATTGCATGCACCCTGATACACCATATCTAGGTACGTAGTATATGTGGGACGCCACTCACACACCGTTTACCTAGGACACATCCCATTTTTTTAGAACCGCCCACACTATAAATATTTTAAGAGCATAACCCCTCTTAAGACTAAGGTTAATTGAAATATTGTAAACAAACAACATACTCTCCTCGATTGGATCCTGTACAATGTCCAGCTGTCACAACGAAATCTTCACTGATGAGACTTCCACCACAGAAGAAGCTGTATCCTTTCTCTGGATCATCTGTTCCAACCGCAGCCTAAAATCATACATTGTTTTGTATTTGATTGTTTTTTTTTAGCTACTGTGATGTTCACTATCAACTGCATTGGGCTTCTAAGTGATTTGCCCGAGTCCGAAGTCATCCGATGCCAAACGACATTCGAAAGACTTCGTCCCACACGAAGATGGTTATTCTTTCTCTGTCGTGCCGAACAAGTTTGAATATACAACAATCACAATAGATCGTAATATTTACTTGTTTAAATACAATACAATAAAAAATTGGTATTCAAAGATTTCAGTGAAAGACGTCTCTCTGATGGAGTTGATACTTTATCTGACACATTTATCGAATAATGTAATACGGAACCTTGAAGACCATTAAGTACACTTTGTAGTCCCTCCAGACACCTCAACCAGTGCAGTTCTTTGAATATACTTGTATGTGACATACAAGGCCGGATAAATTATAGAACAATCAGGAACAAGGAGTCAGGGCGGTTGTCTTAAAAAGGGCGCTTAAAATCCTAAAATGTTAATTATATAAATCAAAAATCCGCAGGTATAGCGCTCGGTTCTCTTTGCGTACCCGGAAAGAGATTCGGCGTGATGTTGTGTTTGTTAAAAATCGCGCAAAGCGCTAATATCTTGCCCGCCTATTATTAACATGTTATTCATAAACACTGTGATAAACATAAACCATATACCTACACACCCTCACACAAAAATATTCATTGTAATAATTTACTTGCTTTAGTGTTAAATTATCTACATAATGAACTAAACTAAAATCGCCCGGGCGGCTCACGGTTAACTTCATACGAGATGGTAACAGAGAATTTGAAGGAATTTCCAGATACTACACACCATAGTGACTTTAATGATATATTACACTAAGAACTCTTTTTGCTTGTTGATGGAACTTATATAAGTCGTTTACAATATGCGGAACCTGATATCAACCTATAATATGGTCATTTTGTAAAAGGTAAAAAACGTTGCATTGAAATGCTAATATAATTTCAATTATTTTTTTCCCATTCGACTTAAGCGACATACTTACATATTTTATTGGTGTCAGACGCCAACACTGTTTAGGAACAAAACTAACCTATCTCTTTTAATCATTCATATATTATTGTTTCTTTCTCTCTCTTATGTCTGGTGTAAAATTCCAAAAAAATGAGGGGCGGGGGGCGGTTTCAAATATATTGCTACGGGCGCAAAAACACGTATATCCGGCCTTGGTGACATATATTGTTGTTGTGTGGCAATATATTTAATTTTTGTCAATTATGTCCTGCTCAAAATAGATGAATATGTACGCAGATTACACAAAGATTGATTGAATACAGAAGGCATCCACACTCACGAGAAAAAGGACTAGAGAGAAAAGTAACTTATTTAAAAATATAATATTTATAAAATGGATAGTCACCATATGAGGAAATTCTCCAATCAAGGCTTCCTTACCGCCCACAATGAGTGGACTACTGTTGTATATGCATTTGGGAACACTGAAAGTGAGTGGCTCCGGGTCTGGAAGAAGCGGAAGGGCATGGAACTCTTGGGTGACCTGAGTGCTGTACTCGTCACATTCTAAAAACATATAAAATAGCCAATTAAGAAAGTTTATATCCCAGTAGAGACGAAGACGAATGGCCGACCGCCGTGGCACAGTTGGTAAGCCGTTCGGTTTCTGTGCGGGCGTCCTGAGTTCGATTGCCAGCAGAGGAGAAATTTATTATAATTCATTTCTCACGCAAACATTGCTTCTCTGGGCTGGAAACACTGGTTATTTGGAAGAAAATGCCATACGGCAATAAACTCGCCACTTGCACAGGGTGCAAGGAAGTGTTTATTATATTTTATATTATTATATATATAGCCTAGAGAATTCGCTATCTCTCGTAGGCTGGTTTACATGATCACCTAAAACGTTCACTAATAAATTATGTCTATTTGTTGAGTTCGCTTATTAAGGGGCCATATAAACCTAAACACCTCAATTTCAAATCAAATCCCTTAAATATTTTAAACCGTGTGTTTCTAGAAATAATAGTATAAGTCTTTTCAACATTTCCCTAGTGAATGTTCGTCACACAATTTTAAAATTCAGCCTAAATTCTTATAAATAAATGGTTAAAAATATCCTTTTTAACAGCATTTTTGTTAAATTACTCCATAACCATGTGTCGTAGAGAAATAAATCTTTTATAAGCTTAAAGAGTGCATAAAATCAAAGTGAATGACCGATAAAGTTTCTTCATTTCAACTAAGGTTTGTTCTTAAAATGCAAAAATTCAACAAATTTGGGGTTTCCGATAATTTAAATCACGTATAAACCTTTTTAACGCACGCGATATATACCCTTACTAACGCGTAACTTCATAGTGCATTGGGCGGTTTTAATATATCATGTTTTCAGTCACTAAGTTTAGCGTTATATGTCCTCTTAATTCAAATATGAGTCTTGTACATTGTCCTTACCTACATATGTTGTGCGGAATTTTTTTATTAATCTTGACATTTAATAGATTTATTTGAAAAAAAAACGGATACAAGATACCTACACAATAATTACAGATTATACGACGATAGCATATTTATGTATGACTCAAATTCAAAAAGAGAATCTCGTATTTTAAAGTGAGTCACATTTCACAAAACATACAAACTAACTAAAACTATATAAATCTTAACCTAGGCATCATATAAAGGAACATACATAACATTAAATTGATATACCTAAACACAAAAAACGTAGCAAAAACTTGGCAACCCAGCAAAATATATATAAAATAATATAAACATACAAAAACTTGGCAACTCCAGCAAAATATATATAAAATAATATAAACATACAAAAAAAAATATAAAATAATCACAAATCCTAACGAGTAAAATAAAAATAAAACAAAATTAATATTCAACAGTTACTTAAGGGGGGGACTGCTGCCAACGTACATATTTTTCAATTTGATATACCATCATTATTTCTTATCAAATCGTTTTGAAAAAAATAATTTAGATAGTTTGGGTATTCATAAAGAAAAATGTATCTTTACTTTTTGATAATGTTCTGTATAAATTCTTGTAGAAAAATAATGGCATACCCCGATTTTCAACGTTTATCTTATATTTTTAATAAAATATAAGGCGTAGTTCAACATATTTTTTTTAAATTAAAGAAGACAAAAATATCTAGAAAAATACGACGTGACGTTGCATTAATGATTCAGGTTTAGAAAATAAACCTAAAAAACATTTATTTTCCATTCAGCGCCATTGCGAAATATAAGTTTTTTTGGTTTATTAACTTAACCTGATGCATTAATGCAACGTTACATCGTATTTTTCCAGATATTTTGATGTTCTTTAATTTATAAAAAAATATAATGCTCTATACCTTATAGTTTTTTAGAAATTTAAGATAAATGTCAAAAATTGTTTTCCTACAAGAATATATACAGAACATAATTAAAAAGTTAAGGTATATTTTTATTTAATAATATCCAAACTAACTAGCTTATTTTTTTCAAAATGATTCGTTTTGTAGTAATGACGCAAATTCAAATTGAAAAAAATAGGTACGTTGGCAGCAGTCACCCTCTTAAGGCATTCTTTTAATTTTACCAAGAATTTACATTTTGGCCAAAAGATGTACCTATTTTTTATACATAAACTATTATCACATAATCCCCAACAAAATACAATCAGTTTTAGTGAATATCAACGGGCGGTGAGTTACAACAGAATAATCTGAAATTAATTTTGACCACAGACAATACAAGAACACGTTCGGAATAACCAAATTGTGTACTAATGTATGACAATTGTTTTGGCAAAACAATTCCAGGAATTGCAATTGGTTTCATTTCAATACAATAGTTGAAATTTCAGAATAGCACCCATTATGTGCGAATAATTATTTACCAAATCTGATTTTTAAGAGTCGGTTTGATTTTTAAAAATACTTACTTCTTTCACTGATCCTCTTCTGTTGTCTGACTGGATAGTTGGAGGATTGTCTGTTTGGGTATTCCTCACGAAAGGCCGTCTCCGTGGTCGGCCTTGGTCTGGGGGTTTGCCTGTTGGGATAGTTGGAGGGTCTGCTGTTGGACGAAGGAGTTGGATTGAAGTCGTATTCGTTGTTCTGATTTGGTTGCGGTCTCCGCTGACCGCCCTGGTTGTTGAACCCACCGCTGTTTGAGTTGTATGGGTTTTCTTGGACATCGTTTGGTGAACAGCATACAATAGCTATTTTTCCTGCAATTCAGAGTTAAATATTAAACAAATCTTATGATACAATTCGTGTATAATATTTTTCCAAGCTTTTTTTTCTCGTAAACCACTTTCAAAATTTTACTGGTTTCGGTGGACCCCCTGCTGCTAAAATTCTATCATATTCCAAAAACTCTGAAATAATGTGAAGATTTGATATAACGACGGAAATTTGCGTCGCGGCTGAGTTACACCCTAAATTCCAAGTCTTAATAATAAAAAAAAATATTTTCTTGTGTTCTATAAATTTCATAATATAATAGCCAAAAAATCTGAAAATAAGAATCTTCAAGCTTTAAAATCGTTTTTATAAAGTCCCTTTTTATAAAAAAAATATGTATATAGAGAACATGTATTTTCTATCGTGAAACAATAATATAAAAAGGTACAACAATTACACTGAAGCCAGTCTGACACCAGGTAATATTACAACTCATATTTCAACTCATTTGAATATGAACTGATAAAATGAAACTGTGCCTGAAACGATATAATTTAAATGACTTAAAAATGTTATTACTCTAAAAACGCTTGCTTTGTTCAAGAGCAATGTCAAGCAGCATATTTTTATTAAAACCTCTCCCATCAATTCATTTTTATTTTAATATTTTTTTGGTGGTCTTTGAAGTGTATGGTCACCCAATACATGTCATGTTCTTTTGTGTTAGTTGTCTGTGTGTTGGTTGCATAGATATTATTGTCACAGTTATCTTCCTTGTGCCCAACTGCAGACAACATGTTGTAACATAGTATTTATTAAAAAAAAAAAAAATTTTGACTTAGTGTTTGTTAATGTTTTTGTTTGTTTTGTTATTCAATATTGTTCAAATTTCACTCGTTGTTGTAAAGTCGCTCATCTCGATACAGGTTCAACCCCAGTGAGATGATTGACTGTAAATTTTTTTTATGCACCATTATAATTTATTGTTGACAAAAAAAAAAAAATAAAATAAAATAAATAAATGTATGATTTACCTTGAAAGCTACAGATAATTGGTCGTATCCCATGGAGCCTCTGTTCTCTGATAGACGATGGACAGTCATTTTGAAGCCGACATATTCCTGAAGAACCGTTTCTCAGTGTACAACTCTCGTCCGCTAGAAAAAAACAATATAATTATAAGATTTTTATTCCAGTCTGTGAGCAGAGGGGTGCAATGCTACACAAACCATATCTTTAACATTTAAAATTTATATAAAGAAGAAAAATCATTTCCACAATATAGATTATAATAATAATAAGTCATTTGTAAAGCGCCGTTTAATGATTCAATATCATACCAAGGGCGCTGATAGTCTAATGTTGTGTTGCTCTTTGAAACAAAGCTGTTTTTAATCCTTTAGTGAAAGTGCTCTTGCTTTGAGCACTGCGGACATCTAGAGGCAGTGAATTCCACTTAATAGGACCACTCACACTAAAGCATCGGTCATAGTAAGCCGCTTTGTTGACTCTGTCCAACTCCTTTAAGGAATTGTTACTCTGTGATCCAGATGACCTGAGTGTGAGATGCCTCCCAGAGAGATCTCTTCTCTGACACAGCTCTTGTATATATTTTGGTGCCAGGTTGTTCAAAGCATTATATACTGTCAAACAAATTTTGTAATCAATTCGCTCTGGACACTTCAACCAGTGTAATTCGTTTAGTAGTGGAGTTATGTGACATCGTTTTTCTGCACCGAAAATAAGTCTTGCCGCTGTGTTAAATACCATCTGTAGTCTATCGAGCTGATACTTCGGCAATCCAGCATAAATGCCGTTGCAGTAATCAAGCCGAGACACAACGAATGAATTTACAAGTGTTTTAGTCTCATTCTTAGGTAAATTTCGACGAATGTTTTTCAGTTGTCTGAGTTGAAAAAAACATGAACTGACCGTTTTTGAAATTTGAAGGTCAAGTGACAACTTATTGTCCAAGTGAATACCCAAGAATTTGACACTTGTAGCTGGCACGAGTGTTTCTCCGTTGATGTTGATAGGAGTACTCTCAATGAGGTTCTGTCGCCGTGGTAAAGCTACCCACATAAACTCTGTTTTAGTTGGGTTCAGTTTAAGCTTGTTGCTAGACATCCACGTGGCGACTTTTTCGATGCACTCAACAGTTTCTACTTCCAGACGATTTTTACATATGGGATTACAAAATTTGAAGAGCAAGCGGTCATCGGCATAAGCAAATGAATTAAATCCTTGGTTTTGAATCAAGTCGTCAAGTCTTTTTATATACAGAATGAATAAAATAGGTCCGAGAACCGATCCTTGTGGCACTCCAAATTTTACAATTTCCGATAAGGACGTGTTGTTATTAACCCTCACAGACTGGCGTCATTCTGAAATATATGAGGTCATCCATTTAAGAAAATTTCCACAGATTCCATATTCGTGTTCTAAAAGCTGAATAAGAATTTTGTGGTCTACAGTATCAAAAGCGGCACTCATGTCTAATATTGACACCAAAGCAATGTTCCAATTATATACACAACAAATTGTGAGTTAATTTCCCTGAGGACAAAAGTTTTTGTAATACACCATACATTTTTATTTTCAAGAAAAAACTAAGGAAGGAATATTTATCCTTTTTTTTAATTTTATTTTCATAAAAGTTTTACATTATATGAGTAATAATTGGTATCTCACTAGCCTACAGGCTATCAGTTTCCCATACAACAGGTCAAGTACCTACATATTACATTCCTTAAGATACAGAATAAAAATTACAATATGAGATACATGTTTTTTATATAATTACTACTTATAAATGAGTCAAATGTTTTTAATTACTTTCTACAGTAATATTTTTTTTAAATACAGTTTTAACCGAGGATATTTTATCAAGTTTATCCATACCACTTGTAAGGGTGTTAAATATTTTCGGTATGCTTACTTTCAGTGTCCTTTCACCGTAATAATTTGTCTATCTGGGAATTATCAATTTATTTTGTACAACTTAATTTGTACAACAGGTAATTTGTATTCATTAGAGAAGTAACACCTGATCCCGATTTTCTCTCCTCTCCTTACGTTATCCTTTTTTCTTGATATGAATTATTTTTTTTGTTTTAATAGTATTTAAGTGTTATACATATATTTTTTTTGTTTTCTTTTACTCTTAATCTTTTGCTGCTGTACATACACAATGTTGTCATAATTTGTAATCTGGTTGGTTGGAAGAAGTTACCTAGTGGCAATAAGTCCGCCAGTGTACATTTATATTTTTTTATATTATGTACAGGAAGATGTACAAATAAATAAACATAAAAAATTAAAGTATGCACTCCATATATGATACTTATTAAGAAATTGATTTTAAAATAGACGATCATGTATAAGACGGTGCATAAATGTTGATGAGAAAAAAGGATATGTGTTTGGTTCTCTCTATCACGAGGAAGATGACACGAAAAAGTGAAAGGTTGTCTACGGAAAACTAATTAGTTAATTTACTATACACAGATGGTATCGATACACATATCACGTACCTCGTACGGACAAAGACATTACAGATCTTGCTCCAAAAATATTTAATATTATTAATAACGATACACTATCCTCCTCCACGCACAACAATTTCAAGCGTCAGGTAACACTTTGGCTTATGAATAAGGGTAGACAGGGATCGGAAACAGCACTAACACACACTGTAAATTAAATTTAAAATAAATTGAATTTTTTTATATTTTTTTAATTAAATTTCCGTAAAATTTGTGATGACAATAGACTTTTGACTGACTTGGACATCTTTAATTTAAAATATGCAAAATTTAAGCAATTGAGTAAAGATATTACATATAATATATTCACAAGAGCAAACCTAGAATCAACTGTATGTGATTGGAGAGTTGACCTTACATGTTATTTTGTATTTACATATTTTGTATTTTTTATGTCAATTTCTCTGTGAGTATTTCTTAAATAATAAAATAAAATAAATTTGCACACATATATAATGAACATCTTAATTATCTTACAAATCCAATATAAATATTTCTTCTTAATTATGTAATCTTAATAATATACCCTCAATATTTAAAATTTGCCTAAATGCTTAAGAATACTACATCAGAACAGGCGTTCAGCCTAGTGAGATAGTAAAATTTCAATATTTATATTATGTAGGTATACCATTATGAAACGTACTGTACTGAAATATGTAAATAAATAAATAAATAAATAAATAAATAAATAAATAAACAAATAAATAAATAAATAAATAAATAAATTAATTAAGTAATTAATAAATAAATAAATAAATAAAAAAAAAAAAATTAAATTAACAAACAAACAAATAAATAAAAATATAAATAAACAAAAAAACAAATAAATAAATAAATAAATATATAAATAAATAAATAAATAAAGAAATATGTAAATAAATAAATAAATAAATAAATAAACAAACAAACAAAAAAACAAACAAACAAACAAATAAACAAATAAATAAATGAATGAATGAATGAATGAATAAATAAATAAATAAATAAATATGAAGTTCATCGGCCTTTTAGTTTGGGCTGTACAGAGGACACAAATTTTCATATTATTTGTGTACGGCATACGGATTACGGCATACGCCCAAAAACATCACGACGAAACTCGAAGAATGCACTCTCTTCGAGTTTCGTCACTTAAAAATTGTGCAATCATGACTCTCCGCTAATTCTTAGTAGTGGAGAGTAAGAGAAGTTCACATCGAATTGATAACCTCCTAAGTTTTGGGAAGTCTGTTTAAATTTAAATAATTTAGGTACTGTTTCGTGGCACGAGTTGTTGTCTATGTCGGTTATCTGTAGGTAGGTACCTACAAAATTGAGTGATAATTATAAATAATGACATCCAACTTTCCGACTATCTCAATTTTCCGTGAGTCAATCAACAATATATTTTGCATTTCTTCAATAAGAATTATAAGTACCTATGTATTTTCCTCAACGATGATTCAATAGTTGGTATTAAAATTATTTGAGAACAATGAAGAGCAGATAACTATGTACTTGCGTTTCTGGGCTCGGGCACGTTTGACCTCGCAGTATCGAATGCGATTATTTACATTTGTGAGGATGGGAAAACCCCAGATTGATATTTCAATGGAAATCATCATGCGATGTGTGATTAGTGGCCCCAGGGACAGTGCCTTCAACAGGGATACGTAAAACTTTTGATCTAAAAGTGACAGCAGATTTAGATATCAGAACTCAATTTATTTTATAATTGTTCTGCAATCTAAAACACAGTCTCAATTCCTAAACTCAATAAAACGAACTATGTATATATCGTTTGCTGGAGTGCCGCAGGGGTAAAATCTTGGATCATTACTATTTATTTATTTATCTTATGTTCACAAAAGTTAGTATATCACAACAATATGTCGCACTGTAGTGCCCGTCAAAAGTTAAACAATAAAATCTAAGTTTTCTAGATAATTGGCCGCTGCTTCACTCAGGACCATAAATTCCGAGGGGTCCCCCCCAAAAGCTCTTAAAGCACACTCAGACACCACATGGCTCACAGTCTGCCTCTCCGTACTGCAGTCACACACAGGAGAGTCCCATAATTAGCACTATTTGGGGTGCAAAGCTAGTTCGCCTCCTCGTGGTGCACCCTGGATAACGCAAAATGAACTAGCACCTTGGTCGCCAGATAATTAACTTCATCAATCTCCTGGCGTATATCACAACAAGTAAGCAAGAAACGAAAAGGATCACTACTATTTAGTACCTATTGATCTTTTTTATTCAGGATAGCCTAGTCTTCACAACATAAACTACAAAAGTTTGGTAAAAATACCAATTTAGTCATTTATTTTAATATTAGTCACAATTATAACTACAAACAAACCTAACCAACCTATTTTTACCAAACTTTTGTAGGTTATGTTTACAAAAATGGTGTGAAGACTAGGTTATCCTTTTATTCAGTAGTTTTTACATAGGTAGGTATGCCCCCTTAAGCCCTTTTTTTTTAATTTAAAACGAAAAAAAAAATCAAAAAATCGTACTTACCATACAATTGTGCGTTTATACCGCAGACAACTAAAATCACAATGAAAATTTTTTTTAGCGACTCATTAATGTATTTCATTTTAATAAATTAAAAAGTCCACTGGTAGTAGGTATTATGTTTTAATCACAGTTGATAAATTTCACTTTCACTTTAAAAATGTTTTTATTTATTTTTAGACACTGTTAATTTTAAGGCCACATATCTGATTTCACTGAAAATAGTATTTTTTAGTTTATTTATAACTATTTTTCAAACCCGGCGCTGTTCGGGAAGGTAATTATGAATCAATAAGCAAAATATATAAAAATTAACATACATAATTAAATATTTAAAAAAAAACCTATTTGTCGAAATATCTCCGTCCCTTTCCTTCAGTCTCAAATAATAATGCATTTGGGAAGTGGTTTGAAATTAGATTGAATATAAGCATAGCAAAAAATGTATTGTTGGTCACAACCTTTTACATTTTATATATTTTCATCGGAAGCAAGTGCGAAAAAAAATCAGAGTGATTGGACTATGGGAAATGGTTTAAAATGTAATTGAATATAAGTGCTTTCCATTTGATTTTACTCCTCACTCACCCATGGGGATATATTGGGGAGTAAACAATGAAAGCAACAGTCCTTATATTATATTGTTAAAATATTATAGAATAACAGGTAAATCAAGGCACCCATAGCGCCAACGACACATTTTATGCGCTTGCGCAACGTTAACCTAATTATGCTTTTTTTGAAATTTGATATAAATCTTGCAAATCATCACTAATTTATTGTTTATCGGGCAAATATCATATACTATGTAAAATATTAATTTAACACGCACCCAATAACAAGTTGCCACATTATGGAGAATAAATCGTCTCATTAATCCATACCGAAAATACTATTAAATCATGAATAGTATAATCATGAAAATTAATTATAATATAGTATTAAACCATGAAAATCGGTCGGCCTTCGTGGTTCAGTTGGTTAGGTATCTGACTGCTGATACAAAGGTCCCGGGTTCGATTCCCGGTGAAAACAGAGTTTTTAATTGTTTTTTCAGTCTGGATCTGTGAGACGATTAATATCGTAAGTCTCCAGAATGTGGCAACTTGTTATTGGGTGCGTGTTAAATTAATATTTGACATAGTATCTGTTAGTTGCCCGAGAAGTAATATAAGTAAGTAATAAGTAAAATACAATTTAATCATAATAATATCAAAAACTATGTCTCCACCTGTGATCGAGCCGAAAAACCTTTCGGTCAAGAGTCAGAGTTATCGATTTAAAATATAAATTTGTAGAAGTCGAAATCGTTTTCATCAAACATGTCAGTTAAAAAAAAAAACTAAAACGAATGGGTTGTGGCCAACGCTTTACTTCTCACTGCTGAGTCACTCCACAATGATATAAAATTTTGTATGGAAAATTTTCAACATTTTTACAAACGAGTGGGTTGTGACCAACGCTAAACTCTTCACTAACAAATCATTCTATAAAATATTCAAATTTTGTATGGAAAATATTCAGCATTTTCACGAAATGAGTTGGTTAAATTATTTTTTATTTAAATATTTTATTAAGAAAACTTGATAATTCTTCAATGCCATTATATGTAAGTGATGTGCCTTTTTACCAATTTGTAAATGAAAATTTCAAATTTTAAGTTTCCTGAGCTTGGGGTCACTTTGAAATATTTGAGAGTTAAAAAAATTGAGAAGCACTATTCAGATATCCTTCAAAATCTAATGGGGTCTAAGCGAGTATTAGATATACATATTTGAAAAGAAGTAAAATAAACATGCCGTACCTACATAGCACATAGTACAAATCACATAGGACACATACAGATACATTGTGATGAAGCTTTCAGAGTACAATCTCAGCATGATACTAGTTGGTAATCTGCAATTATAAAATACCCTTAAATATTGTGAAATCATAACTCCCCACTATATCCCCTTGGGTTAGTGAGGAGTAAAAAGAGTTTGTTAAATATTTTTTTATTTAAATATTTCATTATGAAAACTTGATACATATTTATTCGATGCTATTTTATGAAAGTGATACGCCTTTATACCAATTTAAAAATAAAAATTTAAATAATAATTATCTTCAAATTGGGGTCACATTGAAATATTTGACAGTAAAAAAAAATTAAAAGAACTATTCAGATATCATTCAAAATCTATCGGGGTCTATGTGAGTATTAGATATTAAAATTTGCAAAATTTGAAAAGAAGCGAATGAGTACTTTAGTCTATAAACGATAAAGAAAAATAAACACGCCGTACATAGCACACACACACACACATACATTGTGATGATTCTTTCAGAATACAATCTCAGCATAATACTAGTTGATAATCTGCAATTAAAAAATCCTTAAAAATTGCGAAATCATAACTCCCCACTGTATCCTCTTGGGTTAGTGAGGAGTAAAAACGATAAATCACTTGATTTTTATCAAAATTGAAAAATAAAATCACACGTTATAATCACAATAATTCACACACTTCGAATCAGATGACTTCGATTGACAAATTGATAAATGAATTATATTTTAGTTTGGTACGAATTTCAACACAACATTTTAGCTGTCATTTGACCACAGATAAACAATACATGAATAGATAATTAGTTGATGTACACAAACAAGTGTCACGTTATCAATTGTATGAATAACATTGAAAGATATTAAATATCATATTATTATACTCGTCAAACCAGTTCTTCAATACCGGACATACACTTGAGATGCTGTAAGAATGACTGAGTTGAGTATTTATTTAAAACAACTTTGACCCGGCAGCGAATTGATACAACACATCGGCGTTGGTAGGCGAGTTCTCACCAGAGGGGGTAACTGTACAATGACGTTTATTTTTTATTCATAAACAACGTTTATGAATAAAATAGATTGTATGTTCAGTTTTATTTTCGCGGAAGTAACTTTGTGCCGTCGTTATAATTTTTATTTTATAATATTTTATTTTATTTAGAGGACAATATACAGCATATAATAAATTATATAACATAAAGATGATTTGATTAATAAGAAAGCCAATTACAGGTTGTCACTGAAGTTATTGTAATATATTAAAATACATTAGGAATAGTTACATATTATGGTGAGATATTGTGTGAATGATGTGTGAAATTGCATATACACATAAATGTGTCAGTATATTAAGTGTTAAATTTGATTATGAGGATGAAATTTTAAGTTTGATATATTTGTTTAAATGTGGGGGCGCTAAGTAAGAATTTGTCGATCACTTGGAAATGCCTATTGTATGTATTACAGATTCTGTAGATTGTTGCATGTTGAGCATAGGTAGTTAGTGTGCTGAGTGGTTAGGTGGAAATGAGGAGTGTGTCTAGTTCTACGGGTAGGGATGTTTTGAAACATAATATATATAATTTAAGAGAGCAGGAGAATCAATTTTATTATTAATAATATTGTGGAGAAGAATCATATCAGATACAGTACGTCTCGAGTCTCGTTTTCGAGTGAATCAATGCAATGGTAAATCCTTTCCTCAAGATACGACGGGAAATCAAGTTATTATAATATGAATAATAACTTAGTATACACCACTTATGAGAACAAATAACTGTCGACCGGTTTCGAGAACAATGTTCTCATCTTCAGGATGACTTACGTACTGAAACATTGCTCTCGAAACCCGTCGACAGTTATTTGTGCTCATAAGTGGTGTATACTAAGTTATTATTTATATTATTAAATAAAATTGTAAGTTTTTACTCTTCACTAACCCAAGGGGATTTAATGGGAAGTGATGATTTCGCAATTTTTAAGGGTATTTTTTATTGCAAATTATCAACTAGTATCATGCTGAGATTGTATTCTGAAAGTTTCGTCACAATGTATCTGTGTGTGTGTGCTATGTGCTATGTGCTGTGTGCTATATACGGCGTGTTTATTTTACTTTATCGATTATAGACTAAAGTACTCGTTCGATTCTTTTCAAATTTTACAAATATGTATATTTAATACTCGCTTAGACTCCATTAGATTTTGAAGGATATCTGAATAGTGCTTCTCAATTTTTTTAACTATCAAATATTTCAAAGTGACTCCAAGCTCAGGAAAATTAAAATTTGAAATTACCAGCTGATAAGGGCCTAGTCAGCCGAAACGGTCGTCCTATTATAAGCAAAATATACATGTAGAACCATAATCCTATTGTTAGATTCCCAGTAGGTTAGTTTTTTTTACCGAGATCTTGGTCATACCCCTGATGTTTATCATTTAAAAATATCTGAAGTAAATGACAGTCCACCAGTGTGAATCTTCCATTCACATTCGTCGATTGTTCTTTTTGCACTATGGTGCCGAGATTGCTGAACTAGAGGGCTCCACGAGCTGCTTTTCGTACTATGAATTTTTTCTTGGTGGCGGTGAAAGTAGCAAACACACTATGTACGTAGGTATATCACCTAGCAATGCGTCCTTCGAGGAATAATGACTAATAAGTAATTTCCATTGAAACTGAGTAAATTTTATTTCTCTCCAATATTATTGTATTGTTACAGGTAATATGCAAACCTTTCTACTGTAGGAATTTAGAAAGTATTGATACCAAATGTTTCTAATTATCACTATCCCTAGTTATGTTAGTGAGAAGTTATGAATTTGCATTTGTTTAGGATAGTATCATGCTGAGATTGTGTTTTGAAAGTTTCGTCACTTGTAATGTGTACCTACTACATATGTGATATGTGCTATGTATGGCGTGTTTATTTTACTTTACCGATTATAGACTAAAGTACTCATTCGATTATTTTCAAATTTTGCTAATTTGCAAATTTGTATATTTGTACTCGCTTGGATCCCATTAAATTTTGAAGAATATCTGAATAGCGCTTCTCAATTTTTTTAACTGTCAAATATTTCAAAGTGAATCCAAGCTCGTGAAACTTGAAGTTTGATATTTTAATTTTCAAATTGGTAAAAAAGCACATCACTTTCACAAAATGGCACAAAGAAACATAGTAAAATATTTAAATCAAAAATAAACAAAAAAATACTCTAAAAATGAAAATACTGCAATATTTATATACAAAATTTCCATTCTTGTGAAGTGATATGGTTGTGAAGAGTATAGCGTTGGTCACAACCCACTTGTTTTATTATTACTTAGTTTATTACAAAAGATTACTTAATAGTCAATTTCTCAAAAAGACTTACTTTGTATTCAGGTACCTATATGACAATAATTTTTTTTTTTTTTTTATTTATTTTATTTATGATCATATAAACATATACATTATTTTAATATAAGATAGCCGCCTCACTAGAATAAATCTGTTCTGAAGCAGCCACCTGTACATTTGTGAAATTATTACATTACATTAAAAAACAAAAGAATAAGAAAACTATAAAAATAAACATTAGGAATACTTACATAATTTTAAATTAAAAAATACAGTTTTAAAAGTGAAATAAATAAAAATAAACACAATATAAACAGACAACAAAAAACTATTAGTTAAGAAATTATTGTTGCAACGTTACTTTCATTTTGGGTTCTACCCACATCGAGTAGCCACTTGGTACCACGGGCTTTGAATTGAGTTAACCCTTTAAGGTCCGATGGCAATTTATTATAAATTCGAGGTGCAGTAAATACAAAAAATCTTTGCCCAAATTTAGTATTCATTTTTGGCACCAAGTAGTTACCCGATATTTTACCTCTTGTGTTATTCAAGATGGAGTATTTTTGAGGAGGTTTGTTTTTTAGAAATAGAATTAATATTGATCTGGTATAAAGCTGCCTCACATCCAATACTTTGAATTGCTTAAAAAGTTCTTCAGAACAATACCTAAAAGGCTTTTTGTTGATAACTCTTACCACAAATTTTTGTGATTTAATGGTCATAGCTTAATTCGTACATTCACAAAATTCCTTGTGTCCCTAATTGAGCAGGCATGAACAAAAGAAAACCTCATTCTTCTATCCTATTCAACATTCCTCGCGTCTTAAGTCGTTAAATTATGTTTTTTTAATACAAAAAAATATTTAATCGCCTTGATTTGACTCTTAGTAAAAAGTATGGCTTCAGTGCACAGGAGATTTTCATTTATTCGTTCGTTCGTACTTTAGTTCGTTAGTTCCTTCGTTCTTTCGTTCGTTCCTTCATTCGTTCTTTCCTTCGCTCGTTCGTTCATTCATCCTTTCGTTCGTTCCTTCGTTCATTCGTTCTTTCGTTCGTTCGTTTATTCGTTCGTTCGTTCTTTCCTTCGTACGTTCGTTCCTTTGCTCGTTCGTTCCTTCATTCATTCGTTCGTTCGTTCCTTAGTTCATTCTTTCATTCGTTTCTTCGTTTGTTCGTTCGTTCGTTTATTTATTAATATCATTACGGCATTATCCCACGATGTGGGATAACCAGCAACAGTCATGCGGTGTGCATGATATTAGAAAATAAACCACGACACACGCGTGCATCCCCCATACAGCAGTCATGTCTAACCCAAATAGGCAATATTTAAAATGGGTGAGTGAACCTCATCGCTGAACTGCCTACGTGAAAATGTATTTTGCCTCGTGAATTACCCGGCTCTTCACCCGACTAGAATAATGATAATTACTTTTCGAATGTTATTATCAAATGATTTTCAGACAAAACAAAGAGTCTCACGATAAGTAAGAACCCGTCAAGATGCAATATAGTCGTAGAAAATAACATAATAGAGCAAGTGATGGACTTTAAATACCTGGGAATAGACATCACTAGCAGCGGTAGTCTATACGACGAAACATTAAGACAAGTAAATAAAGCAGCCGCAATATCGGGATGTCCAAAAGAAAGTATATGGAGGAATAAACACATGAATATCGAAAGCAAAGTCCGGATATATAAAACCTGCGTAAGACCCATTGACACCTACGGTGTATAGACCAGAGAAGACACAACGAGAACAAAATCTCTTCTGAGAACATCAGAGATGAGGACGTTGATGTGTGACCGGAAACACTCTAAGAAACCGAATTCGAAATACTTGAATAAGAAAAAAGTATAGTACGGAAGACATCGTCAGATGGGGAAGACAGCGGAGGCGATATTGGAGCTCACATGTTAACAGAATGGATGAAAATAGACTCGCACGTATCGCTCTCCAGGAGAACTTACCTAAAAGAAGACCACCAGGAAGACCTCCAAAGAGATGGCGAGACAGCTGGCAGTCCACATCGCAGGAGACGGAATAGCGGTAGAAACAGATCTTCGGATCAATGAAAAAAAAGAAGATTTTTCGAATGGCTAGGCTCTTCTGCGCCCAGAAAAGGCTGCGTCCATGGAGCTCGTCAGAGCCTTAAATTAAAACCCTGCACCCAGTCCACCGTCTCTTACTTTGTCCCGTGGATGTCCTCCAGCTCAAAAAAAATACAAAAGAGTGAAATCACCAATTATAACCCGGTGCCTAACAATATAAGTAATGACATTAGATTTTTAGAGGTTTGTTTATTACTATGTTTTAAATATTAATTGATTATTTGAAGGTTTTACTAGGCGTGTTCAATAATTGATTTATGTATCTCAACAAACAACTCCCTCTAAGTATTAATTCATCTCAGATACAAAGAAATGTTCTGGGTCAACTGAATGAAAAAGATTACTTACTGAAATCCACAATTTTATTCACAAATAATAATCTTTGGTTTACTTAAGAGGCTATAGTAGGCTATACATTATATTTTGAAAATAATTTCCCCAGTACCCTCAAAAGATACGTCTTTGAAATAAAGAACAGTTTGTATATACATCTTCAATCTATTGTGTGATTTTTTGAATTTTGAATTTGTTTAATACTTTTCTTGTAAAATTAGTTTTAGTAAAACCCTTTTTTATTTTTTTATTGTAAGTAACTAAATAACTACAAGGCCTATGAAGTATATTTTTACTTTATTCGATAGAGAATATGAAAATCTACCGTCTGATTTTTTTATTATTATATTTCAATAACTCTTCTTGCTATTTAAAAAAAACCTCTAAATTTTACCATTTTTGCACGATAAAATGTTGTATATCACATATCAGGTGATATACAATATTTTCTCGTGTTTCATACATTGAAAGCTAATTTAGTGTACATTTTTGCGTACATCCGTATATCCAGGGTATACTAGAGCCTTAATTAATTTACAATAAGATTTCATAATTTCACACGGCTGATAAAATATCGATTGACGCGTACGTTGACATATCGAGAGAGCAATGGCGGGCGAAGGAAAAAACGACTATTTATATTTTTATGAATATTCTGGAATGTTCCATAGATGAGTGTTGCAGCAAATCACCACAGATTTTACAAATATATAATTATGAACTTGTACGATTTAATTGCAGACTCAATTATTGCTAAAATTAAAACTTCAAAGATGCAAGTGAAATCTATAAATAATTAGTTAAATCTATTATAATAGAGTTCGAATCCTGCCTCGGCCGATTTCTTTTACCTACAGCACAAACATTTATGCTTAGTTAAGGTAATCTAGGAAGATGTATATGTACCTACTTGTTTAACAAGGACATATTCATTTTTAAAAAAAGTCGGTTTAGTTACACCAATAATTACTCTAGAACGGCTGGACCAATAATTGTAATGATCTCTTATTTTGTGGATTCGTCTCCACCCCGTATAGCAGAATAATAATTAAAGCATCAGAATGATTAAAAAAAAATTATACAGATATTTAATTTTTAAATAAATTAAAACAATCAGCAATGCGAGCGTGAAAGTGTAGTTGAATTTTTACTATTGTTATTATATCGTTATAAACGTTTGAACTTAATCTTTTTTTTGTATTCATTATATAACGATAATTAAATATTGAATTCAGTTTAGCCAAAAGTTGACACGACATTCATCGACTGTTAGGGAGTACAAAGTACGCCGGGTCAGCTAGTAAAGCATAAAATATAAAATAATTATTATTTTTAACGAAAATGGAGATACCACCTGCGTACGCGATGTCATAGAAAATATATCTTGACATTAAAAATATAATCTCTTTATTGGTGAAATTTGATTTTTTGCAATAGTATATGTAAGTATTTAATTTATTCATAATAGACATATTATATACTAGCTTTACTTTCCCGCCGTTGATCAATAATGTAAATTAGTGAAGGAATAAGCAATCGTTTTTATAATATTGTTACACAAAATTTTTGCTAAATCTTACTATGAAAAGTGGTTTGAAATTTAATTGAGTTTAAGCGTTGTATAATGTTCAAGTGATGGCCACAACTCATAGTAATTTTGAATGATGGGAAATGGTTTAAGATTTGTTTAAACCAAAGTACTGAAAATATTCTAGTGTTGGTCACCACATCCCATTCGTTTTTATATCTTTTCGTCAAGTGTGCATATAGTTTATTATATTTTTGCACAATTAGACTGATAGACTTAAAACTAATCCAAAAGTCTAAATAAAAAAATAAGAAGAAATATAAGACTACAAAAAATAGTTTGTAAAAAATCAGACCCAATGGTCTACATAAATGATGAAATAGAAGAATTACACAATAGGAAATGGATTATATAAAAACCAAACCAAAAGTTCTTCATAAAAGAAGAAATATTTTATATAAAATTCACACAAAGTCTACATAAAATAAGAAAACAAAGAATTAGACTATAGGAAATAGTTTGTATAAAAACTCACCCAAGGTTAAACCAGCGACACACACAATAATATTAAAGTGTAGGTACCTATGGCCCGAGATATCAGTTGGCCCTTAAATCGTTGGATTTAGTAATCCAAGTTAAAAGTTTAGGGAAGATTAAATTTCATTCGCGTATTTCAGTGCAAAATGAAACGTCAGTTACGTAATCTTCAACTATAGATATATTTTACGTTTTCTATGGTTATTGTCTATAACGCATCTGTCAAATTCAAGTCAAATTGTAATAACCTTAAATGATACGTGACGCGAAGCTGTGACTAATATTATTTTATTGTTATAATAACACATTATTTTATTTGTTTCATTACACAGCATGTTACTTTTTCAATTTATTATACAGATCGATGTTTTTTTTAATTAAAATCAAACATTGTAGTGAAAAAATGTGATTGAAGAATATGTACTACGTACGTAGTACTTCAATGCAAAATGTATGTACATTTTACAGATAGATATGGAACTAAGTGATAATGGTAAAGTGTCTTATGTAGAAAATTTAAGAATACACATTATATATATAGAAACAGGATGGATCAATTTAAAAAGTGGGATGAAAAAACATCGCAAAAATAAAGTTGCGTGCCTGACGTTTCATTATGGCTGACAGTTTATTTCGTTTGTTGTCAGGCAATACAATATAATTATGTAAAAAAGAAAATAAATATTAAATACATGAACCACTTCTATATCAAGTCTTTTATTTTAACATCAAAAATAAATCATGATTATAATTATTATGCATAGTTATTTGTAGTATAAAATGAAATAAAACATTAAAGCGTGCGGCGATTAGTACGCCACCTGGCGAAAAAGACTAGAAACAATACTTAACTCAAGATTAAGACACGCAATCCGCCAGAAACGTTGAGTTAAATATTTGTGGTTTAGTGACGTATTTGAGGGAAGATTTGGTACTGAAATACGCAATATTTTTGTTAAACTTGAGTTAAACTCCTAAGGGCCGACTGAAATACTGGGCCTATATCACGCGCATGAAATGTTAACGTCAACCAACAGCTGACAGGTTGCGAGGCACCTACAGGACAGGTCCTTTCCCGGTCCGGTCCTCCTATAATATTACAACTTCGTCTGATCCAACTGTCGATTCGTTCATGAGAATTCAATTCTCTTAATGAATCGACATTATTAAGCCAAGGAAAATTTTGTATGGCGTAGTGGACTTGTTGCATGCTAATAACACCAACTAGAGGCCTCGCTGCATATATTTTCCCATACATGGATTTACTCAGAATTCGGAGTAGAACATTTTATGTGAGTTTTGTGTGTGTGTGTGTGTGTGTCCGTCCCCCACTTTTGATCCACTCAATTTACAGAGCCCAAATTTTCAGAATATATAATAAGTTATAGGCCTACAAAACTTTTATACTCAGAATTGTGAATTTTTGTTTCAGTCAGGGGTTACCAATTTTTGAAATTTCGGTTTATTTTTCCATATATCTCAGAAACCATAAAAGCTAGAACGCTAAAAATTGGTATAAATATAGACAAATACAAAATCTCAAATATTTTTTTTTTTAATTCCAGGGTTTCTCAAACATTTTTTATTAAGAAAAATATTATTTTTTATGATAAATTTGTGAGTTTAACTGCCTATATTTCCAAATTTTTTAAAAATATCGAAAAAAGCCGTGATTGTGATAGCACATCCCAATTTTTTTTAACAATTTTTATAAAAATTGAATTTAGTGACGACATTGCTTCATACAAATAATAAATAATTTGTATTCATGGGTTTATAGTTTGGTACTTATTCTTCAACTGTACATACTATCGTTATCGACAGTTGGATCTCATGTGTTACATGCAACTAGTGTTAAAAGATTGTCATAAAAAATATCCTCCACTGTGAATACCTTATTATGGGCGTCTTTTTACTTTTCACTACCCCAAGGGGATATTGTGGGAAGTTATGAATTTGCAATTTTTAAGATTATTTTTTTATTGCTGATTATTGACTAGTATCATGCTGAGATTTTGAGACTGTATTCTGATAGTTTCATCACAATGTATCAATATGTGTGTGTGTCAGTCTCGTTTTCTTAGACCCCATTAGATTTTAAAGGAATGAATTTTGAAATAATGGATTTAAATAAAACTCTTTGCTATATGTATGATATTGTTGTATTATTTATTGTCCGGGCCAAACAATATTCTCAATCCAAGGTATATATGAAGACACTCTGGTATTGATGGCTATACTTTTTGGAAATGCACATCCGACGCCAAAGCTCGTTATGCCAACTAAATGGTATACACACGGGTTGTTGTCATCGACAATCTGCAATGGTCCACCGCTATCACCCTGCAATTGAAGAATTACAAATCAATATTAATATTTTGTTTAGGGCAATACTGAACAAGGTTCAGATCACAACGATCACAGCCAAAGACGATACTCGAAAAAAGAAGGGGATTATGTTTTGTGATAATTTTAAGTATATAAAATTAAATATAAAAAAAAAAACTTCATGTGCATGCGGGGCAGAATTTGAAACACTCGATCGCGTGTTCTTTGAATGTCCGATGCACTACGAATATGACATCAATCCCAACTAAAAAGTCCCTCTTCCAGTAAACATGTCGCATCTCTTATCACTTAACTCTCTTACCTATTTATTCCGCAATATCTAAATTTATCTTAATCAATAGTTTTTTTTTTAACAGATTTTTAATTATCTCAATAGAGACGAAGTTGGAATATTTACTGTAGGAGAACGGGGAAATCAAGGCACCTACAGGGTTTACGACCTGTCATCGGCTGGTTTACGAGATCACTTTATGCGCTTGCGCAACGTTCACCAATTATGCCTTTTTAA
This sequence comes from Molanna angustata, assembly GCA_963576475.1. Lineage (NCBI taxonomy): Eukaryota > Metazoa > Arthropoda > Insecta > Trichoptera > Molannidae > Molanna > Molanna angustata. Next base: position 6,892,948 of record OY754983.1, on the reverse strand, counting down.
TGAGATCCGTATCAATTCAATTTTTGAAAGTTCAATGTTTGCGAATATGCAATAATAAAAATATTCGATTACTCACACATTGGTACAAGTAGGTAAATAAGACAAAAATGACCTTAAAGTCTGGCGCAATTCAGGGGTGACTTCTATTCGAAAAATGCATTGTCACCTAAGGTATAAGAATTGTTGCTCTCATTATTTACAAAAAACCAATTCTCTCAATAGATGGCATTACAACAAAAATAAATAAAAATAATAAGAATGTTGTTCATATTTTCACACATAGATGGCTGTAGTAAAAATCCTTATTTTCAGGCGAAAAGAATTTCAGAATTGCAATATATAGAACTTTCAAAAATTGAATTGATAGGGATCTCATTAAAAAGGCATAGGTAATTGGTGAACGTTGCGCAAGCGCATAAAGTGATCACGTAAACCAGCCGATGACAGGTCGTAAGCCCTGTAGGTGCCTTGATTTCCCGGTTCTCCTACAGTAAATATTCCAACTTCGTCTCTATTGAGATAATTAAAAATCTGTTAAAAAATATCTTTGACTCCCGACAAGGAAAAAAATCCAATGTTTGCGCATAATATGCAATAATAAAAATATTCGATTAATCAATAGTATTAATCTAAGTCTTATTACTCACTAATAGGTAGGTATATTATATTTTATTTTTTCTTCCTTCTTCTTCCTCTTTTTTAAATCTATGATCTGTTTTTACAGGTCCTGGGACGAGGATGTTCAGCAATCCCTCCATCTCTTTGATGGTCTTCCCGGTGGTCGGCGTCCCTCTGGTATTTCGCGCATTACGATCTTTGGCAGCCTTTTTGGATTCATCCTTTTAACATGATCTCTCCAGTATCGTCTTCTTTGCCTGCTCCACCTTACAATATCCTCCGCATTGCAGGTTCTGCGGATCTCCTCGTTGGGGATTCTGTCTCTGAGGGTTCTGCCCTAGATAGGTCTTAGTGTTTTCATCTCTATTGTTCTGAGTAGCTGTTTTGTTCTCACCGTGTCTGCCCTTGCTTCAACTCCATAAGTCATTATGAATCTGATGCAGGTTTTATATATTTGGACGTTACTCTCAACTAGCATATGTTTATTGGCCCAAACAGTGTCCCTCATGCATCCGGAGATAACTGCAGCTTTATTAGTCTGTTCTTTGACTTCTTTATAGAGATCATTACATCTAGATATCTCCACACCTAGGTATTTAAAAGTTGTAAACTTCCATTTGGCACAAATCACTCTTCTAAGGATGGGTTGACTAATATTAAAAAATATATATACTGTAAGGAGTATAAATACTCCTTACGACACTCAAATCACACGGCATTGGATTCGGTACAGATGGTGACCTTCGGTGCGCGCGCACCGACACTGTCGCCCCATCGGCAGAGATGAAAAGTACGGGTGCGTGCGCAACAATTCTATCTATATTCCCGTCGAAGGCCGTTCGAGCTGCGCGCGCCTCAGACGACCGTATCGCCATCGGCAGATATGAGAATTAGAGGTGCGCGCGCGGCGATTTTCGTCTTCTCTCCCATCGAAGGCCGTTCCGACCTGCGCGCGCACCGACAGTTTCGCCCCATCGGCAGATATGAGAATTAGAGGTGCGCGCGCGGCGATTTTCGTCTACTCTCCCGCCGTTCCGATCTATCGGCGCGCGCAAGTGACGCCGAGTTGATGTCTGGATTCCCGCCGGCTTTTTTTTCGGTTTTGACTTTGAAAGTATTTTGATCGGAGAAAAATAATATCGAATGTGGTGCGATAGAATAATTAATTGAAAATAAAGTAACGGATTAATTGAAAATAAAGTAACTTCAGATCGTTGACAACTTTTTATTCAAAATGTGGAGGTATTAGTAACTTAATTATCTTTCACAATTAAACAGTGGTTGAAAGAACTGTAAGCTAGCACAAAATATAAATTTATTATGGATCAAAAAGATACGTGTTCACACTACACTTGTTAGAATGATAACTCCAGTGATTAATAATCAAGTGTTGAGAGTGAAAAGTAAAATAACCATAGTCAGCTGTGTTGATCGGGTTTTGTAGGAAGTTTTAGTGTAGGATCGAACAGTGATTGCTCCGTGTGTGGCGCTTCATTTCCTTGGTCCAGAATATCCTGGAATGATTCTACTTTGATGGCTCCCCTCCGAGCCAATCGAACTGCTTGGCCTGTAGATAATATCGAAAGCTTCTTCTTGCCCGAGTTTAAGATCGACTGTGACACGCACAGCAAGCAATTCAAACATTTGGATGCTATCTCCAAGGGTGCATTTCGCAAAGTACACAAAGTACATCATGTTGAATCTAAGAAATTGCTTGCTCTGAGGATTCTGCTCGAGCTCAGATAGTATCCGAGAATTGTTTAAAGCAAGTAAGGGACGAGGTGCATATACAAGATGTCTGCGGTCGCCATCCTTCATCGTGAGCTGTTTCCTGAAATGGCAGACTGGAGGGAAGCTGTACATAGTCACTGAATTCATTTCCGGTGGTGAACTGTCCCATCTCTTGGACAAGTATTTAGTGCTTCTCGAAGAGTCGGTTCGATGCGACGCCGACAAACCCTTACAAGGCTCCAGGTACCGTCACACCCTTTTTGTTTATTTTTTTGTGGAGGTTCAAGATGACACACGCGGCATAAAATATTAATTAACTTATTTACGATATATCTCAAATTATTGATTACTAACAAAAATAAATTGTATTGACCTTTCGTTGTAGTCATGTATGTAATTGTATCTATGTATAAATTGTATTGAAATTGTATTGGCGGCGTGACAACCCATTCAAGTGACCGAGAAATATATTTTGCTAAACCTTAATGTATATATATTATTCAACTACCTTAACTTGCAACGAAGACATCCCCTGACGGTGAGAGCGTAGCTCGAACCTGAGCAGCCGGCAAAGAAGGGCCAACAATTGGACCATCACACATGGCGCCCAAGCGTGTGGACTCGTTTTAACTGCCTCGTTGCAAGTTACTGGTAGATTTTCCATTTTTTTCTCGTACTTTTTGGTTGAATTTAGTACAAAAATAATTGTCAACTCTAAAAATGAGTGCATCTTCAGCGTGTTCGGTTATCCCCAATGTCAACTCGTCAAGTGCCGCTACGCTAAAGCATGCGTTGACAGCGCGCGGCGTAGTTCCCAAGCGCGCTCTATCAACGCTTCGGAGGCAGGCCAACGACTACAATAAAAACCTGGGCCCTGAACTTCCTGAAGTCGCGCCCGTGGTCAGAGCTCAGGCCTCTAGGGACCTCACCCTAGTGATGCAAGCAATACAGACTGATGGCTCGCTTTTATCTCCACAATTACTCCCAACACCACCTACAAGTTCCTTACTACGTCGGAGGAGCCGATCCCTCCCGCACATCAACACGAACTATAGCACCTGGCCGGTACCAACGTTTGACGGTTCCGGCGACGCCAGAGAATTCCTTAAAAGGTTAGAGGAGGTGGCCCGCTCCAGACGAGTAAGAGTGGAAGAGCTAACGTTCGCCCTCCCAGAGTTTCTTCAAGGTAGAGCTCTGGCGTTCTATCGGTTGAAATTTTCCGAGGACGTCTCGTGGCTGGAATTAAAAAAGTCCATTCTTTCCCGCTTTGAAGCACCAAACTTCATGGAGGAGAGGAAATTGGCGATTTGGAGTTCTGCGCAGAAGCCCCAAGAACCGGCCATAGATTTTATATCTCGCATCCAGGAGTTGAACGCGGGGCTGGACGTTCCACTCCCAGAGGCAGATATTATCAGTGTGGCGAAGAGGGGATTACTTCCAGATTACCATTCCCTGCTGGCTGCGGCTGATCCAACATCTGTAATGGCCATTGAAAGGCTGGTCGCCTCCTTCGACCAACTAAGGAAGCCAGTCTGCCCTCAACCACTTGCTCGCGGACCTACCGTCACCTCAGTCGCCTTTCCCCCTGCCAAACGTTGCTTCTCCTGCCAACAGGAGGGACACTTTGCCAGGGAGTGCCCTCGCCGACCTATAAGGGACAACCCTCGCTTCACCCCTCGTCCTGAAGGACAAAACGCCCAGAGGAACCCTCCTTACACCTCGAAATTTTCTCGTCCCCCACCCAAAACCTCTCGCACGACAAAAAACGCCCAATGAGCCAGTCCCCCGAACACCGTAAGGAGTGGGAGGATTGGCTAAAAACGGTTCAATGCTTCCATAATATATACAACATGAACGCCTTATCCATCCGTAACGACCCCTACAGCCGCCCGTTTTTGTCTTGCCGAATTCGTGGCATCCATTTTCGAGCCTTACTGGACACAGGAGCTGCCACAAACGTGTTGGGAGGTTCCTTGTCATCGAGCCTCGAGAACTTTAAATTAGATTTCTGCCCCACCGGAGGAGTGGTTTATACAGCTGATGCGACCCCCCATACAATCACCGGGACTATTACTCTTCCACTCTCCTTCGAGAACCGAACCTTGACGGTACCTTTTCGTACAGTACCATCCTTGGAGGACTCGATAATATTGGGTGCCCAATTCCTGCGTGACTCAGGCTTGGCCCCCCGACTTTTCCCCGATGTGGACGTGAATATTAAGATAAATAAAGAACATGTCGTCATATCGGTCCTCCAGACCCCCCCCCCAAGTGCCTTGTATCGTACGACCACCTCTCTGCTACGCAGAAGGGTGGAATAGAAAACATTCGCAGTAGATTCGAAGAGATTTCCTTTGAAAAGAAAGGACTAGGACGAACCACCCTGGTGTCCCATGTGATTGATACGAACGACCACCCACCCATTAAACAACGTACGTATCCTATATCCCACGCGCGCCGTCAGCAGATCATTTCGGAACTCGATAAAATGATAGAACTCGGTGTAGTCGAGCCTAGCCGCAGTCCTTGGCTGAACAACTGTTTTCTCGTTCCTAAGTCAGACGGTGCGGCACGTTTCGTATTGGACCCTCGTCGACTGAACGAAGTAACTACGGTAGACTCATATCGTATCCCCAATATTCTACGAATTTTTGACGATCTAAAAGACATCAAGTTTCTCACTGCGCTGGACCTGAGCCATGGGTATTGGCAGTTGCCCTTATCGCCAGAGAGCAGACCTAAGACCGCCTTTTTTGTTCCTGGACGAGGCCTCTTCCAATATACAGTTTGCCCCATGGGAGCTAAAAACAGTGGTATGGCGATGCAACGATTGGTGGATGAACTCTTTTGTGACGTCCAAGATCAGGTATATTGTTACCTCGATGATATCCTGATCTGTAGTTCAGATTTCGAATCCCACCTCCAGACCCTTAACATTGTTCTTGACCGTCTTCGTGGAGCAAACCTCACCATTAAACTTGCAAAATCGGAATTTTGCAAGGCCTCCCTGAAATACCTCGGACACATTATCGATTCAGAAGGAATCCGCACCGACCCAGAAAAAGTAAGAGTCATGTTATCCTACCCCAGACCTAAAAACCCGAAACAGGTCCGTGGATTCCTAGGAATGTGTTCTTATTACCGCAGGTTCATAAACAACTTTTCCCGTATAGCCGCTCCTTTGTGCGCACTCACTAGCTCGAAAATTAAATCCAAAGAATTTTCTTGGACGCCTGAGGCAGAGCAGTCCTTTTGTGCTCTAAAGGAAGCCATGACCACCGCTCCGGTTTTAAAAACACCCGACTACACTGTTCCCTTTTCGTTAACTTGTGATGCCAGTGCCATAAGCGTTGGCAGCTATCTCTCCCAAAATATGCCTGATGGGTCCGAACATGTAATCGCCTATTTTTCTCGGAAATTATCTCCCCAGGAACGATCTTACTCGGTGACAGAACGTGAATTACTGGCCATATTAAATTCTGTCGAACACTTCAGACCGTACCTGGACGGAACTTCGTTCACCGTATACTCTGACCACGGATCCCTGAAGTACCTGACAAGCATGGAATCTCCATCAGGCCGATTGATGCGGTGGAGCTGCCGCCTGTCCCAGTACGATTTTCAAATTGTCTACAAGAAGGGCAAAGAGAATAACTTAGCCGATGGGCTCAGTCGAATTGAATTGGACAATCTCAGTCTAGTGGAACCCTTTGATGGTTCTACAGACCCTTGGTATAGTAAAATAAAGAAGAGTACAATGACTGATCCGGCGTCAGTTCCTGGATTTATGTACAAGGATAATCACTTGTACCGTTATTCAAATTCAAAGCACGACCCTCTTACTGGTAACGACCGCTGCTGGAAAGTAGTAGTTCCTTCTGACCATGTCAACCCCTTAATCCAGACGACTCATGAATTCCTGTGCCACGTTGGAGCCCATAAGACCTTTGAATTCCTCTCCAGAACTTATTACTGGCGAGGCATGTCTCAATCCATCCGTCAATTTCTTTCACACTGTGACATTTGCAAGGCGTATAAACCGAACCGCCAACCACCCTTAGGACTCATGACCGTCCCCAAAAAAGTTAATCGGCCGATGCAATCTCTCTCAGCCGACCTAATTGGTCCATTGCCACTCTCCAAACGTCGAAACATGTACATTCTCTCCGTCGTGGACGTGTTTTCAAAATTTGTCTGGGCTTTCCCCATGCGCCACGCCAATTCTAAAACGATTATTAGACTGATCGAAGAAAACATTTTCCTACCTTATTCTATTCCGCGAACAATGATCCTGGACAACGGAAAACAGTTTGTCAGCAAGGAATTCAAAACGTTCCTCGAAAACTACGGTATAAAGGATCTGTTCTACAATGCCCTGTACCATCCCCAAAATAATGTCGTTGAAAGGTACAACGCATCTATCGTCACTGCCCTGTCTATCTCTGTGCAAGATGACCAGAGAGGCTGGTGTGGCCACCTTCCCAAAATTTGCTCCGTATTAAATAACACCGTTAACGCAACCACAGACCACTCACCCTTTTACCTAATGCATGGATTCCACCCCCACCCGCATGCTTCAATGCATGATGTAGAGAACGACCCACATGACCCTCACCACAACTCCCCGAGTTATATCAAATCACTTGAGAACCTTGAAACATTATACGACCGAGTAACTTCTCACCTATTAACAGCATTCCAAAAGAATGCTAGTCGTTACAACTTAAGGAGGAAGAATTGTGTGCTATCCGTGGGTCAAACAGTCTGGAGAAGGAATTTCGTTCTGTCTGATGGAGCCAAGGGCTTTACTTCCAAACTCGCCCCTAAGTTTGTCAAGAATGTGGTACTTCAGTGTGTGTCCGACAAGGTCTACTTACTGGGTAACATGCAAGGTAAACCTTGCGGTCGGTACCACATTAAAGACATAGTCAAAGTCGATTAGACGGAAATCACATGTTTTGAACATCGTCGAATTCTTCAAAAGTCTACCTCTGAAAACCGCCTGCAGATTGGGGCCTAAAGAATACCTCTGCCATTTTGTAGTTTTGAATGCGGCGTAAAAGGCCCCGGATCAATCTACATTTTCGGCACCCAATAGGCCGGGTTTAGTAGAATAGGTCTCTCTTGTTATTGTGTTGCGAGCGGAGTAAAAACCTCCGAACAACCTCTTATCCCACTCTCTCATGTGATTCACCTTAATATCTTACCTCTCATCTTTCCCATCCCTTGGACACATATTCGCTAGTCATACTTGAATGTGTTGGTCGCAAGGTTGAATAAAACTGTCCCTTATTCTGTCTGTCCACCTTCCATGTTGCCTTACATAGGTCATCACGTTCTTAGGCTTAAGTTACGTTAGTTTTAAGATTTTGTCTACGTCTGATTCAAGCAATTGTGAACCATGTACTTGTAATATTTTTTTACCGTCTTACTGTTGATGTCGAAATCCTTACCAGATGGACGTGTATCTATTATTCTAATTTTGTTTTGTATATGTATATTCGGTCAATATCCGATTACTGTTAATTTTGATGGTGCTCTCACTCTCCCCGTCTAATATTTCCTTATACGACCGAAGGTATAGGATGAAATTCTCGGGTTCTTGTTTTCCCTTAAATTAAAACAAGTGGCGCCTATTTACTAAATTATTGTGTTTCATGGTCGACAAATACGGGCCGGTGTGTATCACCGTTGTCGACTCGGTTATCCCATCCCCCCCAGTACTTCTTGATTTTCTTACTTGTTTGGACTCGTTATTCGTGTATAAATGTATCTTTCCGTGACGAATGATGTATGTTTCATGGTATGACAGATGTTGAGCGAAAGATGAGCCTTGTTTCTGACGAATGTGAGTTGAGTGTGTTTGTGACGAGTCTAGACACTCTGTGACTGTAGTTGATGTTCTTCTTCTTATGATTATTCAGAGTACCCTTGACTGAGCAGTGATCATGTCATATTGTCAGTGGCAATAATTGTTGTTGTCACCCTTGAGAAAGCATTGTGGAAGAATGATGAGATCTTGGCTGATCACCAGAGATCTGAAGTAGGAGTTGCAGTCTAGCCGATGGCTGGGCGAGTATGATCTGACGAGATCATGGATTGTGGAAAATTGTCTCTGAGGACGGAAAAGTGACTAACTTCCTCCGGAGGAGAAATTGTTCTATCGGTGGTTAAGTCCGCACTTTGAGGTGTAAGTGATTCTACTTACTGGAAACCTCTAGGACGCTCATGGACTACACCGTTTGTTGGGTGATTGCCGATTCTGCTTGTATAATCACTCATCTGCGGTCTAAGTGAGATATTGAGAATGGGCATCCAAGTGGATTCCGTCTGCCTATTTGGGCAAAGTATATACTGTGTGTTTGTCAACTGTATTCCACCTTTGAGTTAATGAGTTCCAGTTGTCTGCACACGTGTTCCCGTCTAATATTGTTTGAAGGATGTGTCAACTTTGCACTTTTAAGTCCTCCTTACATTCCTATTATGTTATTCTAAGTTACGTTAAACATTTTTATACTCGTTTCCACGGTTGCTTGAATCACCGCGTCTATTTTATCACTGTTTTATTTTATACTATCTTATCGTACGACTATTTGATGATCCCTAAACCGTTCATTTAAATTAAGCCCGTACCGTTGATGGTGCTTTATATTTTGTCATTATTTGTATAAATTTGTTACTGCAGAATGGATTGTCACACCGCAACCAATGTTAATTGGAATATAAGAATTAATTATTAAGTATATATTATGTTGCTAGTATATAAGTTGATAGTTTCGTACGTAGTTTGTAAGTGTCATACTTGAACCAAAAAATATGTATTCCCTCCGTGTAAAGTTAAATATTCCGACAGCAAGAAATTTAAACCACTGGTTTTTCTAATCAGTGTCAGTGAAGTGGGGAAAAAGCACTGCCATTTGTTAAAGGGTTTTTCCCACCCAACATCAAGAAACATAGCTTCAGTGAACCATCATTTTTTTCTGTTAATATGTTTCCTTGACGATGAGAAGGGTTGATCAAACATGCTGATAATTTTTATGGTAAATCTTGTCCATCGTCCTGTCATCGTGTGTCATCAACTACTAAGAACCGAAAGAGAGAGCCTTGGGGGAATTTTAGTAGTGAGCAGCGACCGCGATCCCTGGATGTTATTACGATTGACGACCTCATCGTCCGAATTGCTAGACGCTAACCGACGTTAACACTTTTTTTTTTTTTTTTTTTTCCCAAGATAAGATGGTGTGTAAGGAGTATAAATACTCCTTACGACACTCAAATCACACGGCATTGGATTCGGTACAGATGGTGACCTTCGGTGCGCGCGCACCGACACTGTCGCCCCATCGGCAGAGATGAAAAGTACGGGTGCGTGCGCAACAATTCTATCTATATTCCCGTCGAAGGCCGTTCGAGCTGCGCGCGCCTCAGACGACCGTATCGCCATCGGCAGATATGAGAATTAGAGGTGCGCGCGCGGCGATTTTCGTCTTCTCTCCCATCGAAGGCCGTTCCGACCTGCGCGCGCACCGACAGTTTCGCCCCATCGGCAGATATGAGAATTAGAGGTGCGCGCGCGGCGATTTTCGTCTACTCTCCCGCCGTTCCGATCTATCGGCGCGCGCAAGTGACGCCGAGTTGATGTCTGGATTCCCGCCGGCTTTTTTTTCGGTTTTGACTTTGAAAGTATTTTGATCGGAGAAAAATAATATCGAATGTGGTGCGATAGAATAATTAATTGAAAATAAAGTAACGGATTAATTGAAAATAAAGTAACTTCAGATCGTTGACAACTTTTTATTCAAAATGTGGAGGTATTAGTAACTTAATTATCTTTCACAATTAAACAGTGGTTGAAAGAACTGTAAGCTAGCACAAAATATAAATTTATTATGGATCAAAAAGATACGTGTTCACACTACACTTGTTAGAATGATAACTCCAGTGATTAATAATCAAGTGTTGAGAGTGAAAAGTAAAATAACCATAGTCAGCTGTGTTGATCGGGTTTTGTAGGAAGTTTTAGTGTAGGATCGAACAGTGATTGCTCCGTGTGTGGCGCTTCATTTCCTTGGTCCAGAATATCCTGGAATGATTCTACTTTGATGGCTCCCCTCCGAGCCAATCGAACTGCTTGGCCTGTAGCTAATATCGAAAGCTTCTTCTTGCCCGAGTTTAAGATCGACTGTGACACGCACAGCAAGCAATTCAAACATTTGGATGCTATCTCCAAGGGTGCATTTCGCAAAGTACACAAAGTACATCATGTTGAATCTAAGAAATTGCTTGCTCTGAGGATTCTGCTCGAGCTCAGATAGTATCCGAGAATTGTTTAAAGCAAGTAAGGGACGAGGTGCATATACAAGAGGTCTGCGGTCGCCATCCTTCATCGTGAGCTGTTTCCTGAAATGGCAGACTGGAGGGAAGCTGTACATAGTCACTGAATTCATTTCCGGTGGTGAACTGTCCCATCTCTTGGACAAGTATTTAGTGCTTCTCGAAGAGTCGGTTCGATGCGACGCCGACAAACCCTTACAAGGCTCCAGGTACCGTCACACCCTTTTTGTTTATTTTTTTTGTGGAGGTTCAAGATGACACACGCGGCATAAAATATTAATTAACTTATTTACGATATATCTCAAATTATTGATTACTAACAAAAATAAATTGTATTGACCTTTCGTTGTAGTCATGTATGTAATTGTATCTATGTATAAATTGTATTGAAATTGTATTGGCGGCGTGACAACCCATTCAAGTGACCGAGAAATATATTTTGCTAAACCTTAATGTATATATATTATTCAACTACCTTAACTTGCAACGAAGACATCCCCTGACGGTGAGAGCGTAGCTCGAACCTGAGCAGCCGGCAAAGAAGGGCCAACAATTGGACCATCACAATACGCAAACCTTGGATTTTTTTCCCTGTCGGGGGACAATGATAAATATGTAAATGGTTATATTACAAGGCCATAAAAAGAAGAAGAACATGCATAAAAAAACTCACGTCCAATTAATAACCTCCTCCGTCTTCAGAAGTCGGTTAGTAATAAGAAACCCAAAGCATTCCAAAATTAATGATGAACAAATTAATATACCTAAATATTTTTCCACAAAATTCAATTATAATGAAAGAAAGTTTTCTCCTTGAGAGGGTGACTACCTCAATGATGACTGGAATAATTAAAAGACGCAATCATAAGATCTGCAGAGTCTAGCGTTGGTAATCAGCCCAAACCAAATAGAAATCCGTGGTTCGATGAGGAATGGATGAGAAGCATAGAACATAAGAACTCACTCAGGAAACAATATATTGATGTCGGGACCAGAGCCAAGCGACAAGCATACGAACAGGCCAGAAGAGAATCAAACAGATTGTTAAAGAAAAAGAAGAGAAAATTTCTCAATAACATACTTCTGAAGATGGAACAAGACTTCGCCGAAAACAGGTCTCGAGAAGCATACAATGGTATAAACTTCTTCAACACTTTGAAGAAATCTTTGACCAGTTGCTAAATCCAAACAGAGATGTTAGAGAGAATGCCATCTATATCCCCCAGGAGTCAGGTAATGAAGATCAGATATCGGTCGCACCACCAACGATTGTCGAAATAACGGCAGCTTTAAAAATACTTAAAAATTATAAGGCACCAGGGATAGATAATATACCAGCAGAGCTGTTTAAATATGGAAATGCACACTTAATAACCTTATTGTGCAACTTGATATCAAAAATGTGGACCCTAGAAAAGATCCCAGAAGAATGACAAACAAGCATTATATGCCCTATTTACAAGAAAGGTGACAGGTTAAAGTGCGAAAACTTTAGGGGGAAATCACTATTATGTACTGCCTACAAACAACTCATCATAATATTTAAAAGAAGACTTGAGCCATATGCTGAGAACATTCTGGGGAAATATCAGGCAGGCTTTAAAGCGGGTAGATCCACAACGGACTAACTATTCACTGTCCGTCAAATTTTGCCAAAATGTTGAGAGTTCGATATAAGTTACCTATAAGCTACCAGTTGTTTATTGACTTCAAGTAAGCATGCGACTCAATAGATAGAGAAAAATTGTATGATATCCTCTTACAATTCCAAATTCCACCTAAATTAGTTAGACTCGTGAAAATGACAATGACCAACTCACAATGTAGAGTTAAGGTGCAGGGTGATTTAACAGAGACTTTTGCAATCACACAGGGATTGAAGCAAGGAGATAGTCTGGCTCTTACTCTTTTCAACCTCGCCCTGGAATACGTTATCCGCAGAACACCAGTTGACAATGGCTCTAATATATGTTTCAAAAGCAGTCAGATAGTGGGATATGCGGATGACCTAAGTATACTTGGAAGAACCCAAACAGCTATTAAGGAAGTTCTCGACCCCGTGGTATCTGCAGCACATGAGGTGGGCTAAAAGATTAATAACGAAAAGACAAAGTTTATGATACAAAGCCGAAACGCACCTAATAGAACAAGATGAAACGTGCAGCTAGCAGAGAATCACACATTCGAATCAGTCAACCAATTCACATACTTGGGATCTCATCTCACGGAATGCAATGAGGAAGCGGAGGAAATAAAGAAAATAATCTCAGCAGGTAACAGGACATATTTCTCCTTGGTGCCAGTGTTTAAGTCTCGAAACGTCCATAGGAAAACCAAAATTATCCTATACAAGATAATTATAAGGACTGTGGTTACATATGGGTGCGAGACGTTGACACTTACAATAAAATCTGCTGAAGCTTTGGATATATTTGAGAGGAAAGTTCTCCGCCATATGTGGACCAGTGAAGGATGGGGAAGAGTGGCGTATAAGGCAAAACGATGAACTGTCCAGAATATATGAAACACCCAGTATCTCAACATATATAAGCATATCGAGATTGAGATGGGCTGGACATGTTCAGAGAATTCCAAATATGCGAATTCCCAAGAGAATTATGACTGATCATCCAGGAGGAAAAAGGAAGATAGGAAGACCCAGGTTGCGATGGCAGGACGAGGTGAGGAGGATATATTCTTGTAGGAAAATAATAAGCATACCCCGATTTTAGACATTTATCTTAAATTTCTAAAAAAACTATAAGGTATATAGAGCATTATATTTTTTTATAAATTAAAGAAGATCAAAATATCTGGAAAAATACGATGTAACGTTGCATTAATGCATCAGGTTTAGTTAATAAACCAAAAAAAACTTTTATTTCGCAATGGCGCTGAATGGAAAATAAATGTTTTTTACGTTTATTTACTAAACCTGAAGCATTAATGCAACGTCACATCATATTTTTCTAGATATTTTCGTCTTCTTTAATTTAAAAAAAAATGTTGAACTACGCCTTATATTTTATTAAAAATATAAGATAAACGTTGAAAATCGGGGTATGCCATTATTTTTCTACAAGAATTTATACAGAACATTATCATAAAGTAAAGATATATTTTTCTTTATTAATACCCAAACTAAACTATCTCGATTATTTTTTTCAAAACGATTTGATAAGAAATAATGATGGTATATCAAATTGAAAAATAAGTACGTTGGCAGACGTCTTCTTCCAAACTTTGGGCAAATCTTATAAAGAACTTTCTCCCGTGAAATCTCCAGGATACACAATAATTGTTGATTCCTTTAACCATCAGCAAAGGGCCTCTTTATTATGCAAACTTTGTACTAACCTGACAAGAGTCTCTTCCCCCCATCGCCACTCCAATGCACAATTGCTCATCCCTTACACCATCGGGAAGGGATTTCGCGTACTGTGGGTTTCTTTTACACATCCGTTGTTCAATAATCGGGATAGTCACCTTTTGTAGAACATAAGATAACTGGCCACCTGTTTATTAAATTTGAAAAAAAAGATGATTATTTTTAATATTGTTTATTCTGTATGGCTTTTTGGAGATCTTTAACAATCACCAAACAACATGTTGTCACATTCTGGAGACTTACGTCACTGTCTCATAATGAAATGAAAACTGTAAACATAGTGGAAAACTGTGTCAATATTTATTTTTTATTTTCTTTATTCAAAAACATAATATCCATAATAATATACAATAATACCTGGTTTATATACATTAATTAATTTACAATATCACCTCCCTCTTAAAGCTATAACTTGTGTAGAGGGAGGATGTGTGTATCTATCTGAAAATGAAAAACAATAACAATAAAGAATGAAATTAAACTAAAACCAAACAAAAAAGAGAAGAGTAATAATACTAAAACTAAATGAAAACAAAAACAACACAAGTCACGAACAAACACATATATTATCTACATATGTCAACTAAATCCTTGCAACCCCGTGAAGTATTTTTTTACAGCCATCATCATCTTCCTATGGGTTACAATTTGACGTATTTCAAGTGGAAGTTCATTGAAAAAATTTTCTCCCAAAAAAGAATAATGATGCTGTGCAAATGTCGAATTTCGCCTATCTATTAAATAAACAAATTTATTTCTTAACCTATTTTCAACAACAAAGTTATGATATTCAGGTTCTCTTAATATTTGCAATATGGCATATTTCTTAAATAAATCTGTGAATCTAGGTACTTTAAAGGAGTTGAAAACATGGTCTGTGGGGAAGTCTCGAGGCTTTTTTAGAATTATCTTTATGATTAGTTTTTGCGCAATATCTACACACTTAAGGCTGCTATTATAAGCCGTATATATGTACGCCCTTAATAAGGTATTTACAATAATTAAAGACAAGATAAATAATAACAATGTAGGCACAACAAAACAACAATAAGTTTAAATACATCAATAACACAAATAATAAAAAAAGTAGTAAAAGAAAGGACAATATAAGGCAACATAATACAATATTATACTAGTTGCATGTAACACATGAGATCCAACTGTCGATAGCGATAGTATGTATAGTTGAAGAATAAGAATCAAACCCATAAATCCAAATTATTGAAAATTTAAACACATGTTGGTATGTATGTCAAGATAGGACAGTATGGAGGTCAGTCTTCTTTTCCTACTCGGAATATGAATACAGCATGATGGTTCTGTATGTATGTTTGGATATTAAGTAGGTACATATCAAACTATTAAGTCTTCTTACATATTGTGTATAAGCGACTGCCATACAAATTGTATGAAACATTGTCGTCACTAAATTCAATTTTTATAAAAATTGTTGAAAAAATATTGTAATGTGCTGATACAATTTTAATATTTTTTATAGAAAATTAAATTTTCTAGTTGGGGTGTTTCGGCTTTTTTCGATATTTAAAAAAAAATTGGAAATATAGTCAGTTAAACTCATAAATTTATCATAAAAAAAATATTTTTCTTAATAAAAAATGTTTTAGAAACCCTGGAATTTAAAAAAAAAAGTATTTTGAGATTTTGTATTTGTCTATATTTATACCAATTTTCAGCGTTCTAGCTTTTACGGTTCAAAAGTTATAAGGGGGGGACAGACAGACACACAGACACACACACACACACACACACACAAAACTCACATAAAATGTTCTACACCGAATTCTGAGTAAATCCATGTATGGGAACATATATGCTGCGAGGCCTCTAGTTCGTGTTATTAGCATGCAAAAAGTCCACTACACCATACAAAATTTTCCTTCGTACACGCATCTTGGCTTAATAATGTCGATTCATTCAGAGAATTGAATTCTTATGAACGAATCGACAGTTGGAAAAGAAAATAGAGATAAATGATAAAAAAGCAAGCATAACAAAAAACTATACAAAAAAGAAGAAGAAAAAAAATAAACCGTGTTACAGATTATATTTATAAACCAGAAAATAAACAAACCAGAATTCAATAAATATAATTTGCGCTAAGCATCCTTTTGAAACCATCTACATATAGTGTGTACATTCAACAGCACTATATTGGTTTCCAAGGCGGTGCAATTTATGCATTGGTGAGTAATGAAATTACTTCGAAGGTTCTCTATATGAAAGGGTGCAATTTGACATGAAGCAAACCTTGTAGGTACTCTAAATTTAATCATTTCAATTAGGTTAGGGGTGTCCAATATACCCTGGATTATTTTAAATAAACAAATTAAATCACAAATCGATCTTCTGTTTGATAGTTTCGATGAATTTAGAACGCTCATTAGAAAATCATAATTTAATATTTCTAAAGGAATGAATAATTTGTAATTTACAAATCTTAAATATTTATATTGAACCCTTTCAACCCTCAATGAGTGCACATTATAAAACGGTGACCATATAGTTGAATTATATTCAAGATTAATTATAGTAGGATTTAGAATTTATAAAGCGCCTTTTGGTGATAAAAAATCACCCAAAGGGGTTTTTTAGCTTATTTGTTGGCTCTACGGAACAAAGCAGTCTTAAGAAATCTACCGAAGGTGTCAATGCTCTGAGCTCCACGTATGTCAAGAGGCAATTTATTCTACTTTAGAGGCCCGTTCACACTGATACCGCGATCATTATAATCCGCCTTAATGACTCTGTCCAATTATTTTAAAGAGTTGGTATTCTGTTATCCAGATGATCTCAATGTAAGCTGTCTTCCTGATGGAACATTCTTTTGGCACATTTCTTGAATGTAGTGTGGAGCCAAGTCGTTCAGAGCCTTAAAAACCATCAGGCATACCTATAGTTTACTCGTCAGGACATTACAACCAGTGTAGTTCGTTAAGAAGAGGTTATTTGTGTTATCTCCATATATCAACCTCGCAGTTGCGTTGAAAATTTTTTGTAATATCTCAAGCTGAAAGCGAGTTTGACGAAGTTATATTAGGACTCAAATTATTCCAGAGTCTTGCTGAACGTACTTTAAACGTTAAAAGGAAGAGCTGAAAAATTCAGTGTTGTGAATGGGGATAGTTAATGTAGTACGTTCAGCAGATCGAAGTGACAGGCCGTGATTAGATAAATAGGTGAATTTGGTTTTAAGGTACTGCGGTGAATATTAGGATTAAAGAGCGTATTTTTATAGAAATGACAAAATATGTATATTTCGCCTTAGTCGTTGTTTTTATTCAATATAATATAATGAAAAAACCATCGGAGATGCCAGAAATGAGAAGACAGGTACATTTTTTTCATTTTCCATTAAATTTTTCGAGCCAAATAATTGCATTTGCTGATGGTTTCAACATAATTGCAAAGCCACCTAAAATTTTTAGGGTCGTATTACAAGAGTTATTTGAGAAAAATGTAAGAAAAGGGTAAGGTAAGGGTACTGCGAGAATACTGCTTACGGGACCTTAACTTTTTCTTACATTATTCTTAAATAATTCCCATAATACGACCCTTAAACGAAATATATGATTGTATGTAGATAAAATTTCCAACCAAATAAGATCCCATGAATACTTGTAGGTAAGTGCTGGTAATCAAATCATTAAAACTGTAGGTTCGTTCAAGTACTTAGGACCAATAGAAACCAGTAGCAAGTGTCGAGATAAAAAGAAAAATAGCCATGGCAAATAAATGCCATTTCACCGACTGTATTCACCGACATCTCAAGTCTCGCTTGTTAACGCGAAACACTAAATTATCATTGTATAAAACATTGCTGCGACTTGTACTTGTGTATGATGCTGAATACTGGGTGCTAGCATAAAAGGAAGGATGAAATTGGGTTGTTGGTCTTTGAATGGAAGGTGTTGAGAATTTTTTTTTTTTTTTTCGGGGAGCACGGTAGGAACCTCCACGCGGTGCCCCCTGGTAACAGAAATTCTCTGGCCAATCCTTCCACCACAGCAACGCAACAATGCGTTGCTGACACGAAAGAAGGTGTTGAGAATAACATTTCCTCAAAGTTGGTGTTTTTTGACTTCAAAGTTGGAAAAACCGTGAAAAATATAGACCCTGCATACAATCTCGCGTATCTTGGGTTGCTACTTTGTCGATATGTTAAGAGAACAAAGTTCCCTTGAACAAATTGACAGTTGGAATATCGAAAAAAGCCGAAACACCCCAACTAGATAATTTGATTATCTATAAAAAATATTAACATTGTAGCATTACCTACTTTAAAAACATAATATAAAATTGAATTTAGTGGCTAATACTACACAATATTAAATACTACACAATATCTCACTGAATAGTTTGATACCTACTTAATCTGCAAAATAAATCATGCTGTTTTCATATTCTGGGTAGGAAAAAAGGACTGACCTCCGTACTATCCTATCTTGATATATATACCTACATGTTATATATAGAAAACATACTAAAATTGTAGATTTTAGATTTATTTGAGCGTTATAAATATCGACTTGGACTATGCTATTTAAAGATTTTCCAAACGCTAATTTCTTCTAACCAACCAATGTTTTCACGAGAGAAAAGCTAAAATTGTGTGAGACATGTTCTTCCTTAATATGTAAATTTATCATTTAATGATTCGGCGGATATTTTGTGGTTGTTAATATAAACCATTTTTGAATTATAAATTAGCTATAAACCACTTGTTTTTTGAGTCACTTCGCGACATGTTTCGGAAGCGCTGTCCTTCCATCCTTCCACCCGATCGACCGGCGTGTCAAGACTCGACACGCCGGTCGATGGAAGGACAGCGCTTCCGAAACATGTCGCGAAGTGACTCAAAAAACAAGTGGTTTATAGCTAATTTATAATTCAAAAATGTAAATTTATCCTCTGCTGGGAATTGAACACAAGTCGTCGACACAAGAGTTAAACTAGTCACTTCGATGGTCGGCACTTATTATTAATGATTGACATCAAAATACTCACTGTATCTTGTCTGACCCCATCCTGTCACTATCAAATCAGCTTTTCCCACTTCTGGATTCTGCCATAGACAAGCGGGCCTTGCGAAATCGTCAATTCTGTAAAATAAACATAACATCAGTACCGCATCCTCCTATTAATGTAATGAATAGTATACCTTAATTTCATACTTTAATGACATAGTTTAATGTTTCGGCTTCTCTTTTGGGAAGTTTAAAGATGACAGATTCTACTCCGGTAATAATCTCCCGCGGCCCAGGCTCCCGCGGCCAAAAGCTCCCGCGGCCCAGGCCTTTTTGCCGCTCCGCGGCTTTTAATTGGGCCGCTTCGCGCCTCTATTTTTAAAATCCCAAATGCCTCTATTTAAAAAAAAATTGCCCAAATTCCTCTATTTTTAAAATCACTGTAATGACAATCGTTATAGAAAAATGTGGCGTTTGGTTCTCGCTGCCTAAATTGTCAGCCATATCTGTATCATTATTAAATTAATAATGAATATTTTTGAACGCGAACATTATTTGAGGTAAAATTGTTTTACTTTTAATTGTTTGTTCGGACAAACCAAAAAAGATGGCGTATCGTATTATTATTATAGATAGAAAAAAAATACTAGCGATTCTGATTCGTAACAACACAGCACTGGAGCGTGCAGCGTGCACACTAGTCGATGTGCTATGAGCATGAGTCATGACTAGAGACCTGAATTTATAGGTGGTTTTTTTTTTGAAAAGCGGTGTTATTTTTATAGAAAAGCGGTGTTATTTTTTAAGAAAGGGGTGTTATTTTTAAGAAGTCGGTGTTATTTTTTGTGAAAGCGGTGTTATTTTTTAAGAAAAGTGATGTTTAGAATTGTTTAAAATTTAGAATTGCAAGTTCTGTTTGCATTATAAAAGATAATGTAATGGTTAAATAATTTATATAATTAAAATTAAAATTGTTTGAAAAATTACAAACAAATAGAACTTTATCAACCTAAATAACAATATTTTGCATCAAAT
Source organism: Molanna angustata (assembly GCA_963576475.1). NCBI lineage: Eukaryota > Metazoa > Arthropoda > Insecta > Trichoptera > Molannidae > Molanna > Molanna angustata. The sequence goes on along the minus strand of OY754983.1, from coordinate 6,872,857 downwards.
TTAAATTGCTTCAAAATTGAAAATATACATTGCAGCCAAATTGTTTTCTTTAAAGATTGGTTATTCTGTCAAACTTCATACAAAACAATATTATATGAAGATAAAAATCTTTCTGAATCGACATTATTTTATTTAAAAATACTCCAAACACAACGTAAAACAACAAATAAAATTACTAGAAATGTCTCAACTGTAAATAATCAAAACAATTTGTTATTTTTTTGCGAAAATGACGGTAAAAATGACAAAAAATCGGTGATATTTTCCAAAAACGTCAAAATTCGCGTTATTCGCGAAAAATTTAAATAAATTTTATATGTAGTTAGTAATAAAATTTTGTTAGTAGTTTAAAAAAATGTTTCTACTAACTTATTTCGCTACTAACTTATTACCTAGTATGAAATAAGTTTGATATTTTCGTTTTGTACGAAAAGTAGTTTTAATTTTTCTATAGGACGTGTCATTTAGCTATAATCCAATTTGAAAGATTGAATAAATCTTAAATATTTCAAATTTTATAAAAAAGGGTTCATTTATATAAAAAAATCAATTCTTAGTAAATTTAATTTTTATTAAAAAAAAGTTAAGGTGATATTGTTTAAAAAGAACGAAAAAAAAAGTTTTTTGACAGCCAATTTGCACATATTTTTGAAATTTGCAAATCTGGATTTGTAATCCCAATAATAGTTCTCTAATCATCCTTCTAAAAATCAATAATACTCCATTTTAGGTAGGTGTGCATTTTTTGATTGGGTTATTACGTTTTTTTCATATATTATGTTCATGCATCCAAAATAAACCTATTTGAATGATTCTTGTGTATTTAAGTCTTTCTTCGTCTAAAAAAATCGTTCATAATATTTTTTGCTATATTTTTGTTTGTAAATGCTTTTGTTAGCGTATTATTAAACAAATAAATAAATAATGTTGTGAAGTTTCTAAAACTTTGAGAATAACTGGTATCAAAAAGGACGTGAAGCCATTTTGTAAATTCGGTAACTTTTTTACTACTTCTGGAAACATGTCGACACATCGTCGCCCTAGTGCTTGAGTGTCCAATCGACCATTTAGAAAATTTTACAGGAGAAGGTTTTTTCGTATTTTATCCAGACTGAAGTAAAAAAAAAATAAATCTTGTGTTATTTTGATACATTGAATCATTTTAATAGATAATATAACGAAAAAAATACGAAAAACGATACAATAATACTAAAAAAATCGTTTTGAAATTGGAGGTTGGACAAAATTACAAAATAATAATTTCTTATATGGAGATTGGACAAATAAACACGGAGATTGCACAATGTCTCAAATCAAAGTTTTAGTGCTTGTTTGTCCAATCGAGCATTTCATATATACAGCTTGTTCTTTTTAAATATTGAATGTTTTATACATGTTAATACACTCACACACTACATACACATATAGACGCACGCACGCACATACACACAAACATACATTTTTTATATTGCATTTTTAATAGATACCTATATTATAAAATTTCTAAATTACATAAAATATACCGTGTGTGTATCTAACTTTTGTATTATGATCACCTCACTAGGAAAACATTGTGCCAAGGTATTCATTTGTTTGTGTATATAATGTGTAATGATAAGCAAAGACCAAGATCGTGGCGATCTTAGTCTTGCACCATAATTAGTGATGTGCAAAAGTCTTGCAAGCCTTGCAGTCTTGGTCTTGCATTTTTTGCAATACCAAGACCAGATACCTACTTCACTGCAAGATCAAGACCAGGAATTCAAGACCAAGATCATGCTTGTAAGACCAAGAGTCTTGCAAGACTTAATTGCAAGACTCTTGAAGTCTTGCAGTTTTTTAATGTGTTGACATTTTACTCAGAAATTGGATCTCAAAAGAGACGAATCTGGAATGTATTATTTTTTTATAGGAGAACCGGGAAATCAGGCACCTACAGGGCTTACGACTATTAAATAAATAAATAAAATCTGGCATGTGGATTTCATCATACATATTTCGAAATTTTATTTCATTTTTTTTCAAGCATTTCCGGAAAAAATAAGCAACCTTCCCTAATATTATTATAATACAATATATCTATAAACAAAAAAAAAAATAATAAAATTGGTATCGTAGGCCACTTGTAAACGATTACCAAACTTGCGACAATGGAGCAACCTGTATATAGGATTACTAAAATATAGATTGAATATAAAAATATAAAAAAAACACTTTCTGTTTTATTTCCTCAGCGCTGCGCACATGTGTATCCTTTTTAACAGTATTAGACATAATTTAGGCTCACTAATTTTATTACAACACTTATAGTTTACGTATAATTCACGTATAATGTCCAAAACATTTGTATAACGACTGAGCAAACAATAAAAAAAAACAATATGGCTGTCGTGACGTAATTCAACGGCTCGCCGTGATTGGTTGATCGGTGGACATTGAACACTTAAGCATGAAATAAATAAATTAATGTAGGGAGATTGGTCATAATATCGTTTTTGTATGGAGTTTGAACAAACAAGCACGGAATATTTTCTAATCAAAATGGAGATAGCATTTTTAAATTATCCAAAAACCCAAGTATTAATTATCGAATCGATGTATTTTCAAGGTTGAACGATGCGGATTTTTTTCTTTGATTTTTCTGTATTCATAACTCATTTTCGACAAAAATGGTCGTTTGGACACTCAAGCATTGGGGCGACGACATGACGACTTTGTGTGGTAACTTTGTGACTAGATTGCGACCACATTATGCTATATGTCAAATATAATTTTGTTTTATTATTCACCACAATTTTATGCTTTTTGTTGATTATATAACTAATTTTTAGTATTATAATTTGTTATTTATTGAAACGAAAGCTTCAGAGCTTTCTAAATGCATGATTTTTTTAGTGAAAATATAATAAATATTTCGCTATTATTGTTTAAATTACGATTACATGGTGTCCCGTTGGACAATTTCAACCTATTTTAACAAATTACACAATGAATTTCTTTTCCCATTAAAAATGTAGCCTTATAAAGTCATATTTAGCAATATTCAAAATAAACACTTGACAAACTTTAATGGCGGTGTTGTATTGTTTTTTTTTATCTATCATTCTCGCATAAATGTCAAACGAGTTGAAAGCAAGTGAGCGAATGATGAACTAAATGCGGTCGCAAACTGGTAACGCCACACGGCGTCGGAACATTGTGACCGAATGTTACTGTGTCCACTCCTCCCCATTTCTAGTCGCCGTTACGACACAGTGTGCACACGGCGACTGAAATATGTTACTAGAATACAATGTTTCGACACAAACTGTGTCGACACGTGTCGACACGGCGACTGGAATTGGCTATATGGGTCGGACTCGTTAAGTAAGTAAGTATGTATGGATATATAGAATTTTTTCTAATTATTTATTGATTTATTCAATTATTTATTTATTTACTTATTCGATCATTTATTTATTAATTTATATGTAAAAAAATATTTAAAATTTTCTTTATTTATTTATTTGATCATTGATTTATTTATATGTTATTTATTATTATTTAAAAATTTCTTTCAATACCAAATAGATAACTCATTCAATAACTTCTTTGCGAGATGTTAAATAATTAAATTAAACTTCAAATACGCTTTCTTATATGCGCTCATGGAATCCTTAATATTAAGTGTCAATCCCAAATAGATATTTTTTTTAAATTCTTGTGTAAGATATTAAATAAATAAATAAATTTAATTCATAAGACTTCTCTTGTGCGCGCTGAACAAACCCACTAAGTTTCACTACTATACAAATCCTTTTTTTTTCAATTTTTTTTTTGTGAGATATCGAATACATACATACATACCATCACGCCATGTCCCTTACGGGGTAGGCAGAGAGAACCGAACGCCACTTACTTCTATCTTGACATACATTCATCGCCTCGACAACATTCATACATCGTCTTATACATGTTCGTCTTTTGTTCACGCTTCTAACATTTCCGTCTTTCAAAATATCATTCACATAAGAAAAGAATGTAAGATGAAGAAAGATATCATTAATAGAATGAAAGTGAACACACTGAGATGGTTTGGCCACATGGGTAGAATGAATGAGGAACGCCTGACGAAGAAAATATACAATGCGGATAGGATTGGATTGAGAGGCCGGGGCCGCCCAAGAAAGGGATGGCACGACCATGTGAATGATATCGAATAAGTAAATAAATAAATTATAATGCATAAACCTTCTTCTGAATGAGCCGAACAATTTCCCAAAGTTTCATCGCAATCGTATGATTGGTTTAGGAGTCCATCGCAAACGTACAACAAACAAATATACGTACATCCATTTATATATATATATATATATATATATATATATATATATATATATATATATATATATATATATATATATATATATATATATATATATATATATATATATATATATATATATATATATATATATATATATATATATATATATATATATATATATATATATATATATATATATATATATATATATATATATATATATATATATATATATATATATATATATATATATATATATATATATATATATATATATATATATATATATATATATATATATATATATATATATATATATATATATATATATATATATATATATATATATATATATATATATATATATATATATATGTTATAATATTTTTATCTCGGTTTTCCCGTGTCAGTAGGTCTTGACTAAGACCATTTGTCTTCCGACGTTTCGCCTGAATATCACCAGGCATTTTCAAGGACTTAACGAAAAGCACGCGCGCGACACACGTCTACTCACACTGAAAGCTCACCGTCAAGTGACTCGTAGCGTACAAGATGGCCGCTTATGTCAAATATTGTTAGCGCGACGTGATTGGCTCCTTGTGACACGCCCACCTGCTGTCGTGTTCGTTGGTAATAATATTTTATCATTATTTTTGTGTTGTGATTTATTGTTAATTTTAGTTGTGACATTAATATTATTATTGTTGTGTTTTGGGGTTATTTTCGCTATGGTATTATTAATATTATTATTGTATTGTTTGTCATATAAAATGTTCTTCCAGGTACTAGGCAAACGAACTCCGTCGTCCCGATTGTTCATTATATCCCTTCTCTTATATATTTCTATAGCTTCCCTGTAAATTCTGAGAGGTTCACTGTTTAAACTTGCTATTATTTTTGAATGGTCAAAATCTATTGTATGTCCTTCTGTGAGCGAGTGTTGTACAAGTGAGGATGTAAGTTTTTTGTTTCTCATGTCGACTCTGTGCTCCGCTATTCGTGCTTCAACTTTTCGATTGGTTCTTCCTACATAAGTCTTATTGCACGATCCGCACGGTATTTCATATACTCCATGAGCTTCAAGTGGAATGATGTCTTTCGGGTTTCTTAGAAAGGTTGATATTTTATTTGTTGTGCTGAAAACGGTACGTATGTTATTTTTGTTTAATAGACGGCTGATTTTATCGGTGACGCCTTTGATATATGGTAGTCGGGCTGTTGATAATGGTGTTTCATTGGATTTTTCTTTCACTGTTTTTGGACTCTTTAATGCTTTGTTTATTATATAGTCTGAGAAACCATTACAACGTAGAGCATTTTTCGTGTATTCTAATTCTTGTTTTTTATGCTCGTGGTCTGCAATTCTTTTTGATCTTGTTATTAGTGTTTTTGCGACTGAGCATATTTGTGCGGGGTGATGATTGGACGTTGCGTGTAGGTATCTATCGGTGTGTGTGGGCTTTCTATATACTGTGTGCCCCAGTTTACCGTTTGCTTTTTTTAACACTAAAACGTCTAAGAAAGGTATTTGTCTGTTATTTTCCTTCTCCATTGTAAACTTTATATCTTTATGAATGCTGTTAATAGTGTTCAAAAAATTATTTAATTCTTCTTCTCCGTGAGACCATACTACGAATGTGTCATCCACATATCTTAGCCATTTCTTTGGTTTGAGTATTACTTTCTTTAAGACTTCTTCTTCAACTCTCGTCATAAATAAGTTAAACAAAAATAACATACGTACCGTTTTCAGCACAACAAATAAAATATCAACCTTTCTAAGAAACCCGAAAGACATCATTCCACTTGAAGCTCATGGAGTATATGAAATACCGTGCAGATCGTGCAATAAGACTTATGTAGGAAGAACCAATCGAAAAGTTGAAGCACGAATAGCGGAGCACAGAGTCGACATGAGAAACAAAAAACTTACATCCTCACTTGTACAACACTCGCTCACAGAAGGACATACAATAGATTTTGACCATTCAAAAATAATAGCAAGTTTAAACAGTGAACCTCTCAGAATTTACAGGGAAGCTATAGAAATATATAAGAGAAGGGATATAATGAACAATCGGGACGACGGAGTTCGTTTGCCTAGTACCTGGAAGAACATTTTATATGACAAACAATACAATAATAATATTAATAATACCATAGCGAAAATAACCCCAAAACACAACAATAATAATATTAATGTCACAACTAAAATTAACAATAAATCACAACACAAAAATAATGATAAAATATTATTACCAACGAACACGACAGCAGGTGGGCGTGTCACAAGGAGCCAATCACGTCGCGCTAACAATATTTGACATAAGCGGCCATCTTGTACGCTACGAGTCACTTGACGGTGAGCTTTCAGTGTGAGTAGACGTGTGTCGCGCGCGTGCTTTTCGTTAAGTCCTTGAAAATACCTGGTGATATTCAGGCGAAACGTCGGAAGACAAATGGTCTTAGTCAAGACCTACTGACACGGGAAAACCGAGATAAAAATATTATAACATATTTCACCCGTGAAAACATCAAATATAACATATATAACACATATATATATATATATATATATATATATATATATATATATATATATATATATATATATATATATATATATATATATATATATATATATATATATATATATATATATATATATATATATATATATATATATATATATATATATATATATATATATATATATATATATATATATATATATATATATATATATATATATATATATATATATATATATATATATATATATATATATATATATATATATATATATATATATATATATATATATATATATATATATATATATATATATATATATATGTTATATTTGATGTTTTCACGGGTGAAATATGTTATAATATTTTTATCTCGGTTTTCCCGTGTCAGTAGGTCTTGACTAAGACCATTTGTCTTCCGACGTTTCGCCTGAATATCACCAGGCATTTTCAAGGACTTAACGAAAAGCACGCGCGCGACACACGTCTACTCACACTGAAAGCTCACCGTCAAGTGAGCTTTCAGTGTGAGTAGACGTGTGTCGCGCGCGTGCTTTTCGTTAAGTCCTTGAAAATGCCTGGTGATATTCAGGCGAAACGTCGGAAGACAAATGGTCTTAGTCAAGACCTACTGACACGGGAAAACCGAGATAAAAATATTATAACATATATATATATATATATATATATATATAGATTTGTAAAAATTTCATTTAGTGACAACTTCATTTTATGGAAATTGTATGACAGAATATGCGATACTGGGGGCCTACGCAATATGCCATGTTATCTTATATTTGTTCAAGAAAAGAGTGTTCTTAAATTGGATCAACGAAATAAATTTCGTAGGCAAGTGACACATTACAAGAATAAGCTACGCTACAGCGTCGTTGGCGTCCAAAAGTTAAAACCATCGACTATAATTAAACATTATGGCCCAGTATTTCAGTCGGCCCTTGGGAGTTTAACTCAAGTTTAACCAAAATATTGCGTATTTCAGTACCTAATCTTCCCTTAAATACGTCACTAAACGACAAATATTTAACTCAACGTTTCTGGCGGATCGCGTGTCTTAATCTTGAGTTAAGTATTGTTTCTAGTCTTTTTCGCCAGGTGGCGTACTAATTGCCGCACGCTTTAATGTTTCATTTCATTTTATACTACAAATAACTATGCATAATAATTATAATCATGATTTATTTTTGTTGTTAAAATAAAAGACTTGATATAGAAGTGGTTCATGTATTTAATATTTATTTTCTTTTTTACATAATTATAATGTATTGCCTGACAACAAACGAAATAAACTGTCAGCCATAATGAAACGTCAGGCACGCAACTTTATTTTTGCGATGTTTTTTCATCCCACTTTTTAAATTGATCCATCCTGTTTCTATATATATAATGTGTATTCTTAAATTTTCTACATAAGGCACTATTTTACCATTATCACTTAGTTCCATATCCATCTGTAAAATGTACATACATTTTGCATTGTAGTACTACGTACGTAGTACATATTCAATGTTATTTTGTCACTACAATGATTGATTTTAATGAAAAAAACATCGATCGGTATAAAAAATTGAAAAAGTAACATGCTGTGTAATGAAACAAATAAAATAATGTGTTGTTATAATAATAAAATAATATTTAGTCACAGCTTCGCGTCACGTATCATTTAAGGTTATTACAATTTTGACAGATGCGTTATAGACAATAACCATAGAAAAACGTAAAATATATCTATAGTTGAAGATTACGTAACTGACGTTTCACTTTGCACTGAAATACGCGAATGAAATTTAATCTTCCCTAAACTTTTAACTTGGATTATCAAATCCAACGATTTAAGGGCCAACTGAAATCTCGGGCCTATAATGGTTAGGTTGGCAGTCTGTTCATTTTCTCAATCTGACTGTCATCGCCTATGTGGCGCACGTTATCAGTAGGTTATATTCTCATGGCGCGCGTTCGCTTATTATTTAATTAAATGTATCTTGATTTGTTATCCTACGCAATATGTATTGAATTATTTTTTTTTGTATTTTAGGTATATGTTTACTATTTCTACGATATAAAACTGAAATATTATATTTAATACAAAAATCATCAAACAAAATATCAATTTGCGCGGTAATTTTCTCACGCTTATAATGCTTCTTTTTAATATGCAAAAAAATATATTTGCGTAGGTATATTTTAATACATGTTCACATAATGTATTAAAACAAAAATGTATTTCAAGTATATATTTACCAGGTTCAACGACAAAATAATGATAATAAATGAAATATAAAAAGAAATATCTATCAAAATACCACGTTCCAGACCAAATTTTAGTCGCTAATGACGTTTCATTATTATCCAAAAAAAAACGTTATTTTTCCATTCCAAACGTCAGAAATATGGCACGTTGCCTACCGACGATAGCCAGTTTGTATGGCCGTCGCTAGGCGTCGAAAAGAATCGCAGCGAATATGAGATAACGTATAATGTATCGTTTATCAATGGCATGTTGCGTAGCCCTGTTACGTGACAACTGTCATTTCCATACATTTAGTTATCTTTGCTTATTCTCTCTATCGCTAAATTGGCATATTGCGTAGGTCCCCTGGATTTTTATGACTCGTGTCATCGAGTCGTTTACGCATTTGGGGTAGGAAAAAAGTTCTGAATTACCTACACATTATCCTATCCTGAAATATCGACATAACGATATTAGGATAAAAACACATACTAATAAATTATTGAATAAGTGTCAAGTAATAAGGTTTTATAAAATAAAAACCCCTGGTTTATGATTATAATATAGACTTGATACAATTAAGGGTTTATAAAACGTATCACAAAAAAGTTTACAAATATTTATAGTATTCGCTTGTTATACATTTTACTTGTGAGGAGCATTTTGTAATATAATTCAACAATTTGGTGATCATATTATAATAATTAACTAATTGAAAAAGTACAACAAAAATTTCTTAGATATATAAATTTTAAATTGAACATATCCTGAGAACTAATGGATTATAATTTCATTATGCATTGGAATAATTTAACAAGTTATCTGACCGTAGAATACTTTTTGATTTAATTACATTACACAAAATGGTACATTCGAGTTTTGACAGCCCTGCTCTTATTGAACAAATTACATACCATGCTCCGGAACGTTCTAACAGACAAACGGTACCTTTTTATTATTCTAACGCACGTACACTGCAACAATATTACTCGCCAATAGCACAGCTTCATTATTTGGGTAATGCATACTCCAGTCTAGGCGATATTTATTACCTAATTGTCATTGTCAATATATAAAAACTTATTGCAACAATATTTCTTGATGCAAAATGTCAATTTTATTTCGTTATAATGTATTATTATTGTTTTATTTACTTTTTTATTTCGTATTTATGGTATATTGTATGTGACTATCTTTTATCTTGTATGGGTACTCTTTTTCTATCTTTGTTGTAATCTATTTTTACATTACTTTGTTGTTTACTGGTTATTTATACTATTTTTTATTATTTTTATTTATGCAATTTTGTTTCTGCATCTCTATATTTTATGTATTGCATATTAAAAGTTTAATTAGACCAGAGATTATCAAACTTATTTCTTTTACCGCCCCCTTTGAAAATCAATTATTTTTCAGCGCCCCCAATTTTTTAGGTGACAGGAAAATTATTCGAAAAACAATTATTCGAATGCTCAATTTTACGAAAATCAATTTTACGAAAATGACAATTATTCAAATCACATTTTTTCGAAAAACAATTTTCCGAACACACAATTATCAGAAATTACAATTGTTCGAATTTTTATGACGTCATGTTGGTAGTATTGTGAGAGGAATAAACCATAGATTTTTATTATAATATACTAGATGTCGTAGTTAGCAAATTTTGTATGAATCGAAGTGAGGCATTTTTCCGGGGGATTTTTTACGTTTTTTTACATCGTTTTTCCATAGAGAATAACGACTAATGTGAATTGTTTTCGGATTTATTTGTCGTAAAAAACACTTTGTTAATTTAGATTTAGAGAAAAGTTATTTAGGATGTGTTGAAATGTAAGTAAAACTGAAATATGTTGCCAACCAAAACGTCAAACGCGCGATATTCCATGACTCACTTTTTGCACGGAGTACTACATCTACATAGTATATTATGTATAGTAAAAATCTATGGAATAAATAACATGGCGACGCACCGCGCTGTCGGTTATCCTAGGATGTACACCGATTTTTTAAACCTGACCTACAAAACTTTGGTAAAAATAGGTTGGTTAGGTTTGCTCGTAGTTATAATTTGCGACTGGCGTGAGCCAGTTGCATTATATATTAAAAAAAAAGTAAATATAATATTAAAATAAAATAACTAAACTGATGTGAATACTAGATAAACTGTCTGTACATGATGTGTCGAAACCAAAAACTGGTGTACAAACTAGGCTATCCCGCGCTGTCAAACATCAATTATTAAAAATGTGCAAACATACGTACCCAACAATAATACAACAAGTAATAATAGTCTTCATCGAATATATTTTACTGGCAACTAATATGTCAAAGGAGGCAACATACCTAATGACACAAAAATATATTAAATTCGGTTAATTGGTTTTCAAATTAAAAGAAACAATATAGATTGGTAATCAATTTTAGTTTGAAAACTAATCAATCTAATGAGATGGATGAATTTGATGATTTTTAACAAGTTTATTGATATCAGGTTCGATTTTACTCAAAAACATCAGTAGGTATCATACAGGATAGAAATATAAACTAGTTATTCGATATTGAGTAGTAGGTAGGTTTTGATTTTACTCAAAAACATCAGTAGGTATCATACAGGATAGAAATATAAACTAGTTATTCGATATTGAGTAGTAGGTAGGTTTTGATTTTACTCAAAAACATCAGTAGGTATCATACAGGATAGAAATATAAACTAGTTATTCGATATTGAGTAGTAGGTAGGTTTTGATTTTACTCAAAAACATCAGTAGGTATCATACAGGATAGAAATATAAACTAGTTATTCGATATTGAGTAGTAGGTAGGTTTTGATTTTACTCAAAAACATCAGTAGGTATCATACAGGATAGAAATATAAACTAGTTATTCGATATTGAGTAGTAGGTAGGTTTTGATTTTACTCAAAAACATCAGTAGGTATCATACAGGATACAAATATAAACTAGTTATTCGATATTGAGTAGTAGGTAGATTTTGATTTTACTCAAAAACATCAGTAGGTATCATACAGGATACAAATATAAACTAGTTATTCGATATTGAGTAGTAGGTAGGTTTTGATTTTACTCCAAAACATCAGTAGGTATCATACAGGATACAAATATAAACTAGTTATTCGATATTGAGTAGTAGGTAGGTTTTGATTTTACTCAAAAACATCAGTAGGTATCATACAGGATAGAAATATAAACTAGTTATTCGATATTGAGTAGTAGGTAGGTTTTGATTTTACTCAAAAACATCAGTAGGTATCATACAGGATAGAAATATAAACTAGTTATTCGATATTGAGTAGTAGGTAGGTTTTGATTTTACTCAAAAACATCAGTAGGTATCATACAGGATACAAATATAAACTAGTTATTCGATATTGAGTAGTAGGTAGGTTTTGATTTTACTCCAAAACATCAGTAGGTATCATACAGGATACAAATATAAACTAGTTATTCGATATTGAGTAGTAGGTAGGTTTTGATTTTACTCAAAAACATCAGTAGGTATCATACAGGATAGAAATATAAACTAGTTATTCGATATTGAGTAGTAGGTAGGTTTTGATTTTACTCAAAAACATCAGTAGGTATCATACAGGATAGAAATATAAACTAGTTATTCGATATTGAGTAGTAGGTAGGTTTTGATTTTACTCAAAAACATCAGTAGGTATCATACAGGATAGAAATATAAACTAGTTATTCGATATTGAGTAGTAGGTAGGTTTTGATTTTACTCAAAAACATCAGTAGGTATCATACAGGATAGAAATATAAACTAGTTATTCGATATTGAGTAGTAGGTAGGTTTTGATTTTACTCAAAAACATCAGTAGGTATCATACAGGATAGAAATATAAACTAGTTATTCGATATTGAGTAGTAGGTAGGTTTTGATTTTACTCAAAAACATCAGTAGGTATCATACAGGATAGAAATATAAACTAGTTATTCGATATTGAGTAGTAGGTAGGTTTTGATTTTACTCAAAAACATCAGTAGGTATCATACAGGATAGAAATATAAACTAGTTATTCGATATTGAGTAGTAGGTAGGTTTTGATTTTACTCAAAAACATCAGTAGGTATCATACAGGATAGAAATATAAACTAGTTATTCGATATTGAGTAGTAGGTAGGTTTTGATTTTACTCAAAAACATCAGTAGGTATCATACAGGATAGAAATATAAACTAGTTATTCGATATTGAGTAGTAGGTAGGTTTTGATTTTACTCAAAAACATCAGTAGGTATCATACAGGATACAAATATAAACTAGTTATTCGATATTGAGTAGTAGGTAGGTTTTGATTTTACTCAAAAACATCAGTAGGTATCATACAGGATAGAAATATAAACTAGTTATTCGATATTGAGTAGTAGGTAGGTTTTGATTTTACTCAAAAACATCAGTAGGTATCATACAGGATAGAAATATAAACTAGTTATTCGATATTGAGTAGTAGGTAGGTTTTGATTTTACTCAAAAACATCAGTAGGTATCATACAGGATAGAAATATAAACTAGTTATTCGATATTGAGTAGTAGGTAGGTTTTGATTTTACTCAAAAACATCAGTAGGTATCATACAGGATACAAATATAAACTAGTTATTCGATATTGAGTAGTAGGTAGGTTTTGATTTTACTCCAAAACATCAGTAGGTATCATACAGGATACAAATATAAACTAGTTATTCGATATTGAGTAGTAGGTAGGTTTTGATTTTACTCAAAAACATCAGTAGGTATCATACAGGATAGAAATATAAACTAGTTATTCGATATTGAGTAGTAGGTAGGTTTTGATTTTACTCAAAAACATCAGTAGGTATCATACAGGATAGAAATATAAACTAGTTATTCGATATTGAGTAGTAGGTAGGTTTTGATTTTACTCAAAAACATCAGTAGGTATCATACAGGATAGAAATATAAACTAGTTATTCGATATTGAGTAGTAGGTAGGTTTTGATTTTACTCAAAAACATCAGTAGGTATCATACAGGATAGAAATATAAACTAGTTATTCGATATTGAGTAGTAGGTAGGTTTTGATTTTACTCAAAAACATCAGTAGGTATCATACAGGATACAAATATAAACTAGTTATTCGATATTGAGTAGTAGGTAGATTTTGATTTTACTCAAAAACATCAGTAGGTATCATACAGGATACAAATATAAACTAGTTATTCGATATTGAGTAGTAGGTAGGTTTTGATTTTACTCCAAAACATCAGTAGGTATCATACAGGATACAAATATAAACTAGTTATTCGATATTGAGTAGTAGGTAGGTTTTGATTTTACTCAAAAACATCAGTAGGTATCATACAGGATAGAAATATAAACTAGTTATTCGATATTGAGTAGTAGGTAGGTTTTGATTTTACTCAAAAACATCAGTAGGTATCATACAGGATAGAAATATAAACTAGTTATTCGATATTGAGTAGTAGGTAGGTTTTGATTTTACTCAAAAACATCAGTAGGTATCATACAGGATACAAATATAAACTAGTTATTCGATATTGAGTAGTAGGTAGGTTTTGATTTTACTCCAAAACATCAGTAGGTATCATACAGGATACAAATATAAATAAAATAAAATAAATTAAAACAAATAACTTTGTTTACTTCTACTACTGTAAACACCTTTAATTTATGAAAGGGGTTATAACGTTTTCGAGCGTGTGCTCATCCTCAGTAACCACTTATTACTAACTTAAAACTAATGACAGACTACTTAACTATGTTGGCGGGCGGACGGAGGAAGAAGGGGGTGGTGGATGGGGGGGGGTGATAGTGGGTGTGGTTAATATTTTTATAAGGGGAGAATTTATTAGTGGGTGTTGTATATTTAAAATTTGGTTTTTGGGGGCTCTATTTATTTCGATTGATTCTAGAATATCTAATTTTTTCCCCTTATTACACCTATGTAAAATTTCTACGTCTCTGAAGTCGAATGTATGTCCTGTTAGTCTGGCGTGGTCCGCGATATCTGAGTTGATAGAAAAGTTTTTTATTGCCTTTATATGTTCAGAAATCCTGGTTTTTATTTTCCTTCCACTTTGTCCGATGTACTGGTTTTCACAATTGTGACAATTTAATTTATAGACCCCACTATTGTTCAGCACACTAATTTTTGTTTTATTGTTCAATATATATTTTTTGATACTATTATCCGTGTATAGTGCAGGTTTAATTTTCATATCTTTACATATGTTTAGTAAATTTGAAGTAAGTTTTCCTGTGTATAAAATTCTTCTCCAAGGTTTATCTTCTTGATGGTCAAATACTCGATAATACACAAATTTATTGATGGCCGACTCTTGTTCTTTTTTACGAATCTTTTTGACGATCAGTTTTTCATCAAAACCATTGTTTTTTGCGATTGTTTTGATCGTTTCTACTTCTGTGTTGTAATTTTTTGTTGTCAGGGGTAGCGATGTGAGTCTGTGGATCATCGAGTTAAACGCTGCCATTTTTTGGGATAATGGGTGGCAAGATTCTGCATGTATGATGTTGTCTGCATATGTTTCTTTTCTGTATATCTTAAATATGAATTTTCCATTTTCAATTGATATTGTTGTATCTAAGAAATTTAAGAAATCAAAAACAATAGACAAACATAGATCATATAAATATATAACAATGAACCCAAAATCCCCACAATTATATGGACTTTCCAAGATTCATAAAGAAAATAATCCAATGAGACCTGTGGTATCCTACATAAATGCACCGTCATACCTGGTATCCAAATATGTTAACGATTTGTTTTTAAAAGTTACTCAGTTTAAACCAAAGTATGCAATTAAAAATTCAATAGAATTCTGTAACAATTTACAACATAACATACCTCCAGAAAACAGCACTCTTGTATCGTTCGACGTAAAAAGTTTATTTACAAACGTTCCAGTTCAAGAAGCATTACAATACTTAAAAGAAATTTTAGAAGAAAAATGTGAAGATAGTATCCTTAAAAACGATATATATACTATGATACATGTATCCATTCACCAAAATTATTTCTGCTTCAAAGAAGAATACTACACACAGACTAACGGACTCCCCATGGGCAATCCATTATCCCCGTTACTCGCAGACATATTTATGGATAACCTTGAAAACAAAATTCTATCATCAACGAATCAATTGGTACAAAACATTTATTTTTATCAGAGGTATGTCGACGATGTATTTTTTACATTTAAAGGGTCCAAAAGACAATTAACCAATTTGTTAAAATTGTTTAATGCCCAACATCACAAAATAGAATTTACTTGTGAAATAGGAGATAATAACACATTAAATTTCTTAGATACAACAATATCAATTGAAAATGGAAAATTCATATTTAAGATATACAGAAAAGAAACATATGCAGACAACATCATACATGCAGAATCTTGCCACCCATTATCCCAAAAAATGGCAGCGTTTAACTCGATGATCCACAGACTCACATCGCTACCCCTGACAACAAAAAATTACAACACAGAAGTAGAAACGATCAAAACAATCGCAAAAAACAATGGTTTTGATGAAAAACTGATCGTCAAAAAGATTCGTAAAAAAGAACAAGAGTCGGCCATCAATAAATTTGTGTATTATCGAGTATTTGACCATCAAGAAGATAAACCTTGGAGAAGAATTTTATACACAGGAAAACTTACTTCAAATTTACTAAACATATGTAAAGATATGAAAATTAAACCTGCACTATACACGGATAATAGTATCAAAAAATATATATTGAACAATAAAACAAAAATTAGTGTGCTGAACAATAGTGGGGTCTATAAATTAAATTGTCACAATTGTGAAAACCAGTACATCGGACAAAGTGGAAGGAAAATAAAAACCAGGATTTCTGAACATATAAAGGCAATAAAAAACTTTTCTATCAACTCAGATATCGCGGACCACGCCAGACTAACAGGACATACATTCGACTTCAGAGACGTAGAAATTTTACATAGGTGTAATAAGGGGAAAAAATTAGATATTCTAGAATCAATCGAAATAAATAGAGCCCCCAAAAACCAAATTTTAAATATACAACACCCACTAATAAATTCTCCCCTTATAAAAATATTAACCACACCCACTATCACCCCCCCCCATCCACCACCCCCTTCTTCCTCCGTCCGCCCGCCAACATAGTTAAGTAGTCTGTCATTAGTTTTAAGTTAGTAATAAGTGGTTACTGAGGATGAGCACACGCTCGAAAACGTTATAACCCCTTTCATAAATTAAAGGTGTTTACAGTAGTAGAAGTAAACAAAGTTATTTGTTTTAATTTATTTTATTTTATTTAAAATGAACTTCTACAAAGTTTCTCACGAAAAATTCGAAGAATTGTTATCAGCTTGTACGGCAATGAAAGTGAGGAAGTTACTTAAGTTAAGACTGAAAGACAGACTACTGTCACTAAAAATCTACTTCAATCAAAAGTGTCTTAAAAATAAAGTGTTTCCAAAATATTGTTTATTAAAGTGCAAAAATAGTTCAAAATCAGCTTGTGAAGCAAAAGAAATTGGTCAAATAGTGTGGATGAAAAAAGAAATTAAAAATGCTTTTACAATACAAAATGACTTGAAGAAATACATTTTTTTCCTGCATAATCAACTTACATCAGAATTACATCCAGTGGAATGGGACATAATTGAAGATAAAATATATGAACAGATAAGTTTACACGCAAGCTTAAAAAAGAAAACTTTGGATAAGAAACTGAAGAACCTAATCCAAGCATCAAAAACAAATAAAAACACAAAAAACAACAACAACAATGATTCAATAAAATTCCATCATCGTGTTGTCAACTGTACAAATGAAACCTTTGAAGAAAAACACATCAAACTACTGGAGAAGGGGGCCAAATTTAATATTGATCCGATGCATAATAAACACTGTTTACAAAACCTGATTATCGACCTAGACATAGCATTAGATGATTTAAATAAACACAAATGCGCCAAATTCATTGAAAAACTAAATAAAAACCAAAAATATCTAAGTAACAATAATTACCAGAAGACAATGAAAGAGTTCGTACAAATAATAAAAGAAAAAGATTTAGTATGTACCAAAGCAGACAAAGGAAATTCAATCGTTATCCTTTACAAATCCGACTATAACAATAAAATTTACGACATAATCACCGACAATACAACATTTGAGAAAATACCCGAAGACCCCACCGAAAAATACCAAAAACAAATAAAAGAAACACTCAAGAAATCAAAAACAATAGACAAACATAGATCATATAAATATATAACAATGAACCCAAAATCCCCACAATTATATGGACTTTCCAAGATTCATAAAGAAAATAATCCAATGAGACCTGTGGTATCCTACATAAATGCACCGTCATACCTGGTATCCAAATATGTTAACGATTTGTTTTTTTTAAAAGTTACTCAGTTTAAACCAAAGTATGCAATTAAAAATTCAATAGAATTCTGTAACAATTTACAACATAACATACCTCCAGAAAACAGCACTCTTGTATCGTTCGACGTAAAAAGTTTATTTACAAACGTTCCAGTTCAAGAAGCATTACAATACTTAAAAGAAATTTTAGAAGAAAAATGTGAAGATAGTATCCTTAAAAACGATATATATACTATGATACATGTATCCATTCACCAAAATTATTTCTGCTTCAAAGAAGAATACTACACACAGACTAACGGACTCCCCATGGGCAATCCATTATCCCCGTTACTCGCAGACATATTTATGGATAACCTTGAAAACAAAATTCTATCATCAACGAATCAATTGGTACAAAACATTTATTTTTATCAGAGGTATGTCGACGATGTATTTTTTACATTTAAAGGGTCCAAAAGACAATTAACCAATTTGTTAAAATTGTTTAATGCCCAACATCACAAAATAGAATTTACTTGTGAAATAGGAGATAATAACACATTAAATTTCTTAGATACAACAATATCAATTGAAAATGGAAAATTCATATTTAAGATATACAGAAAAGAAACATATGCAGACAACATCATACATGCAGAATCTTGCCACCCATTATCCCAAAAAATGGCAGCGTTTAACTCGATGATCCACAGACTCACATCGCTACCCCTGACAACAAAAAATTACAACACAGAAGTAGAAACGATCAAAACAATCGCAAAAAACAATGGTTTTGATGAAAAACTGATCGTCAAAAAGATTCGTAAAAAAGAACAAGAGTCGGCCATCAATAAATTTGTGTATTATCGAGTATTTGACCATCAAGAAGATAAACCTTGGAGAAGAATTTTATACACAGGAAAACTTACTTCAAATTTACTAAACATATGTAAAGATATGAAAATTAAACCTGCACTATACACGGATAATAGTATCAAAAAATATATATTGAACAATAAAACAAAAATTAGTGTGCTGAACAATAGTGGGGTCTATAAATTAAATTGTCACAATTGTGAAAACCAGTACATCGGACAAAGTGGAAGGAAAATAAAAACCAGGATTTCTGAACATATAAAGGCAATAAAAAACTTTTCTATCAACTCAGATATCGCGGACCACGCCAGACTAACAGGACATACATTCGACTTCAGAGACGTAGAAATTTTACATAGGTGTAATAAGGGGAAAAAATTAGATATTCTAGAATCAATCGAAATAAATAGAGCCCCCAAAAACCAAATTTTAAATATACAACACCCACTAATAAATTCTCCCCTTATAAAAATATTAACCACACCCACTATCACCCCCCCCCATCCACCACCCCCTTCTTCCTCCGTCCGCCCGCCAACATAGTTAAGTAGTCTGTCATTAGTTTTAAGTTAGTAATAAGTGGTTACTGAGGATGAGCACACGCTCGAAAACGTTATAACCCCTTTCATAAATTAAAGGTGTTTACAGTAGTAGAAGTAAACAAAGTTATTTGTTTTAATTTATTTTATTTTATTTAAAATGAACTTCTACAAAGTTTCTCACGAAAAATTCGAAGAACAAATATAAACTAGTTATTCGATATTGAGTAGTAGGTAGGTTTTGATTTTACTCAAAAACATCAGTAGGTATCATACAGGATAGAAATATAAACTAGTTATTCGATATTGAGTAGTAGGTAGGTTTTGATTTTACTCAAAAACATCAGTAGGTATCATACAGGATAGAAATATAAACTAGTTATTCGATATTGAGTAGTAGGTAGGTTTTGATTTTACTCAAAAACATCAGTAGGTATCATACAGGATAGAAATATAAACTAGTTATTCGATATTGAGTAGTAGGTAGGTTTTGATTTTACTCAAAAACATCAGTAGGTATCATACAGGATAGAAATATAAACTAGTTATTCGATATTGAGTAGTAGGTAGGTTTTGATTTTACTCAAAAACATCAGTAGGTATCATACAGGATAGAAATATAAACTAGTTATTCGATATTGAGTAGTAGGTAGGTTTTGATTTTACTCAAAAACATCAGTAGGTATCATACAGGATAGAAATATAAACTAGTTATTCGATATTGAGTAGTAGGTAGGTTTTGATTTTACTCAAAAACATCAGTAGGTATCATACAGGATAGAAATATAAACTAGTTATTCGATATTGAGTAGTAGGTAGGTTTTGATTTTACTCAAAAACATCAGTAGGTATCATACAGGATAGAAATATAAACTAGTTATTCGATATTGAGTAGTAGGTAGGTTTTGATTTTACTCAAAAACATCAGTAGGTATCATACAGGATAGAAATATAAACTAGTTATTCGATATTGAGTAGTAGGTAGGTTTTGATTTTACTCAAAAACATCAGTAGGTATCATACAGGATACAAATATAAACTAGTTATTCGATATTGAGTAGTAGGTAGGTTTTGATTTTACTCAAAAACATCAGTAGGTATCATACAGGATACAAATATAAACTAGTTATTCGATATTGAGTAGTAGGTAGGTTTTGATTTTACTCAAAAACATCAGTAGGTATCATACAGGATAGAAATATAAACTAGTTATTCGATATTGAGTAGTAGGTAGGTTTTGATTTTACTCAAAAACATCAGTAGGTATCATACAGGATACAAATATAAACTAGTTATTCGATATTGAGTAGTAGGTAGATTTTGATTTTACTCAAAAACATCAGTAGGTATCATACAGGATACAAATATAAACTAGTTATTCGATATTGAGTAGTAGGTAGGTTTTGATTTTACTCAAAAACATCAGTAGGTATCATACAGGATAGAAATATAAACTAGTTATTCGATATTGAGTAGTAGGTAGGTTTTGATTTTACTCAAAAACATCAGTAGGTATCATACAGGATAGAAATATAAACTAGTTATTCGATATTGAGTAGTAGGTAGGTTTTGATTTTACTCAAAAACATCAGTAGGTATCATACAGGATAGAAATATAAACTAGTTATTCGATATTGAGTAGTAGGTAGGTTTTGATTTTACTCAAAAACATCAGTAGGTATCATACAGGATAGAAATATAAACTAGTTATTCGATATTGAGTAGTAGGTAGGTTTTGATTTTACTCAAAAACATCAGTAGGTATCATACAGGATAGAAATATAAACTAGTTATTCGATATTGAGTAGTAGGTAGGTTTTGATTTTACTCAAAAACATCAGTAGGTATCATACAGGATAGAAATATAAACTAGTTATTCGATATTGAGTAGTAGGTAGGTTTTGATTTTACTCAAAAACATCAGTAGGTATCATACAGGATAGAAATATAAACTAGTTATTCGATATTGAGTAGTAGGTAGGTTTTGATTTTACTCAAAAACATCAGTAGGTATCATACAGGATAGAAATATAAACTAGTTATTCGATATTGAGTAGTAGGTAGGTTTTGATTTTACTCAAAAACATCAGTAGGTATCATACAGGATACAAATATAAACTAGTTATTCGATATTGAGTAGTAGGTAGGTTTTGATTTTACTCCAAAACATCAGTAGGTATCATACAGGATACAAATATAAACTAGTTATTCGATATTGAGTAGTAGGTAGGTTTTGATTTTACTCAAAAACATCAGTAGGTATCATACAGGATAGAAATATAAACTAGTTATTCGATATTGAGTAGTAGGTAGGTTTTGATTTTACTCAAAAACATCAGTAGGTATCATACAGGATAGAAATATAAACTAGTTATTCGATATTGAGTAGTAGGTAGGTTTTGATTTTACTCAAAAACATCAGTAGGTATCATACAGGATAGAAATATAAACTAGTTATTCGATATTGAGTAGTAGGTAGGTTTTGATTTTACTCAAAAACATCAGTAGGTATCATACAGGATAGAAATATAAACTAGTTATTCGATATTGAGTAGTAGGTAGGTTTTGATTTTACTCAAAAACATCAGTAGGTATCATACAGGATACAAATATAAACTAGTTATTCGATATTGAGTAGTAGGTAGGTTTTGATTTTACTCAAAAACATCAGTAGGTATCATACAGGATAGAAATATAAACTAGTTATTCGATATTGAGTAGTAGGTAGGTTTTGATTTTACTCAAAAACATCAGTAGGTATCATACAGGATAGAAATATAAACTAGTTATTCGATATTGAGTAGTAGGTAGGTTTTGATTTTACTCAAAAACATCAGTAGGTATCATACAGGATAGAAATATAAACTAGTTATTCGATATTGAGTAGTAGGTAGGTTTTGATTTTACTCAAAAACATCAGTAGGTATCATACAGGATAGAAATATAAACTAGTTATTCGATATTGAGTAGTAGGTAGGTTTTGATTTTACTCAAAAACATCAGTAGGTATCATACAGGATAGAAATATAAACTAGTTATTCGATATTGAGTAGTAGGTAGGTTTTGATTTTACTCAAAAACATCAGTAGGTATCATACAGGATACAAATATAAACTAGTTATTCGATATTGAGTAGTAGGTAGGTTTTGATTTTACTCAAAAACATCAGTAGGTATCATACAGGATAGAAATATAAACTAGTTATTCGATATTGAGTAGTAGGTAGGTTTTGATTTTACTCAAAAACATCAGTAGGTATCATACAGGATACAAATATAAACTAGTTATTCGATATTGAGTAGTAGGTAGATTTTGATTTTACTCAAAAACATCAGTAGGTATCATACAGGATACAAATATAAACTAGTTATTCGATATTGAGTAGTAGGTAGGTTTTGATTTTACTCAAAAACATCAGTAGGTATCATACAGGATACAAATATAAACTAGTTATTCGATATTGAGTAGTAGGTAGGTTTTGATTTTACTCAAAAACATCAGTAGGTATCATACAGGATAGAAATATAAACTAGTTATTCGATATTGAGTAGTAGGTAGGTTTTGATTTTACTCAAAAACATCAGTAGGTATCATACAGGATAGAAATATAAACTAGTTATTCGATATTGAGTAGTAGGTAGGTTTTGATTTTACTCAAAAACATCAGTAGGTATCATACAGGATAGAAATATAAACTAGTTATTCGATATTGAGTAGTAGGTAGGTTTTGATTTTACTCAAAAACATCAGTAGGTATCATACAGGATACAAATATAAACTAGTTATTCGATATTGAGTAGTAGGTAGGTTTTGATTTTACTCAAAAACATCAGTAGGTATCATACAGGATAGAAATATAAACTAGTTATTCGATATTGAGTAGTAGGTAGGTTTTGATTTTACTCAAAAACATCAGTAGGTATCATACAGGATAGAAATATAAACTAGTTATTCGATATTGAGTAGTAGGTAGGTTTTGATTTTACTCAAAAACATCAGTAGGTATCATACAGGATAGAAATATAAACTAGTTATTCGATATTGAGTAGTAGGTAGGTTTTGATTTTACTCAAAAACATCAGTAGGTATCATACAGGATAGAAATATAAACTAGTTATTCGATATTGAGTAGTAGGTAGGTTTTGATTTTACTCAAAAACATCAGTAGGTATCATACAGGATACAAATATAAACTAGTTATTCGATATTGAGTAGTAGGTAGATTTTGATTTTACTCAAAAACATCAGTAGGTATCATACAGGATACAAATATAAACTAGTTATTCGATATTGAGTAGTAGGTAGGTTTTGATTTTACTCAAAAACATCAGTAGGTATCATACAGGATACAAATATAAACTAGTTATTCGATATTGAGTAGTAGGTAGGTTTTGATTTTACTCAAAAACATCAGTAGGTATCATACAGGAATAGAAATATAAACTAGTTATTCGATATTGAGTAGTAGGTAGGTTTTGATTTTACTCAAAAACATCAGTAGGTATCATACAGGATAGAAATATAAACTAGTTATTCGATATTGAGTAGTAGGTAGGTTTTGATTTTACTCAAAAACATCAGTAGGTATCATACAGGATAGAAATATAAACTAGTTATTCGATATTGAGTAGTAGGTAGGTTTTGATTTTACTCAAAAACATCAGTAGGTATCATACAGGATAGAAATATAAACTAGTTATTCGATATTGAGTAGTAGGTAGGTTTTGATTTTACTCAAAAACATCAGTAGGTATCATACAGGATAGAAATATAAACTAGTTATTCGATATTGAGTAGTAGGTAGGTTTTGATTTTACTCAAAAACATCAGTAGGTATCATACAGGATAGAAATATAAACTAGTTATTCGATATTGAGTAGTAGGTAGGTTTTGATTTTACTCAAAAACATCAGTAGGTATCATACAGGATAGAAATATAAACTAGTTATTCGATATTGAGTAGTAGGTAGGTTTTGATTTTACTCAAAAACATCAGTAGGTATCATACAGGATAGAAATATAAACTAGTTATTCGATATTGAGTAGTAGGTAGGTTTTGATTTTACTCAAAAACATCAGTAGGTATCATACAGGATAGAAATATAAACTAGTTATTCGATATTGAGTAGTAGGTAGGTTTTGATTTTACTCAAAAACATCAGTAGGTATCATACAGGATAGAAATATAAACTAGTTATTCGATATTGAGTAGTAGGTAGGTTTTGATTTTACTCAAAAACATCAGTAGGTATCATACAGGATAGAAATATAAACTAGTTATTCGATATTGAGTAGTAGGTAGGTTTTGATTTTACTCAAAAACATCAGTAGGTATCATACAGGATAGAAATATAAACTAGTTATTCGATATTGAGTAGTAGGTAGGTTTTGATTTTACTCAAAAACATCAGTAGGTATCATACAGGATAGAAATATAAACTAGTTATTCGATATTGAGTAGTAGGTAGGTTTTGATTTTACTCAAAAACATCAGTAGGTATCATACAGGATAGAAATATAAACTAGTTATTCGATATTGAGTAGTAGGTAGGTTTTGATTTTACTCAAAAACATCAGTAGGTATCATACAGGATAGAAATATAAACTAGTTATTCGATATTGAGTAGTAGGTAGGTTTTGATTTTACTCAAAAACATCAGTAGGTATCATACAGGATACAAATATAAACTAGTTATTCGATATTGAGTAGTAGGTAGGTTTTGATTTTACTCAAAAACATCAGTAGGTATCATACAGGATAGAAATATAAACTAGTTATTCGATATTGAGTAGTAGGTAGGTTTTGATTTTACTCAAAAACATCAGTAGGTATCATACAGGATAGAAATATAAACTAGTTATTCGATATTGAGTAGTAGGTAGGTTTTGATTTTACTCAAAAACATCAGTAGGTATCATACAGGATACAAATATAAACTAGTTATTCGATATTGAGTAGTAGGTAGGTTTTGATTTTACTCAAAAACATCAGTAGGTATCATACAGGATAGAAATATAAACTAGTTATTCGATATTGAGTAGTAGGTAGGTTTTGATTTTACTCAAAAACATCAGTAGGTATCATACAGGATACAAATATAAACTAGTTATTCGATATTGAGTAGTAGGTAGATTTTGATTTTACTCAAAAACATCAGTAGGTATCATACAGGATACAAATATAAACCGATATTGAGTAGTAGGTAGGTTTTGATTTTACTCAAAAACATCAGTAGGTATCATACAGGATACAAATATAAACTAGTTATTCGATATTGAGTAGTAGGTAGGTTTTGATTTTACTCAAAAACATCAGTAGGTATCATACAGGATAGAAATATAAACTAGTTATTCGATATTGAGTAGTAGGTAGGTTTTGATTTTACTCAAAAAACATCAGTAGGTATCATACAGGATAGAAATATAAACTAGTTATTCGATATTGAGTAGTAGGTAGGTTTTGATTTTACTCAAAAACATCAGTAGGTATCATACAGGATAGAAATATAAACTAGTTATTCGATATTGAGTAGTAGGTAGGTTTTGATTTTACTCAAAAACATCAGTAGGTATCATACAGGATAGAAATATAAACTAGTTATTCGATATTGAGTAGTAGGTAGGTTTTGATTTTACTCAAAAACATCAGTAGGTATCATACAGGATAGAAATATAAACTAGTTATTCGATATTGAGTAGTAGGTAGGTTTTGATTTTACTCAAAAACATCAGTAGGTATCATACAGGATACAAATATAAACTAGTTATTCGATATTGAGTAGTAGGTAGATTTTGATTTTACTCAAAAACATCAGTAGGTATCATACAGGATACAAATATAAACTAGTTATTCGATATTGAGTAGTAGGTAGGTTTTGATTTTACTCAAAACATCAGTAGGTATCATACAGGATAGAAATATAAACTAGTTATTCGATATTGAGTAGTAGGTAGGTTTTGATTTTACTCAAAAACATCAGTAGGTATCATACAGGATAGAAATATAAACTAGTTATTCGATATTGAGTAGTAGGTAGGTTTGATTTTACTCAAAAACATCAGTAGGTATCATACAGGATAGAAATATAAACTAGTTATTCGATATTGAGTAGTAGGTAGGTTTTGATTTTACTCAAAAACATCAGTAGGTATCATACAGGATAGAAATATAAACTAGTTATTCGATATTGAGTAGTAGGTAGGTTTTGATTTTACTCAAAAACATCAGTAGGTATCATACAGGATAGAAATATAAACTAGTTATTCGATATTGAGTAGTAGGTAGGTTTTGATTTTACTCAAAAACATCAGTAGGTATCATACAGGATAGAAATATAAACTAGTTATTCGATATTGAGTAGTAGGTAGGTTTTGATTTTACTCAAAAACATCAGTAGGTATCATACAGGATAGAAATATAAACTAGTTATTCGATATTGAGTAGTAGGTAGGTTTTGATTTTACTCAAAAACATCAGTAGGTATCATACAGGATAGAAATATAAACTAGTTATTCGATATTGAGTAGTAGGTAGGTTTTGATTTTACTCAAAAACATCAGTAGGTATCATACAGGATAGAAATATAAACTAGTTATTCGATATTGAGTAGTAGGTAGGTTTTGATTTTACTCAAAAACATCAGTAGGTATCATACAGGATACAAATATAAACTAGTTATTCGATATTGAGTAGTAGGTAGGTTTTGATTTTACCTCCAAAACATCAGTAGGTATCATACAGGATACGAAATATAAACTAGTTATTCGATATTGAGTAGTAGGTAGGTTTTGATTTTACTCAAAAACATCAGTAGGTATCATACAGGATAGAAATATAAACTAGTTATTCGATATTGAGTAGTAGGTAGGTTTTGATTTTACTCAAAACATCAGTAGGTATCATACAGGATAGAAATATAAACTAGTTATTCGATATTGAGTAGTAGGTAGGTTTTGATTTTACTCAAAAACATCAGTAGGTATCATACAGGATAGAAATATAAACTAGTTATTCGATATTGAGTAGTAGGTAGGTTTTGATTTTACTCAAAAACATCAGTAGGTATCATACAGGATAGAAATATAAACTAGTTATTCGATATTGAGTAGTAGGTAGGTTTTGATTTTACTCAAAAACATCAGTAGGTATCATACAGGATAGAAATATAAACTAGTTAATTCGATATTGAGTAGTAGGTAGGTTTTGATTTACTCAAAAACATCAGTAGGTATCATACAGGATAGAATATAAACTAGTTATTCGATATTGAGTAGTAGGTAGGTTTTGATTTTACTCAAAAACATCAGTAGGTATCATACAGGATAGAAATATAAACTAGTTATTCGATATTGAGTAGTAGGTAGGTTTTGATTTTACTCAAAAACATCAGTAGGTATCATACAGGATAGAAATATAAACTAGTTATTCGATATTGAGTAGTAGGTAGGTTTTGATTTTACTCAAAAACATCAGTAGGTATCATACAGGATAGAAATATAAACTAGTTATTCGATATTGAGTAGTAGGTAGGTTTTGATTTTACTCAAAAACATCAGTAGGTATCATACAGGATAGAAATATAAACTAGTTATTCGATATTGAGTAGTAGGTAGGTTTTGATTTTACTCAAAAACATCAGTAGGTATCATACAGGATACAAATATAAACTAGTATTCGATATTGAGTAGTAGGTAGGTTTTGATTTTACTCAAAAAACATCAGTAGGTATCATACAGGATAGAAATATAAACTTAGTTATTCGATATTGAGTAGTAGGTAGGTTTTGATTTTACTCAAAAACATCAGTAGGTATCATACAGGATACAAATATAAACTAGTTATTCGATATTGAGTAGTAGGTAGGTTTTGATTTTACTCAAAAACATCAGTAGGTATCATACAGGATAGAAATATAAACTAGTTATTCGATATTGAGTAGTAGGTAGGTTTTGATTTTACTCAAAAACATCAGTAGGTATCATACAGGATAGAAATATAAACTAGTTATTCGATATTGAGTAGTAGGTAGGTTTTGATTTTACTCAAAAACATCAGTAGGTATCATACAGGATAGAAATATAAACTAGTTATTCGATATTGAGTAGTAGGTAGGTTTTGATTTTACTCAAAAACATCAGTAGGTATCATACAGGATAGAAATATAAACTAGTTATTCGATATTGAGTAGTAGGTAGGTTTTGATTTTACTCAAAAACATCAGTAGGTATCATACAGGATAGAAATATAAACTAGTTATTCGATATTGAGTAGTAGGTAGGTTTTGATTTTACTCAAAAACATCAGTAGGTATCATACAGGATAGAAATAATAAACTAGTTATTCGATATTGAGTAGTAGGTAGGTTTGATTTTACTCAAAAACATCAGTAGGTATCATACAGGATAGAAATATAAACTAGTTATTCGATATTGAGTAGTAGGTAGGTTTTGATTTTACTCAAAAACATCAGTAGGTATCATACAGGATAGAAATATAAACTAGTTATTCGATATTGAGTAGTAGGTAGGTTTTGATTTTACTCAAAAACATCAGTAGGTATCATACAGGATAGAAATATAAACTAGTTATTCGATATTGAGTAGTAGGTAGGTTTTGATTTTACTCAAAAACATCAGTAGGTATCAATACAGGATAGAAATATAAACTAGTTATTCGATATTGAGTAGTAGGTAGGTTTGATTTTACTCAAAAACATCAGTAGGTATCATACAGGATACAAATATAAACTAGTTATTCGATATTGAGTAGTAGGTAGGTTTTGATTTTACTCAAAAACATCAGTAGGTATCATACAGGATACAAATATAAACTAGTTATTCGATATTGAGTAGTAGGTAGGTTTTGATTTTACTCAAAAACATCAGTAGGTATCATACAGGATACGAAATATAAACTAGTTATTCGATATTGAGTAGT